>JAVIAB010000108.1:76113104-76118104 GCA_032433765.1 Megaustenia siamemsis
CTTCCATAATGTTCTATCCACAGTGCATCGTATCAATTCTATTGTTGACTGATTTCATGCCATGACACCAAGTAAAGTAAAAGTAAGTACCCCCCGTCACGCCAAGTGGCGTATAGGGGAATATGGTGTTAGTGACCCTATATTTTAACAGACCTTCAGCACATGATTTTTGGGGTAATGTGGTCGTATTACGCCCGTGCTGCTTTTTACTTTCCCAGAAAAAATCGGTACCCATTTAAGGCTGGGTGAACCCGGAGCCGTCGGTTGGGATCGAACCCTACCCCTTGTCCTTAGTAGTCCAGTTCACTAACCACTGAGCTATCGCGGCTCCTACTAATTTTTAGGGATTAGTAAAACCCAGGTGTCCTCGCCAGGATTACGAACCCCGGCTGTTGCCGTGGTAAGCCAACCGCCATGACACCAAGCTATCTAGTATCTTCTCTCTTTGTCGTCTGTGATCTCTCTTTCCCTCTATTTTGCCAGTTGTAACAAGTATTCCAATTATCTATTCTCACGATGTGATCACAAAATGTTGATTGTTTCTTTCTGGTGTTTTTTTAGGAGCTCCCTTTTTTTTGTTGGCATTTTTGAGTATTTCCTCATTGGTCTTTTTAGCTGTCCAGGAAACTTTCAACATTTTCCTGAGAAATCCCATCTCTGTGGTCTCTAATCGTCTTTTAATTTGTTTGTCTACTGCCCATGATTCGCTTCCACAGGTCAGAATTGGCTCTATATAGCACCGATGAACTCTCTTTCTCATTTCTATTAACATAGACTTGTTGCATAAGATATTTTTCATTTTCTGAAATGCTATTTTGGATTCAGCTATTCTGCTTTTTTTTTATTTCTGTGGTTACCAATACCAATACCAATACCATACCAATAACAATACCAATACTAAAACCAATCCCAATACTAATACCAATAACAATACCATTACTAATACCAATAACAATAACAATACCATTACTAATACAAATCCCAATAACAATACCATT
This sequence comes from Megaustenia siamemsis, assembly GCA_032433765.1. Taxonomy (NCBI): domain Eukaryota; kingdom Metazoa; phylum Mollusca; class Gastropoda; order Stylommatophora; family Ariophantidae; genus Megaustenia; species Megaustenia siamemsis. Next base: position 76,114,103 of record JAVIAB010000108.1, read on the forward strand.
ACTAATACCAATAACAATAACAATACCATTACTAATACAAATCCCAATAACAATATCAATAAAAAAAACTAATACCAATACTAATACCAATAACAATACCAATACTAATACCAATCCAATAACAATAACAATACCAATAACAATAACAATACCAAAAACAATAACAATAACAATACCAATACCAATACCAATAACAATAACAATAACAATAACAAAACTAATACCAGTACTAATAACAAGTTCAAGCAATAATGAACAAAGTAAGCAACACACGCCAAATCAAATCTTTAGTGATGGAGATGTTAAGCAAATGTAGAACTCGTTGATGTGGTAATTAAATACAAAATACATTTAAAACAGAGAGTAAACACTAATCTTGGCTAAGAAGCTAGAGGCTACATTTGAGAGCCTGGATGAAGATTAGCCAATCGAGACGTCCTGTTTACAGAAACCATGCCACTCTGTTCACCTGCCCGATACACCTGTAATTATCGCCCGTCTGCTTATGATATCTAGAACCGCCCAGAATTCCTCTACCTTCATTTAGATTCAGCCAAACTGGCAAGCAGCTTTCAACCAAGCTCACCTCGTACGTTCATGAAGCAGAATATGGCGTACCCTGGGTACAACAAAAAATAGAACATAAACCTTGGATGTCGAACATAAAAGCATTTTTATTCCCAAAAATGTCATTAACGGCTTATTTCTATTATCTGGATTTAAGTTCTACCACATGAGACACTTCAGTCTACTAATTTCGTTCTTGCCTTCAAGTTCTTCAACTGTCATTGATCTACGAACTCGGAGTTATTGCCAAACTTTTCATGTTAATCAGATTTATCTTTCAGTGTTTTGATAGTGATCCCTGACGTTCTGTGGAGGGCTGGCTGTTGATGTAGAAGAAACCTATGTTCAAATCTCTCAACTAATATTCAGATTTTCCAGCTAATGTCCAGTCTCTCAGCCAATGTCCAATCTCTCAGCCAATATCAAGTCTCTCAGTTAATGTCCAATCTCTCAGTTAATGTCCAGACCTATCAGTTAATGTCCAAACCCATCAGTTAATGGTCAGACCTATCAGTTAATGTCCAGACATGTCAGTTAATATCCAGACCTGTCAGCCAATGTCAAGACCTATCAGTTAATGTCCAAACCCATCAGTTAATGTCCAGATATGTCAGTTAATATCCAGGCCTATCAGTTAATGTCCAAACCCATCAGTTAATGTGTGTCCGTGTTTGTGTGTTTGCGATTTCTACTCCTTGTCTGTGTGCGTGAATTATTTATCTATTCCATTCACACACATAACAACACAAGATGTTCTCTGATCGGCCGCCTTTATTTCCCTTGTCGGTTGTTGCATGTCCATACATCTTGACAATTACGACTGACATAAATTATAGTCAGTGAACATATCATCTGTGCAGTTTTACTGAAATATCTCACAGGAACCATACATCTTGACATAACAATTGCAATTCATCTATCCATTCTCCTCATCTGTCACTCTCTATTATATTCTGTTCTATTCTAATCTTCTTAATTGCGCTCGGCATTATATTATGTTGGACCGTTCCCCATTGAACGGCCCTCCCTACTCTATCTATTGCTGTTGCCGATTCCGTTACTGATATTAGTCCATTTTCCTAATTGTCGGTTGCTGTTGTCGACTATTTTAGGATCATCGGCTGGTTGGACATCTCTTCTGGCACCGACCTCCAACTAAATTATATTATTCTAACCGTCCAGCCGCTCTCTGCTTGTTCCACCTTTTAACGCAAGCTATCTCTTTGGGCTTCCATCTCTACTGCTCTCTGCTCATAGTCTTCAACTGTCGCTAGTGCTTTCCATGGCTCTCAACTGTCCAACTCATTGTATAGTACATTTTAACCTTCATACTTATTCACCACCTCTGATGCTTTCCAGCGTCGATGTAAAATGGAATAAACCTCAGTAATGTGTTCCCTGCATTACTATCATCGTCATGTCCGCTATTCCATTAATCAATCGTTTTCAAGGTTTACTATATTCCTATCGCTATAGCTTGTTAATGTTCCCTGTGGGATACTGCCCTGTGGTAACCGTACAACCCAAAACATTGGACCTGTTGTCATCATTGAGTGCTGTCTCCGCAACGAAGGTTGGCTATCATGGACCGCAATTCTGCTCTCTCTCTCTCTCTCTCTCTCTCTCTCTCTCTCTCTTGCTTTGATGGTACAGATTATCATAGACTGACTTGCCCATCTTTTGATGTTACTTGTTCATGTTAGTCTTGGTCTGCCTCTGCCTCTTTTACCTTGTATTTTCCCATTTGCCAATCCCCGAAAATCTCATTTGTCTTTTTTGAATATGTTTAGTACTTTTCTTTCCATTTGTAGTTGTTTTAAGACTTCGTCGTTTGTTTTCTTTTCTTACCATCCAAATCTTCTTATTCTTCTATAAATCCACATTTAAAAGGCTTAAATCTTCTGTTTTCTTGACTATTGTCCATGTTTCTGCACCATACAGGGATGTTGGGAAGATATCACATTTTGCTATTCTTAGCTTTAGCCCTGGTGTTATTTTTCTTGATGTTAGTATATTTTTCATGGCATTAAAATTGCTTTTTGACCTTTCGCATCTGTCTGTCTGTTATACAACTCAATGCTACTACTGGAACGATAACACCTGTACACTACTACCTGTAAGCTACTACCTGTACGCTACTACCTGTAAGCTACTACCTTTACGCTACTACCTGTACGCTACTACCTGTACGCTACTGCCTGTACACTACTACCTGTAAGCTACTACCTGTACGCTACTACCTGTACGCTACTACCTGTACGCTACTACCTGTACGCTACTGCCTGTACGCTACTACCTGTACACTACTACATGTACACTATTACATGTACACTACTAACTGTACGCCACTACCTGTACACTACTACCTGTACACTACTACATGTACACTACTACCTGTACACTACTACATGTACACTACTACATGTACACTACTACATGTACACTACTACATGTACACTACTACCTATACACTACTACATGTACACTACTACCTGTACTACCTGTACACTACTACATGTACACTACTACATGTACACTACTACCTGTACACTACTACATGTACACTACTACCTGTACACTACTACATGTACACTACTACCTGTACACTACTACATGTACACTACTACATGTACACTACTACCTGTACACTACTACATGTACACTACTACATGTACGCTACTACCTGTACACTGCTACCTGTACACTACTAGATGTACACTACTACATGTACACTACTACATGTACACTACTACATGTACACTACTACATTTTTACCAGATGACAATTTTGATTTTAAACCAAACAATATTTTGAAGAAAAAAGAAAAGACCAAATTGGCAACTCTGACTATACGATATTTTTTATCTCAATCCTAGACTTTTCACTATTTATCTTATGATTTATTTATTTGCGATGTTTTCTTTTCAATGACAGTCAAACGTGGGCATCTTTTCAATAACGTTGCTTTCTTTCTACGAGGTTGAAATATGATGTATAATTAACCACCGTTGTTGTTGTGCCTAATTATAATTGTAGTTACATGGAGGCTGTGGAATGTTTTATTAACCAATTTATGTTATGAAATAAGATTAACCAATTTATGTTGCGAAATAAGATTAACCAATTTATGTTGCGAAATAAGATTAACCAATTTATGTTGCGAAATAAGATTAACCAATTTATGTTGCGAAATAAGATTAACCAATTTATGTTGCGAAATAAGATTAACCAATTTATGTTGCGAAATAAGATTAACCAATTTATGTTGCGAAATAAGATTAACCAATTTGTGTTGCGAAATAAGATAAAAACAACACAATATAAAGAGATAAACATAATCGTGTCATGCGGATGCAAGAGCCATACAGTACTCACATGACGTAGACTAAAAACAGTGCCATGCGAATAACACACACACAAAATACAAATAAAACG
>JAVIAB010000108.1:76123104-76289701 GCA_032433765.1 Megaustenia siamemsis
CCATGTAATGAGAAGAGAACAGCTGGAATCTATTGTAACAACTGGGAAACTTGAGGGACGAAGAGATAGGGGGAAGCAAAGAGAAAAGATACCAGAAAGCTTAGGAGAATGGCTTGGCAGAAAGTCAACAACAGAAATGATAAATAACTGTCGAGATCGAAAGTTGTGGAGAGACATGACCACCTACGCCAGCAGGCCCGGTACTTGATGATGATGATGCCCTTTAGATCGGCTAATTTGAGAGTACATCTATAGTGCAAGGTTCAATTTTTTAAATGTACAGCTTTGTTGTAATACAGCTTCTTCTAATTAGTTTGAATATATAATACAAGAAATATGCTTGTTTTACCGTCCTAGATAGTCACACATGAGCAAATCGACTAAAGTATCCGTAACAAACCGCTGTGAACAGGCCTTTGATGAGATGACCGCAGGACTGGCTGCTAAACGTTGAGGTCAACAACCAGAGTAGATGGGGCGGATAAATTAAGATCATGATAATGGGTTCATCGACATCAAGCAGACCTGGTTACCCAGCGGCCTCATCCGCTTTAGTGCTAGAGTGCGGCGGCTCACTTTTAACATATGTGGGGGTGGGGATGGGAAGGTGTCAACAAATGGCGCAAGAAACAATAAACATTTCATAATTGGGAACAAGAAGCAACTTACGACATACGTCAATCAACATAATAAATGCTCAACACAATCGGCAGAGGAAGCCGCGATAGCTCAGTGGTTAGTTGTTGTTGTTGACGGAATGCCACGAGCTGATGCGGGAGGTTACCCTTTGACTCATTGATGTGGAGGGTTGTAATGGCTTTCTTGACATTCCCGGCTCTTACTGGAGAGGTTGGAGTTCGTCTGTCCCAGGCTATGCTGGGAAACTACTAGTCCAGCCCAGAGGTACTGCAATACTGTGTCCTCTATATCAGTAACAGCCACCACTACAGGGAACACGGCGATCCTAGCTTCTGTTAGCCAGCCTGTTTTGACGAAGACTGTTTACCAGGGGAGACGGCGAGGAGGTAGAACTGCTAGGTCTTGGTCAGCTGATGGTGCTCCGACCCTGCTATTGCGACCGCAGGTCGTAGGCGCTTCTGCTCTCCCCCCCCCCTTTCATTGGTAAGTGAACTGGACTACAAAGGACAAGGGGCAGGGTTCGATCCCAATCGACGGCTTTCGGGTTCACCCAGCCTTAAATGGGTACCCTGATTTTTTTCTGGGAAAGTAAAGCGGCACGGGCATAATACCAACCACATTACCCCAAAAATCATGAGCCGAGGTGTCTGTAAAATTTCTGGTCACCAACACCATATTCCCTTTATGCCGCTTGGCGTGACGGGGGCACTTTACTTTTTTTTTTTAACAATCAGCAGAATAAAACGTTATGGACAATCAATACTGCCAACACCCTGCTGATAAACGGAAGACATTGTGTGTTAAATAGTGCTAAGATCGTTCTCTTAGAACGCTGAACTATTATGACAGCTGAACGAATCGATCAAGTTGATTTCCCGTTGCTTATTTGAGGGGTTTTCAACACCATCTTGCACATCACGTGATTTCAGCTGCGCAGATCGAATCACAAAAAAGGTGGTGTTGATATCCACAATGTTTATTTCCAGTACTTGGGGCTGCTCTTTCATACCGTCTTCAGGACCACTCCTACCTTCAGAAGGTAACAGTGAACCACTGACGTATAATGCCTAGACAATTACACAGCCAAAAAATGTTGGGGTAATAGCAACGAAAATTGAAGCCTTTGAAATGTTATAGCAGAGAAAATAGTAGGACAGGGAATTGCACACTAAAAGATGAAAGAAAGGGAAGCGACAAGTTAAGCACAGAAACATACTGAAGAAGAAATGACGAAATAGGAAGTTATGACGGATTGGGTATGACGTGGGGGATAGAGACGGTTGCAATGAAACAACGCAGAAAGGTTATAGTCCGTTCAGAATCGTTTGCCGAGATGTTATGATTTATAATTCAAAAAGTTCTTGATGATTTCACATGATTTTTGCATACGGTGTTAAAATGTCCATGTCACGAGAACATATGTGTTACTCGATGTCTAGCTATAACGGTTTTCTTAAAGCGGCGAATTCCTTTGATCTTTGCCCATGTAACTATTATTTTGACCCTAATCAAAATGTTTTACAGTAATCTAGTGCAACGATGACCCATAGGCGTGTCCATAAAATTTTACTTGGTGGCAAGTATACAAATTTTAAATTATATATAGAACTTTTGTTCGTAGAGTCAATTTGATATAGTTCCATGCTCTTGGTGTGAGTTTCCCAAATGTTGTCGCTGCCTTTCAAATACGTACATTTTGTTCCTCATCTAAGGAAAGTGTGGCTGTAATAGTGGATCCAAGATAGCTGAACTTCTGTACTGACTCAAGCAGGCTTCCATTCAAAGTAATGGTTGTTGGTTTGCTTATAACATATTTTTGATTGCTTGGGTGGTCTTGAACAATAAACTGTTTAACAAATCAACTAGGAAATTTTGCAAATCAAACTATTTATCTGTAGACTTAATCAGAGTAATGATCATTCAGAATCAGACGAGTCAAATAGGTCGATTACTGCTTTCGGCTGAACAAACAACAAACCATCCTTTTTCCAATATTCCTCTTCTTGTCGTAACACATGATCCTCACATTTTACCCAGTAGTCTTTATTTATATTTGATAGAGCCTGATTTGTAAGTGTCTCAACATCGCATAATTTGAAAGTTTTATTTGTATATGCTACGTGTCCTTTAACTTTTGCCCAAACTAGTTCTATAGGATTTAAGTGTGCATGATATGGAGGTAGTCTCAAACATCTATGGCCATGTTCTTGAATTAACTTGTCTATTTTAAATATCTTTGTACGTTGTGTCTGTTTTACAAGGCTAAGCAATTCGGGTTTCAAGTAGCTGTCGTTAACTTGTATGTGTTCTTTTATGAGCCACGTTTTGATTGCATCTTTTGTACTTGATGATGTTGGGATTCTATCTTCCACGTTAACTACGTTATGGTATGAAGCATTGTCCATTATCAGACAAGAAGGTCGATCTAATATTGGAAGGATACTTTTCTCGATCCAGTCTTTAAATATGTGCCCATTCATTTCGGAGTGGTAGTCTCTATTGTCTATGGATTTTGAAATGAAAACGAGATGAGCATTCTGCAACAACCCATTATGTCTGCTACCTGCATGTGCAACTATCAAACGTTGCCCTTTACTGCTTGGTACTGATCTTTTAATACTTCCATCTGCTAACTGCCATTCCTTTTCATTTGTATGATGAGCGTTGATCCAAGTTTCATCTAAATAAACAATATCATAATCATTTTCGCGCATTTCCTTCACTTCACGTAAATACTTGCTTCTAAGAGCTACTAGATGTGGCTTCTCACAAATAATGTTTTTTCCACCAGCATACTTTCTAAAGGTGAAGCCTGCACTTCTTAATATTTTCCATAATGAAGTTTTTGATATTTCAATGTCGTTGTTAGTTTTCAGCCAAAGCTTCAACTTTCTAAGTGTCACTTCTTCGTTTATATCAAACATTCGACAGATTTCTCTTTTTACTAGGTCCTTATCAAAACTGTCTAACGTTTCTTTCCTTCCTTGCTTTCTTGCATTTGTTGGCAATAAATATCCGCTTCCTTTAACTATTCGATCAAATGAACGTTTACACAAACCTAAAATATGCATTGTTCTCTTCTCAGGGTTTGATAAAGAACAATAAAGATGTCCCTTTTTACGCTCTCTGCAGAAGTATTGATAAATCTTTATAGCAATGTTATGCTCAGTAAAATATTTTGCTTTTATATTCATTCTCACATAGACTTGCAGAAGATAATATGGATAGTGCCGCCTCCTTTCAGTAAATATTGAGATTTGCCTCTGAATTATGACTCGAACTCGAGTCTACGGCCGTGATTTTGACGTCACATAATTTCCGGTTTCGGCTAAAATGTCATTTTGTGCTAAACGGGAAATTTCATATGTAACATTTCTTTATAAAAATTTATAGTGGAAACATAACTATTTTAGGACGGTGCGCATTCAGCCGTGAAGGTCATGCCTATATGTTAAAAAATCAGCTGTGAGATGTAAGCATCTACATAATCCCGCCGGTGTTTATAATATCGATTAACTTTTTTTTAATATAGGTTAAATAAGGCATCTTTGAAACTGGATCACATTTCTTTGATAAAAAAATATTTTTATAGCGACATTAGTATTCTAAACCTAACTTCAAAAGATCAATGCAAATGAACAATAAGTTTTTGAAAAAAATATTTAATGTCTAGGCAAACGAATCTGAACGGACTATAGAAGCGTATCTACATAGTGCTTAATTGTGGGTGTTGTTCGTTATGTGTATTTGCAAACATGAATTCAATTGGTTACAATTAGTGTGGCCGTATTTCTCAATGATTTTGTCAACATGGTACACCTTTTTCTTATTCGTATTCTTCACAAGTTGTAACAATTCGGGTTTTAAATATTGTCGTCAAATTTGACATTTTCATTCGCAAGCCATGTCCTAATTTGCTCTTTTGTATTTGATGCAGTAGGCACTTTGTCCCATCTTGAATTCCCTAAGGAAGTGCTGATATAGTAAAACAGTAACCTTTTGCATAGTTATAAATTTGCATTTCAAACTCATTGTAATTTAGATATAAATGTTGGTATTTAAAGTCAACAAATTATCTACTGAGTCTTCACAAAATTAATAAAGATACGCCTTCCCTTCGGTAATTAATGCCCAGGCCGTGGTGCGTCATGTCGTTCAATAACAATTCAGTTTTGTGCACGGGATTTTCCTGAACTTAGTGTTTCTGCAATAGCCAAACTATTTTACGTGAACGACCGCACCAAATTAATGTATATATCCTAAAATGGTGTCAAATTCGAACAGGGTGAATTTAATATAGCCTAAAGAAGAAAACTTTTAAACTAGATCAAATTTCTCAGAGCAAAAAATATTTCTATAACGACATCAATATTATAAGATTACATGCAAAAGTTGAAAGCAAAATAACAAACGGTTATCACGTAAAGCTAATTCAAGTGTGGTTATGAATTTCTGAACGGACTATAGTTGGAGATCGGCAGCGATACAGAGCGGTTGACTAATTGAGAGACATGGAAGGCAAGAGTGATCATAGAGAAATGTGAACCGAAGTGGCTGAGATGGAAACCAAGGGATAGCCCTTGTCAAAGGAAGGACATGGGGACAGGATTAACCAGCAGAGGAGAGAATTAGTCAGATGAACTCAGCGACAGATATTTGCGAATGGACGATTGTTGATAAAGTTCGGCAACAGAAATATTTAGAATAGGGAGGTCCGTTCGATGGGGAACGGACCAGATTGAATTAGTTGTCCAGAGAAATAGTTAGAATAGGATGGACCGTTCGATGGGGAACGGACCAGATTGAATTAGTTGTCCAGAGAAATAGTTAGAATAGGGAGGTCCGTTCGATGGGGAACGGACCAGATTGAATTAGTTGTCCAGAGAAATAGTTAGAATAGGATGGACCGTTCGAGAATAAGATAGAATATAAATAGAGGATGAAGTAAGAGTGGAATTGCATAGATAAGGTATGAATGTTTTATCAAGATGTATGAATCTGTAAGAACTGACTAGTTGAAGAAACAATAAACCAAAAAGGCTGCCGATCAAAGATCACCTGTGTTTCTTGTGTGTTGATGGTAGGAAAGGAGAAAGAAGAATAACCAATAAGAGATGAGTCACAATGTGGATTGATAGAAGAATAGGTAGAATTGGATGGAAACAAAAGATAACAAACGATACAGTTTTAAAACAACTGAAAATAAAAAGAGAACTACTAAATACAATTAAGACAAGACAAATGAAATTTTTGGGGCATGTTAAAAGACACAACAGCCTACTAAAAATAATATTGAAAAGAAAAATACAAGGTAAAAGAGGCAGAGGCAGACCAATACTAACATGGACGAGTAACATCAAAAGATGGTCAAGTCAATCTATGACAGCCTGCACCATCAAAGCAAGAAACAGAGTAGAATGGCGATCCATGGTAGCCAGCCTTCGTTGCGAGGAAGGCACACGATGATGATGATGAATAGCAACGTTCTGTAAAGGATATGATATTTACTTTTTACTTTGATCCATCGCTTTTCTTAAAGATCATCATCATCATCATCATCATCATCATCATCATCATCATCATCATTATCATCATCATCATCATCATCATCATCATCATCATCATCATCATCATCATGCGGAGTCAACGTATCGAATGTTAATTACCATAAATGACAATTTCACTTTTGACATTTCTCTTTCCTTAATGTGCATTAAAAAAAAAAGTAAAGTACCCCCGTCACGCCAAGTGGCGGCGTATAGGGAATATGGTGTTAGTGACCATACATTTTACAGACCTTCAGCACATGATTTTTGGGGTAATGTGCTCGGTATTACGCCCGTGCCGCTTTACTTTCCCAGAAAAAAATCCGGTACCCATTTAAGGTTGGGTGAACCCGGAAGCCGTCGGTTGGGATCGAACCTTACCTCTTGTCCTTTGTAGTCCAGTTCACTAACCATTGAGTTATCGCCTTAATGTGCATACGCTGTCACAATTTCTCATGTCCATCTCTTTGTGTTGTCTCTCTTCTTCAGCGTTTGTCTGTTTCTATGTCTTTTACTTTGATTTTTCCTTTGATAATGACAAGTTATTGTGTCTCTAAATTTGTTGGTAGAATTTAATTTTGCAAGACCACGCTATCACAACTCTCCGCTCAAGTAACTTCTGATATTGCTCATTAGGTTCGCCTCGGTGTAATTCAAGCAAACAAACATCGAAAGAGGGGTACCAGGACTCTATAACACCTTCACCAGTCATGCAACAACTTTGCTTAACTTCGCTGTCAAACCCGGCCTAACAACAATAACACACAACTTTGCTGTCAGACCTGACCTAACAACATAAACATACAACTTTGCTGTCAGCCCGGCCTAACAACATAAACATACAACTTTGCTGTCAGCCCGGCCTAACAACATAAACATAACACTTTGCTAAACTTCGCTGTCAAACCTAACTTCACAACATAAACATAACACTTTGTTAAACTTTGCTGTCGAACCTGACCTAACAACATAAACATACAACTTTGCTGTCAAACCTGACCTAACAACATAAACTTACAACTTTGCTGTCAAACCCGGCATAACAACATAAACATAGCACTTTGTTAAACTTTGCTGTCGAACCTGATCTAACATCATAAACATAGCACTTTGTTAAACTTTGCTGTCGAACCTGACCTAACATCATAAACATAGCACTTTGTTAAACTTTGCTGTCGAACCTGACCTAACAGCATAAACATACAACTTTACTGTCGAACCTGACCTAACATCATAAACATACAACTTTGCTGTCGAACCTGACCTAACAAAATAAACATAGCACTTTGTTAAACTTTGCTGTCGAACCTGACCTAACAACATAAACATAGCACTTTGTTAAACTTTGCTGTCGAACCTGACCTAACAGCATAAACTTACAACTTTGCTGTCAAACCCGGCATAACAACATAAACATAGCACTTTGTTAAACTTTGCTGTCGAACCTGATCTAACATCATAAACATAGCACTTTGTTAAACTTTGCTGTCGAAACTGACCTAACATCATAAACATAGCACTTTGTTAAACTTTGCTGTCGAACCTGACCTAACAGCATAAACATACAACTTTACTGTCGAACCTGACCTAACATCATAAACATACAACTTTGCTGTCGAACCTGACCTAACAAAATAAACATAGCACTTTGTTAAACTTTGCTGTCGAACCTGACCTAACAACATAAACATAGCACTTTGTTAAACTTTGCTGTCGAACCTGACCTAACAGCATGAACGTAGCACTTTGTTAAACTTTGCTGTCGAACCTGACCTAACATCATAAACATACAACTTTACTGTCGAACCTGACCTAACAACATAAACATACAACCTTGCTGTCAAACCTGACCTAACAAAATAAACATACAACCTTGCTGTCAAACCTGACCTAACAAAATAAACATACAACTTTGCTGTCAAACCCGGCCCAACAACATAAACATACAACCTTGCTGTCGAACCTGACCTAACAACATAAACATACAACCTTGCTGTCAAACCTGACCTAACAACATAAACATACATCTTTGCTGTCAAACCTGACCTAACAACATAAACATACAACTTTGCTGTCAAACCTGACCTAACAACATAAACATAGCACTTTATTAAACTTTGCTGTCGAACCTGACCTAACAACATAAACATAGCACTTTGTTAAACTTTGCTGTCGAACCTGACCTAACAACATAAACACACAACTTTGCTGTCAAACCCGGCCTAACAACATAAACATAACACTTTGCTAAACTTCGCTGTCAAACCTAACTTCACAACATAAACATAACACTTTGTTAAACTTTGCTGTCGAACCTGACCTAACAACATAAACATACAACTTTGCTGTCAAACCGGCCTAACAACATAAACATACAACTTTGCTGTCAAACCTGACCTAACAACATAAACATAACACTCTGTTAAACTTTGCTGTCGAACCTGACCTAACAACATAAACATAGCACTTTCTTAAACTTTGCTGTCAAACCCGGCCTAACAACATAAACATAACAATTTGTTAAACTTTGCTGTCGAACCTGACCTAACAACATAAACATAACACTTTGTTAAACTTTGCTGTCAAACCCGGCCTAACATCATAAACATACAACTTTGCTGTCAAACCCGGCCTAACATCATAAACATACAACTTTGCTGTCGAACCTGACCTAACAACATAAACATACAACCTTGCTGTCAAACCTAACCTAAAAACATAAACATACAACTTTGCTGTCGAACCTGACCTAACAACATAAACATACAACTTTGCTATCGAACCAGACCTAAAAACATAAACATACAACCTTGCTGTCAAACCTGACCTAATAACATAAACATACAACTTTGCTGTCAAACCTGACCTAACAGAGTAAACATAGCACTTTGTTAAACTTTGCTGTCGAACCTGACCTAACAACATAAACATACAACTTTGCTGTCGAACCTGATCTAACAACATAAACATACAACAAAATTTGTGGGGACAGTATGGATACCTGGAAATGATTCATCGACAGGGGAAAAGACAAAGCGTGAACAAACTTATTGAACCCGGAACGAGAGAGAGAGAGAGAGAGAGAGAGAGAGAGAGAGAGAGAGAGAGAGATATTAGAGGCCTTGAAGTGTATGTGCAATGAGTACATGGTTGCGTGTGTATCACCTGAAGAAGAAAGTTCGTGTTGTATTGTTTGTTTTTGTTTGTGTTTATATCTTTTTGTACCCAAACTTAATATCTCTGATGAAATCCCCGCTGATTTTCTGCAAATATCACTTGTTCCGTTCTCACACTGGTAACCCTGCGCTCAGGTGTCCCCCGCCATAAGGGCAGATACTCTCCCGATTTCAAAGGTACTCACATTTTTACAGTCGATATTTTAATTGTTTTGGGTGAGATCTTTCCCCATTAATTTTGCCCAATGAGCGGTTGTTTTTGATCGGCTCTGTTTTTTTATTACCAGCGGCCAAGGTTGTTCTAAAGTGAACATACAAAATACATACAGGGCCTCCTGTTTTTCGCTGCTGCCTGATCGGATCTCACCACCCAGAGACCTGGGGAATGTATAGCCATGAACAAACCCACCGATTCAATTTCCTTTTTAACAAAATTGTCAGCTACCTGATTGCTTCCTTGTAGTCAGGATCATGATTACTGCACACTGAACGATCCCATAGGTGCTCTAATATCCCCCTCAAGAATCTAGAAAAAAGTCCGAAGAGAATACTGGCCGACATGCACGAACTCCGTAACACGACCTGTGATCAACGGTGTGGGTAGGTTTTTTGTTTTTTTTTGACAGTTTTTCCCGGGAAGCGTCCATCTTTGTGGCCTACTATTTTCTATTTTACCGAAATGGATCTTGAACGTGTTTAAAGCTACTTCTAGATGCCGTCATTTATTCTTTTAATTTGATTAAATTAGCGGTACTCTCAGAGTCACGAATGAAACTCTACAATGGACTGCTCTGCTGGGGACTAAAGTAGGCGAAAGGGAGAGATAGACAGAGAAAGAGATTGGAGCGTCCCAAGAAAAGATGAAACAGAAGAAGAAGATGAAGAGGAAACAGAAGAAGAAGAACAACAACAAGAAATAGAAGAAGAAGAAGAGGAAATACTCTCAGAGTCATGATACATGCAACTGTGCTATAGTTATAGCTTCCCTATATCTTCTATCTTTCCTTGTAGCCTTGTGCCATTTCACAGTTCGCAATAATAACAGGTTTGATTTTTAGCAAGCCCCTGATCCGATGATACGATCCATATGTGCAGCCCATGACAGTAGTGATGTAGAAGCATGGTAAATATCCTGATGAAATGGAACTAAGCCCGCAGCACGTTTTAGAGCCTGGCGTCATTTCCTGTGGTTAATCTTCAGCAATATCCGCACCAACACACATTAAAGTGCTGCGCACGGCTGTTTATGTTAATCTAAAAGTGATATTTCAATTCCAATCTTGGAAATGTGGTGGCTTTAAGGATAAAGATGTCCTGTACCTAGTACATTGCACTCATTTTAAGAACTGATATTTAATGGTAGTGGTTTCAATTTGTGAGTAAACACGAAATGTAAAAAGTGTAGTACTAGTCAATCATTATGTGTCAATGATATTACAGTAGTCAATGTTCCAAACTAAGGTCAAGGTCAAGTACGAGACTTGAATCGGCGTTTTAGCACGCGAGTTTTCACCCATATGTGCTCGGCCACCTGTCCAGAAGTGTTTGGAGACTTCTGGATAGTGTCGCTTCAAGCATCGAAACTCACGACGCGAGGCGGAATTCCTCACCTCCCCAGAGTAATACCCTGGTACCCATTTCTGCCAGCGGCTGGGTCGACCGAGTGTTACTTTTTTTCCCCAACCACGAGTACAACTCACACTGCTCCCAGCAGGAATCGAACACGGGCTGTCCGAACGTCGCTAGCCCAGTCGGGTGGTTTTCCCAACTTGGCTATCAAGGCCCCAGCTCCTAACAAAATTATTGACAAATCTGAGAGTTTTGGGAGATCCAATATTCGATTGTTAACAAAAGAAGTTTTAATATTTTAAGATACATCTGACTCTAATAACTTTCAATTTCTAAAAGAAGAATCAAGTCTATTTTATCTTCATGGAAAGACACACAGACCTGATTTACCTAACAACTAAAGAAGCTTTAACTTACGGCCCTACAATCCAAGGGCCTCAAAATATTTTCACAATTTCTTTTGGGACTACACTTTTATTACACTAGTTTATTAATGATGAAATGTGTCAGACGGATGACAGGAAACAGTTTGAGAGATAAGATCAGAAATGAAGAAAATTTCATTTCTGAGAAAAAAGCTAGGAATAGCCCCCGCCATAGAATATATAAAGAAACAACAGATACAATTGTTTGGCTACGTGACAAGGCAGAAAGATCAGAACACAACACAACGAGCCTTCAGCTAACGTTGTGAGAATACCAGACCCAATGGTCGACCACGAAAAAGATGTATCGATGGAATATTAGAAGCACTAGGAAACATAACAGCAACCGAGGCGAACAGAAGAGCAAAAGACCGCAAATTATATCTCCCCTCGACGCTGGAAGGCAAATGAGGAAGGAAAGAAGAAAAAAGTTTAATAATTTACCTTAGTAAATGTTTAAATAGGCCTATGTCCACATGGCTCTTGATGATGATTAACGACTACGATAAAGTGGAGCACGCTGCTAAAAAACACGTGGCCAATATGGCGTCGGAATCAGTCTTCTTAACCTACATGTCGGTGTGATAGCCATTCCTAGTTTTTGTAGGATGAACAGACGAATTTAGGAGGAGTTTTTTTTATAAATTTGGTCTCTGTGGTTTGAGTCACGTAGTAAGTACTTTTTATGATGATGGATATTTATCTCTGTTTTTTTGTTTATGTCTTAATCTCTATATTTCTATTTGTTCACTTTCAGTCACTCTTAATTTTAGCTGCCTTATATCTTCTGACTTCTTTCCCCAGTTCTCTTTTTCTCTCAGTCTCTCTCTCTCTCCCTCTTTCATTCTCATACTCACTTATTTATTTTATTGATTTTCTTTCTTCTTTCGTTCATCCATTGTTTCTTTCATTCTCTCGCTTCCTTCCTTCTCATTTCCTTTATTTCTCTCCTTCCTTCCTTTCTATATTTTTCCATTTCCTTTGTTTGCTTGCTTTTTCCTTCCTTCATTCAATTTGTCCTTCTTTCTCTAAACCTATTCCTCTTTAACCTAGACGCACTTTCTCCATTTCTTTCTTTCCCAGTTTTTTTTTTCATTGTATCTCATTCTTTCTCTTTTTTCTTTGTTTCTCAATTTATTTTGTTTCTCTTTTTTTGTTGTTGCTACATTTACATCCACCAGTTTTTTCTTGTGAACTTCTACATCCACTACCCCCCCCCCTTTCCCCCCCCCACAGCATTAACACCCCTCCACCACCAATTCACTTCCCCCACACTCCACTTTAACTACGTGTTGATTTCCGCTTGAGTCATAAACACGACTTCCGTCCAGTGTCAACGATAAGTAGATCTGACCCGGTACATCCCCTACACTTTGTGAGGGGCCATTCACAGCCATTTATTGCTGACACTTTAGTTGTCTTGCAAATTTCAGGATATAGCTTGTTTATGAATCTTTCACGTTACATTCAAGTGGAGTAACAGCTTACATTTTACAAATGTTATTGTGGATAGAGTTGAATAATTAATTTCTTCTACTTTCTATTCGCTGTTGACTTGAAGCCTCGCGGGAGAAGAGAGATAAAAAAGGTTGTAAAACACAATCTTTTAACTGTAGATTTATAAAAGAATATGAAGAATTTGATGGAAAGAAAAGAAAACAAACGATGAAGTCTTAAAACAAGTAAATATGAATAGAGAACTACTAAGCACAATTCAAACAAGACAAATGAGATTTTGGGGGCGTGTTGAAAGACACAGCAGCCTACAAAAAGTAATCTTTGAAGGGACAATACAAAGTAAAAGAGGCAGACTAAGAATTAACATGGACGAGTAACATCAAAACATGGACAAGTCAGTCTATGACAACCTGCACTATCAAGACAAGAAACAGAGCGGGATGCTGTTCCACGGTAGCCAACCTTCGATGCGGAGACGGCACTTAATGATGATGATGATGCAATCTAATGTCTGTAGTTGTTGTTTTGCTTATTATTTTGGTTGTTTCCCTTATAGATGTGGTCACGTTCTTGGGCGTATCTCGACGCTGTTAGATAAAAATATGTTGGTTCCTGCGTATGTCCTTTATACCGTCTACCCATATTTTCCTTGATTTCCCTTTTTCTCACCATCCTGATGTTTTAAGACAGAAAGCTTTTGTTGTTGGTTTTGTCTAGTTTGATTCTTATAAAGTATGCGAGCCAATTCATTTGTTTATATCATCATCATCGAGTGCCGTCTCCGCAACGAAGGTTGGCTACCATGGAGCGCCATTCTGCTCTGACTCTTGCTTTGATGGTGCAGGTTGTCATAGGCTGATTTGTCCATCTTTTGATGTTACTCATCCATGTTAGTATTGGTCTGCCTCTGCCTCTTTTACCTTGTATTTTCTAGGATTACTTTTAGTTGGCTGTTGTGTATTTTAACATGTCCCAAAAATCGCATTTGTCTTGTTTACACGCACGCACGCACGCATACACACACACACACACACACACACACACACATGTGTTTAGTTTGAATTGTGTTTATTAGTTCTCTTTTCATTTTTAGTTGTTTTAAGACTTCATCGTTTGTTTTCTTTTCCTTCCATCCAATTCTACCTATTCACATATCTTTATATACATATTTTTTTCATTTTTATTTTTCAGGCAGGGTTTAATTCCGATATGTTCTTTGAATTTCACATTGGATCTTCAATCTATCTTTGAGTTGTGTGTTAAGTTTCTCAACTACCTCATTTTGTAGCCTGTGATCTATGTCTGTGCTTTATTCAATGGTCATATTTAACATTCATAACATAGGGTTGGTGTCAATGGCTCATACCAAAAACTGTCAAACAATTTTATCTTTAAATCCCTCCTTCACACAAGCTGCTAGATCAACTATAATGTAATTACGAAAAACATTTCTTACTACAGAAAAGTCACTCTTTTACATGGCGCCAAGAAGTGGAACCACACCTGTAAAATATACATTTTAAGAATAAGTAGAATGTAGGTGACTCAGGCGTCCTCGCTTAAGAACGCCATGATGGAAATGTATACAACTTCCGTTTAAATTCCTGTCTGATCTCTTAACAATAAATACAATGGTTTAAGAACATGATAAGACAGAGAGACCAGCACACAAAGAGGCTTTAATAAACATTATGAGAACACGAGACTCAATTGTCGACTACGAAAACAATGGACTGATGGAATATTAGAA
Source organism: Megaustenia siamemsis (assembly GCA_032433765.1). Taxonomy (NCBI): domain Eukaryota; kingdom Metazoa; phylum Mollusca; class Gastropoda; order Stylommatophora; family Ariophantidae; genus Megaustenia; species Megaustenia siamemsis. The sequence goes on from JAVIAB010000108.1 coordinate 76,137,668, forward strand.
ACACTAGGAAACATAACAGCAGCAGCGGCTAACAGAAGAGCAAATAAACACAAATTATATCTCGCTTCACGCTGAAAGGCAAATGAGGAAGGGAAGAAGAAGAAGACGAAGAAGAGGAAGAATAATAGTAGAAGAGGAAGAAAAGTAAGAAGAATAAGAAGTAGAGGAAGAGGAAGAAAATGAAGAAGAAATAGAAGTAAAAGGAAAAAAAGAGTGTAAGAGAAGAAGAAGAAGGAGATGATGATGATGAAGGAGAAGAAGAAGAAAAGGAAGAAGAAGAAGGAGAATAAACAGAAGAAGAAGAAGATGGAGAAGAAGAAAGAAAAGAAGAGGAAAAAGAAGCTATGTCTTGTGGTGCAGACAGACCATGAATGAAACATCAAAAGGAAGAAACCTTCAGATCTGTAAGAGTCTACTGCTTCGGTCAGAGGCGGCCCCATGGTTGCTCGCGGCCGGGGAATACTGAACTTCGGCGCCAATTTTAATATATATTATTTTTAATTTTCACTTTTTTAAATTTTTTATTTATTTATTTATTTTTTTTTTTTGGAAAATCCTTGAGGTCACAACTAAGCACTTGGCGCGCCCCGCTCAACTGCCCAAGTTACCAGTACCTTGCGCCGGGTCTGGTTCTGATTTGTGAGAATATCACAAGAATAGGAAATACTGATGGGATTGCCTCGAGGATGCCAGAGTTGTAGCTGTACAGGCTGATAAGAAACATCTGATGAAGCATCTCTGTGGTCGTTTATTGAAGAGTTGCGCTATATACGAAGCTGCGCTATAGACGGAGTTGCGCTATATACGAAGCTGCGCTATAGACGGAGTTGCGCTATATACGAAGCTGCGCTATAGACGGAGTTGCGCTATATACGAAGCTGCGCTATAGACGGAGTTGCTCTATAGACGGTTGTTTCGTTATAGGACGTCATCTAAAGAAACAAAACCTATCTTTTCGGTATTTTCACATTTCTAGAGTTTATCTGGAAGGGGTGGGGGTGAGACTTATAGGACCAGACAATAATGGCCACATGCCCAGTGCAGTCACCAAGATGTTCTAGGATATGAGTTTTTATTTCATCCCCCCCCCCTTTTTCCCTAAAAAAAAAACGCTTGACCCTTCTGTGATTCAAACCCGCGTTCCCTTGTTTCTGAGCACTGCTAGCTATGGATTTGACCACGCGCTCTCTGGGATGTAATGGAATGTAGTATAATCGATAGCGGCAGAAAAGTAATAGTAATGGGGGGGGGGGGAATATGAAAGAGTGAATGAAGGAAGGAAAGAAACCAAAAAAACTAAGAAGAAAATATATAGAAGGAAGGCATAAAGGATGGAAGGATGGAAGGAAGGAAGGAAGGAAGGAAGGAAGGAAGGAAGGAAGGAAGGAAGGGAAGGAAGGAAGGGAAGGAAGGAAGGGAAGGAAGGAAGGAAGGAAGGAAGGAAGGAAGGAAGGAAGGAAGGAAGGAAGGAAGGAAGGAAGGAAGGAAGGAAGGAAGGAAGGAAGGAAGGAAGGAAGGAAGGAAGGAAGGAAGGAAGGAAGGAAGGAAGGAAGGAAGGAAGGAAGCGAGAGAAAGCAGGAAAATCAGAAGAAAAAAATTAATGAACGAAGGAAGGAAGAAAGAAAGAAAGAAAGAAATATTCTCTCCTCTACCATCGTGTTCCGATACAATACGAAAGCTTGAATATTCCCCCACCCCCAACCTCTTTTCTCCTCAATTCCTACCTCATTATGCGGGGCTATATTTTAAAAAATGCCTATTGAGCAAACAGACCAGAATACAAAACACACTCAAGCAGTTAGAAAATGCGGCGCACACACTGAGGTGTTTCCGAACAAACCATTTAGGAATATTTTTATTAAATACATTAACTGAAGCTACAAAAATAGGTCAAATACTCCTGGTTCAATAAACAAATGACTTTGCCGCTCCTCGTGCAGCGCTTCACAGTTCCTGGCCTGTGGACATAACCGACACAAATGTGCCTTTATATGACGCGTGTTTGAGCTTTACTTTCTATATACACAAACGTCGCAGTATTGGGGCAAGTAGATATAGAATACATAGCCTTAGGGTGTCTCTCTTCTATTTCTACCTTTTCTACCCTCCATTGGGGCACAGACCGACTCATCATCATCATCATCCCATACTCCTTGGCGCATTTGGACACCACTGATTGACTCTTTCAACCATCTCCAATTCTAACTTATTCAATAATTTCCTTCAGACTCTCCATACTGTCTACTCTTGGATGTTATCTTCCTGTCTTTTTTGCTGCCGACCACTATTTCTTCACCCCCGCCTCCCCGACACCCTCCCCCACCCTTTTCACAGTTCCCTGCAGACTGGTCTCTGCTGGGCCAGACGATCGAGATGCATGGCCAAACAATTTCGGATTTTGCGTTTTCACAAAAGTCAAAGGTTTATTAAGTACCCCGATTGTTATTTGTTTTCTTTTGTGAACATTTTCATTCGTGATAGGATCTAAGAGATGCCCAAAATCTTACGATAATAATTCGTCTCCAGAGATGATAACCCAGTGTTACTGGAAACTTTAAACGCAACCATAGCAAGGCAGGCACTGTCTTGGAACCCACAGTGAAAGAGAAAGGTCTTCACGGATCACGAACAGGACGACGTGTTTGATATGTTTTCTGGTTCATTATATGTTGTTGTGTATGTTTGTTTCAAACTTTCCTACAGTGTTCCCCAGTGTAGTTTGCTGTGTTAGTTTGCTTCAAACTCTCATTCTATTTCCCCATAGTTGACTGTTAGTTTGCTTCAAACTCTCATTCTATTTCCCCATAGTTTGCTGTGTTAGTTTGATTCAAACTCTCATTCTATTTCCCCATAGTTGACGGTGTTAGTTTGCTTCAAACTCTCATTCTATTTCCCCATAGTTTACTGTGTTGGTTTGCTTCAAACCCTCATTCTATTTCCCCATAGTTTACTGTGTTAGTTTGCTTCAAACTCTCATTATATTTCCCCATAGTTGACGGTGTTAGTTTGCTTCAAACTCTCATTCTATTTTCCCATAGTTGACGGTGTTAGTTTGATTCAAACTCTCATTCTATTTTCCCCATAGTTTACTGTGTTAGTTTGCTTTAAACCCTCATTCTATTTTCCCCATAGTTTACTGTGTTCGTTTGCTTCAAACTCACATGCTGTTTCCCCATAGTTTGCTGTGTTAGTTTGCTTCAAACTCTCATTCTATTTTCCCCATAGTTCACTGTGTTAGTTTGCTTCAAACCCTCATTATATTTCCCCATAGTTTGCTGTGTTAGTTTGCTTCAAACCCTCATTCTATTTCCCCATAGTTTGCTGTGTTAGTTTGCTTCAAACCCTCATTCTATTTCCCCATAGTTTACTGTGTTAGTTTGCTTCAAACTCTCATTCTATTTCCCCATAGTTTACTGTGTTAGTTTGCTTCAAACTCTCATTCTATTTCCCCATAGTTTACTGTGTTAGTTTGCTTCAAACTCTCATTCTATTTCCCCATAGTTTACTGTGTTAGTTTGCTTCAAACTCTCATTCTATTTCCCCATAGTTTACTGTGTTAGTTTGCTTCAAACTCTCATTCTATTTCCCATAGTTTACTGTGTTAGTTTGCTTCAAACTCTCATTCTATTTCCCCATAGTTTACTGTGTTAGTTTGCTTCAAACTCTCATTCTATTCCCAATGCTATTTCCCAAACTCGGTGTCTCGGTGACCACATATTTCACGGTATATATGTTTCTGTAAATATAATAGACTCAATAATCGGAAGATCATTTTGGAATATCTGAAGTATCCTAGCATAATTCTCGAGCTATGTAGAGCGGCCAGTGCACCGAAGGATGGCATTTTCAATATACCAAAATTAGCACGAAATATAAGATAAAATAAAGTGATTTTTGTTACACACTTGCTACGTAACAACAAACATTACTGAACAGCTGTTGTAAAGTTGCATGTTATATTCCAAAACTGTACACAGATCTGAGTTTTGTTTCTTTCAAATTCTAGTTTAGTATAGAGCCTCTGTCAGTTATAGTTCACTATGCATTTTGGAGCGCCTCTAGAATATGTTTTTTTTTCCCTGTTCGACGTGTATAATTTTTTAAAATATGAATCTGTCTTCTTCTTGCTTGAGCTGGAGCCATAGAGTGTGTTTCCAAAAATTGTGGTTTGCAACGATCTCTTCCCAGGCTGCAGGGATTATGTTTAGAATCTTCATGTCATGGTCGGGTAATTTTACCTGCTACTGTATGCAGTAAACAGTACAACCTGTGGCTGCCCTGCTGCCTTGCAGGTAAGCTCGGGAGAGTAAAAGGCTAAGGCAGGGTACCCCGACGTAAAACAACCCCACTGCCTTGTGGGTGAGACTTTTTAGTCAAAGGCTAGCGGAGCCAACCGTAAACAAACCGACGGAAGGCAACAGAAAACCACCGTCGTAATTTCTTTGTATAATCATGAATCGCCATGTCATGTTAAGTCACGTCTAAAAATCGGATTTTTGGGTTACCCTAGTTCTTTTGCAATCTGCTAGTTGTCCATAAAGTATATATTTTGGTACTCGGCCATTTTCCCATACGATGTCAGTGTGGCCAGGCCTGCGTAATCTACGTTGTTGGAACAAATTATACAATCACAAATTATTGCAAAAAGAACCAAGGAAAGCAATTCTTCTCTAAAAAGATACATTAATTATTTTCAAAACATTGCACTTTTTGCCATTTCTCCCCTTAAAAAAAAAACAACTTAAAAGTCCTAAAATTCATACCACTGTTCAAAATATAAAAACAACTTAAAAGTCCTAAAATTCATACCACTGTTCAAAATATAAGGACCTCAAGTTTATAACTAAATTCGAAGATTGACTCAACAAGTCTGAACTAAGCCAACAACTCATTCGGTGACTTAGAACTATCTCCGGAAATTCAATAAACACTTTGACCTTCAACTCTGTCCACCGTTCCTCAATATCAGTGATAAAGATGGCCACATAATCTCCCAGCGTACCCTGCTCTCTTTACCAGCACATAATCTGTCAATCATTTGCGATAACGGAATCTAGCACTATATGGCACAATAAAGCACTCGTGCAACGCTGGTATATCATCGTCCATTCCATGGCCTTCATTTAAACTAGCATTCCTTAAGGTCTGGTAAACAGAATGTCTTCTACAATCACAATTATATCCAAGAGTGCACTTTCTGCTCATAAACAACAAAACTATCATTTGAAATTCCTCAACATCTCAGAATCCACTGATTCTGTTCTTTATTGTGTGTACTTATCTTCAATCAAGTTTAAAAAAAAAAATGAACGTTTTCCTTTGAGATTATTTACAACATTGTGTTTACTTTTGGCATTAATTACATTCAGACAACCTCGATGACGTCATCAAAATGGAAGAGGTGTAAAGTACATTGAGCTGACATTCTTCAAGGTCGTCGCCATTTTCTTGCTTCATCTGGACTTAGACACGATCAAAATCAACGACTTGAGTAACAACCATCGTGATTCAACGACTTTCTGCCTTCAGAAAATCAACGACTTGAGTAACAACCATCGTGATTCAACGACTTTCTGCCTTCAGAAAATCAACGACTTGAGTAACAACCATCGTGATTCAACGACTTTCTGCCTTCAGAAAATCAACGACTTGAGTAACAACCATCGTGATTCAACGACTTTCTGCCTTCAGAAAATCAACGACTTGAGTAACAACCATCGTGATTCAACGACTTTCTGCCTTCAGAAAATCAACGACTTGAGTAACAACCATCGTGATTCAACGACTTTCTGCCTTCAGAAGATCTACATTCCGATACGAGACTTCGGAGATCGCCTAAACTGAAGATAATTAGCGACTTGTGGCCGTCTGCTTCCGCCAGGTTCAGAGCAACAGCTGACCAAAATCATGTTGCTTACTCCACCCCCACGCGGTGCCCCTAATAATAGACGCTTTAGTCTGATCACGTCAGCAGCATTTACAATGGAAGGCAGCCCAGTAACCAAATTACTAATCTGCCAGTCGGATGCTGGGTCGAATAGCGCAGATATCGCAGCTTGTAAACCACAATATGGTGTGTCGGTCGCCATCTTAATGTTCTGTCAAGAGAGGAATAATCTTAGGCGAACATAGAGTGAAAGATAGAAGAAAGAACGAAAACGAAGAGAAGAGAAAGAAAGAACAACAAGAGAAGACAAATAAAGAAATGAAGAGTGAAATAAAAAAAATGAAAGAGAAGAGAAAGGGAGGAATAATTGTAGAATTGAAAGAAAGGAAAGAGAAGAGAAGAGAAGGGAAGAGAAGAGAAGAAAAGAGAAGGGAAGGGAAGAGAAGATAAGAGAAGATAAGAGAAAGGAAAACATGTTGAAAGAAATGAAGAAAGAAAGAGAAGTGAAGAAATAAAGGAATGAGGAGAGAAAGAAAGAGAAATGAAAGAAAGGAATGAGAAAAGAAAGAAAGAAAATGAATCAGAAAAAAAAGAAATTAAAAAAGAAACAAAAAAGACAACTAAATAAAGAAAGAGAAATAAAGAAATGAAAGAAGAAAGATAGGAGGACGGACGGACGGACGGAAGGAAGGAAGATGGAAGGAAGGAAGGAAGGAAGGAAAGAAAGAAAGAAGGAAGGAAGGAAGAAAGAAAGAAAGAAAGAAAGAAAGAAGAAAGAAAGAAAGAAGGAAGGAAGGAAGGAAGGAAGGAAGGAAGGAAGGAAGGAAGGAAGGAAGGAAGGAAGGAAGGAAGGAAGGAAGGAAGGAAGGAAGGAAGGAAGGAAGGAGGAAGGACAAGTTGATATTTTATAACCTACATACAGCATAAGAATTCAGATTGAGAAAGCTACCTCTGTTCCGTCTTGACTTTCTGTTGCCATTACTGTAGTTGCAGTGTCGAACCGATCTCATTTTTTTTTCAAGCCCTCAAATTACGATTGGATGACTCAATCACAAGTGGACAATATCTGGCTGGTAAACAAATGCTGGTTTTGTCACTGACTAGTCATCGGCAAAGAAAGAAGTGATAGGTTTGCTTCAAGTGCATGTAGCAGGATTTGGGAAACTTGACAATATATTGTTGTTGTTAAAAAAACAAGACAGAAACAGTGAATCTGAATGAACAACTGGTATGTCAACAAAAGCAACGAAAATATTAAATTACCAGCACGTATCTCCAAATAAAGATGGACAGTGTAATAGAAGTAGTCGGATCGGTTTAGTTAGTTAATTTGTTAATTAGTTAGTAATTTAGTTAGTTAATTAGTCAAGTGGTCAGTTAGTTAATTTACTTAGTTGGTTAATTAGTTAGTTCAATTAGTTACCTAGTTAATTAGTTAGTTGATTAGTTAATTTCATTAATTGGTTAATTAGTTATTTAATTAGTTAGTTAATTAGCTATTCAGTTAATTAGTTAATTTAGTTAGTTAATTTAGTTAGTTACATAGTTAATTAATTACGTAGCTATTTAGTTAATTTAATTAGTTAGTTAATTAACTAGCTAATTTAGGTAGTTAATTAGTTAATTAATTAGTTATTTGATTGTTTTACTGGTTAGTCAATTAATTGTTTAGTTAGTTAAGTAGACAAATAAATAGAGAAAAGACATAAATAATAAGAATTAATGAAGTTGGCAGTAACCAAATAACAGTAGGGGAAATACCTCTACTAGACGTACGTTCTTACATATATCTGGGCAGTAATATAGAGAAAGACGGGGGAAACTGAGAATAACACCAAAATAAGGATACAAAAAGCTAAAGGAGCATTTGCAGCACTGGAAACATATGGAAATCCAAAGAAATTAGGTTAAATATAAAAACAACAATTTCCAACTCGAATGTTTTAAATCTGTCCTATTATATGGTTGTGAAACATGGAGAACATAAAAAATAACAAATCATGAAGATGCATATCTTCATTAGTGGATGCTTGAGTAGAATAAAGGATGGAAATGGTAGAACAAAATCAATAACGCAGAATTATGGAAAAGTACCTGTCAAATACCAGTGGATAAAAAGATACAACGAAATCGATGGCACTAGATAGAACAGATACTGCTGAAGCCAAATGAGAGTATTACACAACAGGCCCTTTTTTTGGAATCCCCAAGTGATATGATTAAGAAGACTCAAACTATTCTTGGAGAAGGCAGATAGAAGCAGAGATGAAGATGATGGTGAAGACATGGAATGATATTAAAACAATGGCAAGAACAGAACGGCTTGGAGAGTGTTTGTTGAAGACCTATGCTCCACAGGGAGCTGAAAGGTAGAAGAAAAGAACTATGCTAATTTAATTAGTTGAAAATGTGGGGTAATGTTGTCGGTATTACGTGCGTACCGCTTTACTTTCTCAGAAAAAAATTCCGGTACCCATTTAAGGTTGGGTGAACCTGGAAGCCTATAGTCCTTTGCCGTCCAGTTCACTAACCACTGAGCTGTGATGGCTCCCAATCAGCTAATTAGCTTAGTTAATTAGTTAGTTAATTTAGTAAGTTAGTTTATTTAGTTTAATTAGTTAATTAAGCTAGCAGTGGTTGGTTAGTTAGCTAGTTATTTAGTCAGTTAGTTGTTTAAGTTAGTTATTCATGTTGAAAGTTGTTTAGTTAGTTAATTTGTTCTAGTTAGATTTTAGTTAATTAATCAGCAGATTACTCTCAGTGTATATTCTCAGTGTACATAAGGCAACTCTATAAGTTCTCAGATCCCATCTTCAATATATCCCTCATCATGTGGCCACTAACAACCCCAACTCTGTTGTGCCTTACCTGTCTTCGCTGGTTACCTGTATAGCTTTCTTCTTTGCCATCATTTTGGCTTATCTACTTGCAGCCGACAGAGACATTTTACAGACATACATTATTACAGACACAAAAAACTCATCTCTTACCTTTATATTTCAGCTTCCACATTTTTTTATATCTTACCGTGATTCTAAAGCAACTAGAATGGTCTCAGTCTGAATAGTATGAAAACAGAAGTATGGGACATATCGAAGAAATATTTATCACCATCATGCAGCATAAAAATAAACAGGACAAATCTGAAACAAGTGCAACTCGACAAATGCTTAGACACAATAAAAACATCAGATGGAGGATGCACCACAGAAATAAAAAGCAGAATAACTCAAAACAAAATATCATTTCAGAAAATGAAAAATGTCTTGTGCAACAAATATGTCAGCAGAATTGAGAAAGAGAGTTTATAGACTATATACAGCCAAATATGACAAATGGAAGAGAATCATGGACAGCAGTCAAACAAATGAAAAGACAATTAGAGGCCACAGAGATGGGATTTCTGAGAAGAATGTTGAGAAGTTCCCTGGAGTCTTAAAAAGACCAATGAGTAGACTCTGAAAGAGGCCAACACAAAAGGGAGCTCCTAAAAAACATAAGAAAGAAGCAATCAACATTTTTCTGGCACATCATGAGAAGAGGAAAGTTGGAATACTTGGTTACAGCTGGCAAAATACAGGGAAAAAGAGATCGCGGACAACAAAGAGGGAAATACTGGGCAACTTGGCGTCATGGCATGGAAAACAGTCAACAACAGAACTGATAGGATGCACTGTAGATAGAAGATTGTGGAGGGACATGATCGCCTACGCCAACCGGCAGGGTACATGATGATGATGAAAAAACCGCCCAAAAAAAAAAAACATTTATTTTTACCTATCCATGATTCCAATCCATGATTTTTTTCATCTACCATTATTTAACAGCAGGCTATTAAAATGAAAATAATCATTTATATCATCTTTATATTAGGATTCCATCAACTGAGCCTATATACCGTGGGGTATGAATTATAGAGACAACATTCTGCCTAACTAAATTTCATATTTCGATTCACAATCTCTCGTTTATGCCCTTCATGAACCGGGACTTCAATACTCGTTGCTCAATCTTGAAATGTTTTCTGTTGCTGCGGCGAGATGTGTATAATATAGTTGTGTTTTTGAAAACTGTTGGGAGAGTAAGGTTTGTAAGGGAGATCTGTAAGGGAGCTATTAAATAGGAGGTATGTAATGAAAGTTTAAATGGGAGACATGTAAGGAGACTAATAAGTGAGATCTGTAATGGAGGCATATAGAGGAGATGTATGGGGAGGAGTGCTTGGGAGACAAGTAAGGGAGTCAAAAGGGGAGGCGTGTAATGGAGGTTAAAAGGGGAGGCTTTTAAGGAATGTTTAAATGAGAGGCTTGTAAGGGAATCTAAAGGGGCGGCATGTAAGGGAGGCATAAGGGGGAAGCATGTAAGAGAAATCTAAAGGAGATGAAAGCAAGGAAGGTCTAAAGAAGAGAATGTAAGTGAGCTCGAAAGGGGAGGCATGTAGAGGAGGTCCAGAGAGCCATGCATTCATGGGAGACATGTAGGAGGAATCTGAAAAAGGAGTAATTATCGCAAGATCTGTAAGAGATATCTTATATGAAAGCATGTAACGGAGATATGTGCGTGGGATTTAGAAAAGACATGCAAGGAAGACCTGTATCGAAAGCGAATGGCGGAGATCTACAATGGAGATCTGTGAGAGAGGTGCACACAAACTTTAAAAACTGAGAAACCTATATTAAAGAGGGTATGAGATGGGGAACCTGTAAAGCAAATCTGCATGTAAACCTTGAAAGGTACACCACCTATAAATGAAGATAATAAAGGGGGGTGGGGGGGGTGGGAGGAGGGTATTGTAAGGGAGGTCTGTTAAGAAGATCTTCAAGACAGATCTTTTTTTTTTTTTTTCCGTTCGCCAGCTTTGACCTCTGGCGAAGTCCTTAGAAACTAGGAACTGAATTTTGCGTGTTAATCCGTTTTTCCCTTGTAGCCGTGTGCACAGGGGTCCCTCGCCGCACAGGCAGATAACTCCGACTTCGGAGATACTCATATTTTTTTTTCCGTCGATGAGTAATTGACGTTTCAAGACATATCTTAAAGGGGTCTAAATGAGAGTATTGAACGATCACTGTCAGACAAATTAAGAAGTATTTTTTTCTGTTGATACAAAATAATTAAATAATTACTGTAAGCTTGATTGCTTAGTAGATAGTAACATTAAATGTCTTTAAAACAAATGTTTTCGTAGGATCTCAAACATCAGCTGGAAAGAAAACATTTCAAGTTAACAGATACGAGACGAATCTAAACAAGAATACATGTCTAGTTTTATAACAAGAAGGTGTTGGAAATACATCGGTCATGTGCTGAGAATGAATAAAGAAAGACTTCCGCGTCGGGAATTCATGTGGAAACCATCTGGTAGATGAAAAGACGGCAGACCAAGTGAATATGTTAAAATATAAATACAACAATAGTTGTAAGAATACAAATAGAAAATAGACAAATAGTTAATATGCAATACTTGGGAAGGAAGGGGAATAAGACCATGGAATAAGAAACAAGCAAGAATTACAAGAACTAGCAGCAAATCGTCCATCGTAGAGAATTTCGTCCTTTTTTCCGTTTCTGCGCGATAGGAAAATAAATGAATGAATGAACCAATCGTGAGAATCGACATTAATTTTCCATAAACATATGTAGAGTGTCTACATTTTGGGACACCTCGAAACATTCTACTTTTTTAAGTTGTAATCCTTCAAAACGTGTTAAATTCATGATAGGTTTTAGAATACATAAATAAACAACAGATAAAATGGTTTGACCACTTGGGAGAACAGTAGGACCAAACACAGCATAACGAGCCTTCAAGAAACGTTACGAGAACACCAGACTTAAGAGCTGACCGTGAAAAAGATATATCCTTCCTCATTTGCCTTTCAAGTCGAGGGGAGATACAATTTGCGGTCTTTTGCTCTTCTGTTCGCCTCTGCTGCTGTTATGTTTCCTAGTGTTTCTTATATTCCATCAATCCATCTTTTCGTGTCTACCCTTGGGTCTGGTGTTCTCGCAACGTTTATTGAGGGCTCGTTGTGTTGTGTTTTGATCAATCCGCCTTGTCACGTGGCCGAACAATGTTATCTTTTGTTTCTTTATATATTCTAAGGCGGGGGCTATTCCTAGGTTTTTATTTCTCAGTTCTTAATTTCTGATCTACTCTCTCAGACTGTTTCTTTTCATTCGTCTAACACATTTCATCTGTGTAGAGGTTATTTTTCATCTTGTTCTTGCATCTAGTGTCCAGGACTGGCATTGATAGCACAACGTTGGGATCTATCTATCTTTCGTTCGCCAGAAGTAGTATCTATATCTGCAATGTCGTTTCCTGTATAAATTTTACTGTCTTTTGTAATTCTTGCAGTTGCCCATTATAGTTTTCTATGTTCAAGAACCCAAGATGAGTTATATATATTTCTTCTAAACCAGGTGGAGATCTTCAATAAAGACTTTGTTTATACCAGTGTGTCAATTCAGGTAGATGATTTATATATATATATTTATATGTGTGTCTCGACATTATGACATTACATTAAAAAGCAAGTCAACGAGAAGATATGCAAGCCTGTCAACGCCTATAAAAGAAGATAACTCATCAACAAAGATATGAATGAACATTAGCAAGATAGATAACCAAGTCCATCAGAAGATTCATCAACGCAATAAGAAGATAGATAACCAAGTCCATCAGAAGATTCATCAACGCAATAAGAAGATAGATAACCAAGTCCATCAGAAGATTCATCAACGCAATAAGAAGGTAGATAACCAAGTCCATCAGAAGATTCATCAACGCAATAAGAAGATAGATAATCAAGTCCATCAGAAGATTCATCAACGCAATAAGAAGATAGATAACCAAGTCCATCAGAAGATTCATCAGCGCAATAAGAAGATAGATAACCAAGTCCATCAGAAGATTCATCAACGCAATAAGAAGATAGATAACCAAGTCCATCAGAAGATTCATCAACGCAATAAGAAGATAGATAACAGAGTCCATCACAAGATTCATCAACGCAATAAGAAGATAGATAACCAAGTCCATCAGAAGATTCATCAACATAATAAGAAGATAGATAACCAAGTCCATCAGAAGATTCATCAACGCAATAAGAAGATAGATAACCAAGTCCATCAGAAGATTCATCAACGCAATAAGAAGATAGATAACCAAGTCCATCAGAAGATTCATCAACGCAATAAGAAGATAGATAACCAAGTCCATCAGAAGATTCATCAACGCAATAAGAAGATAGATAACAATAAGAAAGTCTCAACGAGAAGATAGAGAACAAAAGAGGAATAATAATAAACATCTGCAACATTTCCGTGTCCCTCTAGGTATTGCTTCACTGGCAGCTTGTATTATTAGTCTACTGAATTCATGAACTATTTTGTTGATGTCTCTGCCTGTATTTATATCTTTAGTCAGTACACTGGTGTAGTGTTGATACATTTTCCAGTCTGTCTTTTTGTAATTCCATCTGGAGAGAGTGCTGCTCTCCCTGATGGCCTTATTTTGCACCACTAAAAAGACTTGTCGGTGGTCGCTGCCTCCAAGTTGTTTCCCAACAATACGTGTGATATTCCAATCCAGGTTTGGTGAATGGAAAGCAAGGTCTGGTGTAGATGTGGTATGCCATGATCTGGAGTAGAATGTTGGTGGATCTGTTGTCAGGTTTAATAGTATAAGCCCATTGTCATCCTGCCAATTTCAAGCTCTTCACCTCTCTTGTCCATATGTTCATAGCTCCAGCTCTATGAATGGCTGTTAAAGTCTCCACATACAATTATTCTTTCTTTTAATGTAATTGTGTCTAGTGCTAGTGGGCTGTCACTGGGACAGTAGTAGTTAAGTAGATGGAAGTCTGTATTTTCTGTCCTGAGGTGCAGTATTTGATATTCCGCCCCATCCATATACACTTCAATCTGACATGCATTATGTTGTTCCTTACAAGAGTCAGTATTCCGCCCTTTTGTCTATTTATTCTGTCAGTTCGGTAGCACTGGTATCCCCTAATCTTCAAGGCTATGTCGTTGTTTAGATGGGTTTCCTGCAAACAGCATATGCTTATTTGTTCTTCATGCAGGATATTTTCTAATTCTATCTTTTTACTGTACCCATCTTTTTTGCTGTTGATGCCTTCAGCATTCCAGTGCATTATTTTGAGTGGTCTTATTTGGATTGGCCAGTAGCTCTATTCTCTCGCCCCCTGACTCCACAGAGCGTTTGAGAAGGACATCCAGTAATAGAGGTTGGGCCCTTTCGAGGCTGAGGACCCGGCGCTGCACATGCCTGAGTGTCCATCAAAGGGCGAGTGCCATATCGATTTGCAGTTATAGACATACTTTCCGTAAGTGGCGTAAGTGCGTGGCATCCTGATTGTTGTAGTGTGCCTTTTGGCTGGTTGCCTCCGACTTCAGCACTTGAACTTGCTAGAGCAGACTGTGGTCTTGCTCGGGTGTAAGAAGGCCTGGCCAGTGTTGGTTTTCAGTCCCTGGTGACTGTTAAGCCCCATCCACACGACAAGGAGCTGGCCTTGATGAGGACAACGTTGGGATGAAGATTGTATTGTAGAGTGCCCGCTTTGCCTCTAGATTTATTTCCTTGTTGGACAATAGTGGTGATAAGTGTCCGATGATTTGACAAGCTTTGATGCATCTTGAGTGTATTTCTGCTGCTTGTGAATTGTCGTTTGTCACTATACTTCCTAGGTATTTAAATTCCTTTACTTGTTTTAGTTGTCTGCCTTCTATAATTATGTTGATGTTCTGTTTATTTTGTGAAATTCATGACTTCTGTTTTGTTGATGTTGTTTTTTTATGTTGTATTTTGTGCCTGTGCTGTTGAGTCTATTTACGTGTTCTTGTAGGTCTTCTATTGTTTCATGTATTAGTGCCTGATCGTCTGCAAATAAAAGCTCGTGAAACAAATGAATTAATGGAATATTAGAAACACAAGAAAACATAAAGGCAGGAAGAGCAAAATACCGCAAACTATATCTTCCCTCAACTCTAAAAGGCAGATGCGGAAGAAACGAAGATTCCATCGAATCAAGCAAAGTAGCAACAAGGGGACAATGCCCACAAAAAAGGGAGAGAAATTTACTTGAAGTTTAAATATATAACAAACAATGGTAGCAGGTACGCATAAATGTATGCATTCCAGTGACGTCACAAATTACCGCCCTTGAGTGTAAAATAAAGTAAGGTAACATGGCGGAAGACATTCCTCCTGTCAGAGCAATTGCTGAGATATCAATCTGCCAGAAGTTTGTGAAAATGTTGGGGTGATTAAAAAGTAATACTACACCGGTTAAACTATTATGACTTTGTTTTCAACACCCGTGGAATTTTAGCAAATAATTTACTCTGTCTCTTCATGGCATTTATGGCTATCTACATGAAAAAATACAATGGGGATCCATATTTAAGTAGCACCGGAGCAGGCCTAATTGAGAATGGCGGTGAGTTTTTGTGTTTGGGTACACTTGTCTCAAGACACATTTGTTCTGTTTTGATATTTTGTTAACGGCTTTTTAACATTTGGTATTTTTTAAAGTTATTTTGTTCATTTATTTATTTTAGCGATAAAACCTATTCCGTTAATGAAACAATCACGTTAAATTACAAGGAGTTATTTTTTTTTTTATGAACATTGTGATTTTGTGTGTGGTTAAAAATGAAACTTATCTATTGTCCTTTCGAGCACATAGTCACATAGGCAAACATTCTACTGTCTCTGTGTCCAACGATCTTTGGTGGTGTCAAACTTTCCACATGGTCTACATTGTATCTCGCCACTAGCCCTTGTTCTGGGCGGAGCTCTCAAACTCAGCAATGTACCCAATTTAGCTGTTGTTATCTCTCGCCTCAGTGTTCTTTTTATTGTTTCTCTGTGTCAGCCTCTTTTTTTCTTTTATTATCTGATTCTTATTCGAGGGATTGCTTTGAGATTCTATTGTCTTTCTACATCATATGGCCAACATATGACCACCTTCTTCTCTTCTTGTCTCTTCACATCACATAGCCAACATATGACCACCTTCTTCTCTTCTTGTCTCTTCTCATCACATAGCCAACATACGACCACCTTCTTCTCTTCTTGTCTCTTCACATCATATGGCCAACATATGACCACCTTCTTCTCTTCTTGTCTCTTCACATCACATAGCCAACATATGACCACCTTCTTCTCTTCTTGTCTCTTCTCATCACATAGCCAACATACGACCACCTTCTTCTCTTCTTGTCTCTTCACATCACATAGCCAACATATGACCACCTTCTTCTCTTCTTGTCTCTTCTCATCACATAGCCAACATATGACCACCTTCTTCTCTTCTTGTCTCTTCTCATCACATAGCCAACATATGACCACCTTCTTCTCTTCTTGTCTCTTCTCATCACATAGCCAACATATGACCACCTTCTTCTCTTCTTGTCTCTTTTCATCACATAGTCAACATACGACCACCTTCAACTCTTCTTGTATCTTCTCTTCACATAGCCAACATATGACCACCTTCTTCTCTTCTTGTCTCTTCTCATCACATAGCCAACATATGACCACCTTCTTCTCTTCTTGTCTCTTCACATCACATGACCAACATATGACCACCTTCTTCTCTTCTTGTCTCTTCACATCACATAGCCAACATATGACCACCTTCTTCTCTTCTTGTCTCTTCACATCACATGACCAACATATGACCACCTTCTTCTCTTCTTGTCTCTTCTCATCACATAGCCAACATATGACCACCTTCTTCTCTTCTTGTCTCTTCACATCACATAGCCAACATATGACCACCTTTTTCTCTTCTTGTCTCTTCACATCACATAGCCAACATATGACCACCTTCTTCTCTTCTTGTCTCTTCACATCACATGACCAACATATGACCACCTTCTTCTCTTCTTGTCTCTTCACATCACATAGCCAACATATGACCACCTTCTTCTCTTCTTGTCTCTTCACATCACATAGCCAACATATGACCACCTTCTTCTCTTCTTGTCTCTTCACATCACATGACCAACATATGACCACCTTCTTCTCTTCTTGTCTCTTCACATCACATAGCCAACATATGACCACCTTCTTCTCTTCTTGTCTCTTCACATCACATGACCAACATATGACCACCTTCAACTCTTCTTGTCTCTTCTCATCACATAGCCAACATATGACCACCTTCTTCTCTTCTTGTCTCTTCACATCACATGACCAACATATGACCACCTTCAACTCTTCTTGTATCTTCTCATCACATAGCCAACATATGACCACCTTCTTCTCTTCTTGTCTCTTCACATCACATAGCCAACATATGACCACCTTCTTCTCTTCTTGTCTCTTCACATCACATGACCAACATATGACCACCTTCTTCTCTTCTTGTCTCTTCTCATCACATGGCCAACATATGACCACCTTCTTCTCTTCTTGTCTCTTCACATCACATAGCCAACATATGACCACCTTCTTCTCTTCTTGTCTCTTCACATCACATAGCCAACATATGACCACCTTCTTCTCTTCTTGTCTCTTCACATCACATGACCAACATATGACCACCTTCTTCTCTTCTTGTCTCTTCACATCACATAGCCAACATATGACCACCTTCTTCTCTTCTTGTCTCTTCACATCACATGACCAACATATGACCACCTTCTTCTCTTCTTGTCTCTTCTCGTCACATAGCCAACATATGACCACCTTCGTCTCTTCTTGTCTCTTCTCATCACATAGCCAACATATGACCACCTTCTTCTCTTCTTGTCTCTTCTCATCACATAGTTAACATACGACCACCTTCTTCTCTTCTTGTCTCTTTTCATCACATAGTCAACATACGACCACCTTCAACTCTTCTTGTATCTTCTCTTCACATAGCCAACATATGACCATATTCTTCTCTTCTTGTCTCTTCTCATCACATAGCCAACATATGACCACATTCTTCTCTTCTTGTATCTTCTCATCACATAGCCAACATATGACCACATTCTTCTCTTCTTGTCTCTTCTCATCACATAGCCAACATATGACCACCTTCTTCTCTTCTTGTATCTTCTCATCACATAGTCAACATATGACCACCTTCTTCTCTTCTTGTATCTTCTCATCACATTGTCAACATATGACCACCTTCTTCTCTTCTTTTATCTTCTCATCACATAGCCAACATATCCTTCTATAATCTTCTTCTCTTGATTATAGATGAGATTATATTATTTGATGCATGGTCATTTCTCGTATTTCTGTATTAATCTTCAATTAATTCCATGACATTCCAAGTATTATTTTCAAGTATTTGTTTATATTTGCATTTAATTTATTTTCTATTTCTTTAATTGTCGCCTTCTATCTCTCGCATGCACGAGGAAAGGTGGACAATGCATTTTATTTGAACATCCTAAGCTTTGTTTTTGTGATTAGTAATTTTTATTCCCATATTTTGTCAAGGAGGTTTCAGGAAGCAATCGCTGCCTGGCTATTATGATCCTAATGTCTTTCTTTGTGCCACCGTTTATATGAAGCTTCCAAGAAACAAAGTGATCTACATCTTCCACCACCATCTTCGGCTGTCACCACGAAGTGACATTAATGTGAAGCCAAATAATAATGAATGAATATTTTTATAGAGGGAAACTTCCGAGGCGATAATCAGAGAATCATTTCAGAGGAAGAGGTATGTTTGCACCATCAGCTTTACAGCAGCTTCGCATCTTGGTGCATCTTGGTGTATCTTGATATCTTTACTCCTATGTTTACAGCACTCGGGAAAAATGACAAATAATAATCAACAGAAAAAAAACAAAGAACAATATATGGCCCGAAATAGGATCGAACCCGTACTCCTTGGCACAGCGCCTTGCCACGAGAAGCCAAACTGACATCAATGTGCTGGGTTAAAGCTAAGACAAGTATGTACACCACGCGGGTAGAGAGGACATCAATGTGCTGGGTTAAAGCTAAGACAAGTATGTACACCACGCGGGTAGAGAGGACATCAATGTGCTGGGTTAAAGCTAAGACAAGTATGTACACCACGCGGGTAGAGAGGACATCAATGTGCTGGGTTAAAGCTAAGACAAGTATGTACACCACGCGGGTAGAGAGGACATCAATGTGCTGGGTTAAAGCTAAGACAAGTATGTACACCACGCGGGTAGAGAGGACATCAATGTGCTGGGTTAAAGCTAAGACAAGTATGTACACCACGCGGTAGAGAGGACATCAATGTGCTGGGTTAAAGCTAAGACAAGTATGTACACCACGCGGGTAGAGAGGACATCAATGTGCTGGGTTAAAGCTAAGGCAAGTATGTACACCACGCGGGTAGAGAGGACATCAATGTGCTGGGTTAAAGCTAAGACAAGTTTGTACACCACGCGGGTAGAGACCGTTGATTTAACCAGAAGTGTAGTCTAGAGTAAGTGAAGTTATTTTGTACCGAAGATATTGTCAGCTTTAGAGTCAATGCAACAGGAGGTCGACGCCTGGGAGTCATGATCCAGGCGGGCCCAACTCCCATAGAGTGTCAAGAAGCTAAAGGGCTGAAACACTTGCTCGACGGGGACCTCTTCTGATGATCAGATTGCCTCCTGCTGCGAAGTTCTTTATAAAGAGTTTCCTACTACATCCACAGCTTTTCCTTCCATTGTCGGTTCAAATGGAAGTAAACTCTCGGAAATAAACAAGAGGACACACAAAAAGACGGTAGATAGCAAGGACGGGATTTTCATTTCTCAAATAAAACAAAGCTTTTTGGTCATAATTAAAATACAACTTTGAATGAAAACAAGCGGCCGTGAGATGTGTTTAGAGAGTATGTGCTTATGTGTATGAGTGTTTGTGTATGTATGTGTGTACCTTAGAGAGTCTGAACTCATAAACCTCATCAGGTCCCGTGTCTGCATGAAATAAATCATTATCGAGAAGCTTATCCATCTTTGCACTTCTGCCAGCACATTCTGTGTTACATTGCCTCAAGTGAATGCCATTTTATGTTGACTTCGATGGCTAGGTCGTCCTGTTTTTTTGTTCCTTTTCCGGGAACTGCACTTATTTTTTATTTTATTATTATTAAAGCTGTGACGACGTTTTATTTAATCTATTAATGAAAGACCGCCAGCCTCTTCCTAGAAATAAAGGTCATGGACGAGGTTTCTCCATTCATCCCCTATACCTTAACTTTGTTTTTTTTAAATTTCGTTCTAGTCAAATCCTGAGTGTTCGAGAACTTTCGTAGCTTCACTTCTCCCTGTGTTTCTGTGCTTTCCTTGTTTCTGGTTTTATTAAAATTGCACGATGCAGCGCTCAAATATTTTGCCTGTTGTTTTCAACTTATTTTTCTATTCCACATTACACAATCACCGCCGGACAGGTCCCCTCTCCCTTTACCCCCAAGTTTCATTGACATGTGGAAAAGAAATATCTAAAAAGATCAATAGAAATAATAGACATCGCCATGAGCACCTTATAGAACACATTGTCCTAGCACTTATTTTACTTTGTCTATGAAAATACCAAAAGGTGGTGATAATAATTAAACTAAGTAAATAATTTACTTTTAAATCTGCTTAATATAACATAACTTAATATAACATAACTTAATATAACATAACTTAATATAACATAACTTAATATAATATCATATCATCATCATCAAATCGCATGTTCTTTACAGAACGTTGCATCCACCACAGCCCGTCTGAAAGAATCTCTGTCTCTAGCCAGATCTCCCACAGAACGTTGCATTCACCACAACCCGTCTGAAAGAATCTCTGTCTCTAGCCAGATCTCCCACAGAACGTTGCATTCACCACAACCCGTCTGAAAGAATCTCTGTCTCTAGCCAGATCTCCCACAGAACGTTGCATCCACCACAGCCCGTCTGAAAGAATCTCTGTCTCTAACCAGATCTCCCACAGAACGTTGCATTCACCACAGCCCGTCTAAAAGAATCTCTGTCTCTAACCAGATCTCCCACAGAACGTTGCATCCACCACAGCCCGTCTGAAAGAATCTCTGTCTCTAGCCAGATCCCCCACAGAACGTTGCACTCACCACAGCTCCTCTCAAAGAATCTCTGTCTCTAGCCAGATCTCCCACAGAACGTTGCACTCACCACAGCTCCTCTCAAAGAATCTCTGTCTCTAGCCAGATCTCCCACTTCTTCTGTTGTCATGTTTAAGGTCTCCTTGATGTCTTGAAACCACCTTCTCCTTGGTCTACCCTTGATGCGTCGCCCAGGAACCACGCTTTCCATTATTGTTCTTTCCAGTCCACTGTATCTTTTAGCATTGCCATAGTATTTTACTTTTCTCTGTGGGATGATATTTATAAGCCACTTCTCTTTTATGTTTCAATCTTTTAACATTGTTCTCATTGTCTTCATTGCTCTTTGCCGTTATCCAAGGTATCTTAGGAATTTGTCTGTTGCATCTTATTTTAAATGAATCGATTTTCTTTGCTGTGTGCGTGATTGTCCATGATTCACAACCACATGTTGTTATTGAGAAGATACATGTCCTCATTTTAATTGTACTGCCTTGCTTGTATTGTGCCTCATATTCTTCATGGCGTTTAATTGCTGTGATACTCTTGTTAATCTTCTTTTCATCTCTTTTTGGTAGTCTCCATTGTTAGTTGCAAGAGATGCCAGATGGTAATAGTTTGTTACAATTTCAAGACTTCACTGTTAATATAGCATAACATAATACAACACAACACAACACAACACAACACAATACAAAACAATACAGCACAATACAATACAATACAACACAACACAACACAACACAACACAGCACAACACAGCACAACACAACACAACACAGCACAGCACAACACAATACAAAACAACACAATACAACACAACACAACACAATACAACACAATACAACACAATACAGCACAATACAATACAATACAGCACAATACAGCACAATACAATACAATACAATACAACACAACACAATACAACACAATACAGCACAATACAACACAATACAACACAACACAACACAATACAACACATACAGCACAATACAATACAATACAACACAACACAACACAATACAACACAATACAACACAACACAACACAATACAACACAATACAGCACAATACAATACAATACAATACAACACAACACAACACAATACAATACAATACAGCACAATACAGCACAATACAATACAATACAATACAATACAACACAACACAATACAACACAATACAGCACAATACAACACAATACAACACAATACAACACAATACAACACAATACAACACAATACAATACAATACAACATAACACAACACAACACAACACAACACAACACAATACAACACAATACAACACAACACAACACAATACAACACAATACAGCACAATACAATACAATACAATACAACACAACACAACACAATACAACACAACACAACACAAAACAACACAACACAGCACAGCACAACACAACACAGCACAGCACAACACAATACAAACAACAACACAATACAACACAAAACAACACGACACAGCACAACACAACACAGCACAACACAACACAACACAACACAACACAAAAACAACACAACACAACACAACACAGCACAACACAACACAACACAACACAGCACAACACAACACAACACAGCACAACACAACACAGCACAGCACAACACAACACAACACAACACAAAACAACACAACACAACACAACACAGCACAACACAACACAAAACAACACAACACAGCACAGCACAACACAATACAAAACAACACAATACAACACAAAACAACACAACACAGCACAACACAATACAACACAAAACAACACAATAGAAAACAATACAACACAACACAATACAACACAACAGCAACATAACATACCACAATACAATGCAACACAATACAATACAATACAACACAATACAACATAATACAACACAATACAGTACAACGCAACACAACACAATACAATACAACACAACACAACTACAACATAACACAACACAATGCAACACAACACAACACAATACAGTACAACACAACACAATACAACACAACACAACAACAACATAACACAATACAATGCAACACAACACAATGCAATGCAATACAATACAATACTACACAACACAACACATCACAACACAATACAATATAATATGACACAGCACACACACACAACACAACACAACACAACACAATACAATACAATACAATAGAATACAGTACAATACAATACAATACAACACAATATAATACAATACAATACAATAGAATACAGTACAATACAATACAATACAACACAACACAATACAATGCAATAAAATAGAATACAGTACAATACAATACAATACAATACAATACAATACAATACAATACAATACAACACAATATAATACATTATATTACAATACAATACAACACAATATAATACATTACATTACAATACAATACATTACAATATAACAACCGAACGAACTATTTTCTCCCTCTGAATTAAAATTACAATGTTCAAAACGACAGACATAGAGCAGCTCTCATGAACTACTACATGGCACACGATGACAACGGCTTATCTAAACATTTAGCGTTGGTCTAATCTATCGCTAATCCCAAGAAATCCGCCGTCGTTAAAACTTAAAATCACTTTTGTCTACGCTCACCGTGTATACCCATAACTTTCCGCTACACACATATCACACGTAAATATCAACACACCTGCTGATACGATAACTTCTCGCAGACTTCGATCTCAATCGATTCTGACTAGGTTTCTTATTTCAGATATAAGATCGATATTTATTTTATTTCTTCTTCTTCTTCTTGTTCTTCCTCTTCTTGTTCTTGTTCTTCTTCTTCTTCTTCTTCTTCTTCTTCTTCTTCTTCTTTCCTTCCTCATCTGCCTTTCAGCGTCGAGGGGGAGATACAATTTGCGGTCTTTTGCTCGTCTGTTCGCCTCTGCTGCTGTTATGTTTCCTAGTGCTTCTAATATTCCATCGATTCATCTTTTTTCGTTGTCGACCATTGAGTCTGGTTTTCTCGTAACGTTTCCTAAAGGTTCGTTGTGTTGTGTTTTGTGGCCAAACCATTTTATCCGTTGTTTCTTTATAAATTCTCTGGCGGGGGTTATTCCTAGCTTATTTCTCAGTTCTTCATTTCTGACCTTATCTCTCAGACTGTTTCCTATCATTCGTCTAACACACTTCATCACAACGAGGCTATTGCTCTTGAATCTAGGGTCCAGGTCTGGCATTGGTAACACAATATTTATTTTATTTGAAGTCTTAAAACAACTGAAAATAAAAAGAGAACTACTAAACACAATTCAAACAAGACAAATACGATTTTTGGGCCATGTTAAAAGACACAACAGCCTACTAAAAGTAATTTTGGAGGGGAAAATACAAGGTAAAAGAGGCAGAGGCAGAGCAAGACTAACATTGACGAGTAACATCAAAAGATGGACAAACCAGCCTATGACAACCTGCACCATCAAAGCAAGAGATAGAGCAGAATGGCGCTCCATGGTAGCGGACCTTCGTTGCGGAGATGGCACTCGATGATGATGATAATGTTTATTAAGATGAGTTCTTGAAGAAAAAAATAACCCAGCGTTTCTTCTTGTTCATCATTAACATCATGTGCCGTACTGGTTGGCGTTGGCAATCGTGTCCTTCCACAATCTATTATCCATAGTGCATCGTATAAGTTCTGTTGTTGACTGTTTTCCATGCCATGACATCAAGCTATCCAGTATTTTCTCTCTTTGTCGTCCGCGATCTCTCTTTCCTTTTATTTTGCCAGTTGTAACCAAGTATTCCAACTTTCCTCTTCTTATGATGTGCCCAAAAAATGTTGATTGCTGCTTGTTATCTGAGCATAAATCTAGGTCAACTGCTGCGGGTATTTGAAAATTATGCAGTCACGCAGCGCTACTAACAGGTCGGTGTTCTTAAGTGAAAGGTTGGAGGAGGGGTCGTGGAGTTGTGGTGCAGTTGGGGAGTAATGTGGTTGGTTCGAGACGAAGCTGTTTTCTGTGGTGTGTGGTAGAGGGGGAGGAGAATATATGAGGAAATAGAGTGGGAGTGAGGAGGGAGATGTGGGATGGGGGTAGATTGTGAAATGAGGAAGAGTGTGTGGATGGAGTGGCAGGGTATGAATGAAGAGAACCAAGGGAGTGTGTGTGTGTACATATGGTGAGGGAGAAAAGGGGAGGAATATGAGTTGAGTGATGTGGGATAAGGTTGAGAGGAGCTGGATGAGGTTTAGAGGAGTGGGATGAGTTTGAGAGAAGTTGGAAGAGGAGTGGGATGAGTTTGAGAGGAGTCGGAAGAGGAGTGGGATGAGGTTGAGAGGGGTGGGATGAGGTTGAGAGGGTGGGATGAGGTTGAGAGGGGTGGGATGAGGTTGAGAGGAGTTGGAAGAGGAGTGGGGTGAGTTTGAGAGGAGTTGGAAGAGGAGTGGGGTGAGTTTGAGAGGAGTTGGAAGAGGAGTGGGATGAGGTTGAGAGGAGTTGGAAGAGGAGTGGGATGAGTTTGAGAGGAGTTGGAAGAGGAGTGGGGTGAGTTTTGAGAGGAGTTGGAAGAGGAGTGGGATGAGTTTGAGAAGAGTTGGAAGAGGAGTGGGATGAGGTTGAGAGGAGTTGGAAGAGGAGTGGGATGAGGTTGAGAGGAGTTGGAAGAGGAGTGGGATGAGGTTGAGAGGAGTTGGAAGAGGAGTGGGATGAGGTTGAGAGGAGTTGGAAGAGGAGTGGGATGAGGTTGAGAGGAGTTGGAAGAGGAGTGGGATGAGGTTGAGAGGAGTTGGAAGAGGAGTGGGATGAGGTTAAGAGGAGTTGGAAGAGGAGTGGGGTGAGTTTGAGAGGAGTTGGAAGAGGAGTGGGATGAGGTTGAGAGGAGTTAAAAGAGGAGTGGGATGAGTTTGAGAGGAGTTGGAAGAGGAGTGGGATGAGGTTGAGAGGAGTTGGAAGAGGAGTGGGATGAGGTTGAGAGGAGTTGGAAGAGGAGTGGGATGAGGTTGAGAGAGTTGGAAGAGGAGTGGGATGAGTTTGAGAGGAGTTGGAAGAGGAGTGGGATGAGGTTGAGAGGAGTTGGAAGAGGAGTGGGATGAGGTTGAGAGGAGTTGGAAGAGGAGTGGGGTGAGTTTGAGAGGAGTTGGAAGAGGAGTGGGATGAGGTTGAGAGGAGTTGAAAGAGGAGTGGGATGAGGTTGAGAGGAGTTGGAAGAGGAGTGGGATGAGGTTGAGAGGAGTTGGAAGAGGAGTGGGATGAGGTTGAGAGGAGTTGGAAGAGGAGTGGGGTGAGTTTGAGAGGAGTTGGAAGAGGAGTGGGATGAGGTTGAGAGGAGTTGGAAGAGGAGTGGGATGAGGTTGAGAGGAGTTGGAAGAGGAGTGGGATGAGGTTGAGAGGAGTTGGAAGAGGAGTGGGATGAGGTTGAGAGGAGTTGGAAGAGGAATGGGATGAGGTTTAGAGGAGTTGGAAGAGGAGTGGGATGAGTTTGAGAGGAGTTGGAAGAGGAGTGGGATGAGGTTGAGTGGAGTTGGAAGAGGAGTGGGATGAGGTTGAGAGGAGTTGGAAGAGGAGTGGGATGAGGTTGAGAGGAGTTGGAAGAGGAGTGGGATGAGGTTGAGAGGAGTTGGAAGAGGAGTGGGATGAGTTTGAGAGGAGTTGGAAGAGGAGTGGGATGAGTTTGAGAGGAGTTGGAAGAGGAGTGGGGTGAGTTTTGAGAGGAGTTAGAAGAGGAGTGGGATGAGGTTGAGAGGAGTTGGAAGAGGAGTGGATGAGGTTGAGAGGAGTTGGAAGAGGAGTGGGATGAGGTTGAGAGGAGTTGGAAGAGGAGTGGGATGAGGTTGAGAGGAGTTGGAAGAGGAGTGGGGTGAGTTTGAGAGGGGTGGGATGAGGTTGAGTCGGGTGGGGTGAAGTTTAGAGGATTGGGATGAGGTTGAGAGGAGTGGGATGAGGTTAAGAGGGGCGTGGTGAAGTTTGGAGGAGTGTAGTGAGGTTGAGAGGAGTTGGAAGAGGAGTGGGGTGAGTTTGAGAGGAGTTGGAAGAGGAGTGGGATGAGGTTGAGAGGGGTGGGATGAGGTTGAGACGGGTGGGTGAAGTTTAGAGGATTGGGATGAGGTTGAGAGGAGTGGGATGAGGTTTAGAGGGCGTGGTGAAGTTTGGAGGAGTGTAGTGAGGTTGAGAGGAGTGGGGTGAGGTTGAGAGGAGTGAGATGAGGTTGAGAGGAGTGGGATGAGGATGAGAGAGGGGTGGGATGAGGTTTAGAAGAGTCAGATGAGGTTGAGAGGGGTGGGGTAAAGTTTAGAGGAGTGGGATGAGGTTGAGAGGAGTGGGGTGAGGTGAGGTTGAGAGGAGTAGGTTGCGGTTGAGAGGAGTGGGATGAGGTTGCGAGGAGTGGGGTGAGGTTTAGAGGAGTGGGGAGAGGATGAGAGGATGGGATGTGGTTGAGAGGAGTGGGGTGAGGTTGAGAGGAGTGGGGTGAGTTTGAGAGGTGTGGGATGAGGTTGAGAGGAGTGGGAGGAGGTTGAGGGTGGATGAGGTTGAGATGGGTGGGATGAGGTTTAGAGTGGTAGGTTGACGTTGAAAGGAGTGGGATGAGGTTGAGGGGGTGGGGTGAGGTTGGGAGAAGTGGGGAGAGGATGAGAGGAGTAGGATGAGGAGTGGGATGAAGTCGAGATGAGTGGAATGAGGTTGCGAGGAGTGGGTTTATGTTAAGAAGGGTGGGATGAGTGTGAGAATGTGGGGTGAGGTTGAGAGGGGTGGGGGAGGGGTGCGGTTTAGAGGAGTGGGATGAGGTTGAGAGGGGTGGGTGAGGTTGAGAGGAGTGGGATGAGAGGGGTGGTGTGAGGTTGAGAGGAGTGGGATGAGGTTGAGAGTGGTGGGTGAGTTTGAGAGGAGTGGGGTGAGGTTTAGAGTAGTGGGATGAGGTTTAGAGGAGGAATGAGGTTGAGATGGGTGGGGTGAGGTTGAGAGGAGTGGGATGAGAAGGTGGGGTGAGGTTGAGAGGAGTGGGATGAGTTTGAGAGGGGTGGGGTGAGTTTGAGAGGAGTGGGATGAGGTTGAAAGGGGTGGGATGAGTTTGAGAGGTGTAGGGATAGGTTGAGAAGTGTTGGGTGAGATTAAGAGTGGTGGGATGAGGTTGAGAGTAGTGGGATGAGGTTGAGAGGGGTGGGATGAGTTTGAGAGGGGTGGGGTGAGGTTGAGAGGGTTGGGCGAGGTTACGAGTGGTGGGATGAGGTTGAGAGTAGTGGGATGAGGTTGAGAGGAGTAGGATGAGGTTGAGAGGAGTGGGATAATGTTTAGAGGGGTGTGGTGAGGTTCAGAGGGGTGGGATTAGGTTGAGAGGGGTGGGTGATGTTGAGAGGAGTGCGATGAGGTTGAGGGAGGTGGGGTGATGTTGAGGCGTGGGATGAGGTTTAGAGGAGTGGGATAAGTTTGGGATGGGTGGGGTGAGGTTGAGAGGAATGGTGTAATGTTGAGGAGTGGGATGAGGTTTAGAGGAGTAGGATGAGGTTGGGAGGGGTGGGGTGAGGCTGAGATGGGTGGGGTGAGGTTGAGAGGAGTGGGATGAGGTTTAGAGAAGTTGGATGAGGTTGAGAGTGGTGGGGTGAGGTTTAGAGGAATAGGATGAGGTTGAGGAGTTGGATGATGTTGATAGGGGTGGGGTGAGGGTGAGAGGGATGGGGTGGGGTTGAGAGAAGTTGGAAGAGGAGTGGATGAATTTTAGAGGAGTTGGATAAGTTTTAGAGGAGTGGGATGAGTTTTAGAGGAGTGGAATGAAGTTTAGAGGAATAGGATGAGGTTCGGAGAAGTGGGTGATGTTGAGGAGTGGGATGAGGTTTAGAGGAGTGGGGTATATTTTAGAGGAGAGGGATGAGTTTTAGAGGAAT
This sequence comes from Megaustenia siamemsis, assembly GCA_032433765.1. NCBI lineage: Eukaryota > Metazoa > Mollusca > Gastropoda > Stylommatophora > Ariophantidae > Megaustenia > Megaustenia siamemsis. Next base: position 76,166,477 of record JAVIAB010000108.1, read on the forward strand.
GGGATGAGGTTTAGAAGAGTGGGGTGTGGTTTAAAGGAGTGGGATGAGGTTTACAAGTGTAGGGAATATGGTGAATGAAAGAAAGATCATTACAGTAATAACATACAGACAGACAGAAAGATAGAGTAGAAGAGAGGAAGATTACTACAGTAATGACATAGAGACAGACATAAAGATAGAGTAGAAGAGAGCAAGATTACTTCAGTAATGACATACAGACAGACAGAAAGATAGAGTAGAAAAGAGGGAGATTACTTCAGTAATGACATACAACAGACAGAAAGATAGAGTAGTAGAGAGGAAGATTATTTCAGTAATGACATACAGCCATATAGTAAGATAGAGTAGAAGAGAGGAAGATTACTTCAGTAATGACATACAGACAAACAGAAAGATAGAGTAGTAGAGCGAAAAGATTATTTCAGTATTAACATACAGCCATATAGTGAGATAGAGTAGAAGAGTAGAAGATTACTACAGTAATGACATACAGATAGACATAAAGATAGAGTAGAAGAGAGCAAGATTACTTCAGTAATGACATACAGACAGACAGAAAGATAGAGTAGAAGAGTGGAAGATTACTTCAGTAATGGCATACAGACAGAAAGATATAGTAGAAGAGAGGAAGATTACTAATGACAGAGAAACGAAAATGATTTTGAAAACGTTTGTAGGAGGGTGAAACCACGAGGATACCACAGATTTGAAGTGAAACATTTCCCAGCTTATTCTGGGACTTAAACCTGGGATCATTCTGTGCGGAGGCCAACGTACCACTCCTAGAACACCACGTGACTATCCCTTAACTCTGAATGTAATTATTTTAAACGCAGCCATTATAAACTCAACTATTTTAAACGCCAAAACTAAAAAAAAATAAAAGAGAACTATTAAACACAATTGAAACAAAATAAATTACAGTTTGGGGGTATGTTAAAAGACACACCAGCCTACTAAAAGTAATATTGGAAGAGAAAATACAAGATAACAAAGGCAGAGGCAGACCAATACTAACATGGACAAGTAACATCAAAAGATGGACAAGACAGACCGTGACAACCTGCACCATCAAAGCAAGAGAAAGAGCGGAATGGCGTCCTATGGTAGCCAATAATGTTAGTATACTTTTCATGGCATTAAAAATCACTGGAGTCTGTAGAAATGTGGTGTTACAGAAGAATGTTAGAATACCATGGACAGCGAAGAAGAGTAATGAAAATGTTCTGGTCAAAGCAAAAAGAGAGCTAATTTCCAATATTAGGAAGAAACAATCATCATTTTTTTGGCCATGTAATGAGATGAGAACAGCTGGAATATATTGTAACAAGTGGGAAAATTGAGGGACGAAGAGATAGAGGGAAGCAAAGAGAAAAGATACCACACAGTTTAAGAGAATGGCTTGGCAGAAGGTCAACAACATAAATGATAAATAACTGTCGAGATCGAAAGTTGTGGAGAGATATGATCACCTACGCCAGCAGGCCAGGTACTTGATGATGATGATGATTTTAAATGCAACCATTACAAACTCAACCATTTTAAACTGAACTATTTCAAACGACAGAAAGTAGAGACGAAACATCTCAGTAATTACCATCTATTTACTGAATGGTATTACTTTCACCAACTAACAGCGAATATTCAATCATCATCATCATGTGGCATTCCGGTTGGCCTAAGCAATCATGTCCTTCCACAATTCTTTTTCACTGTGCATTGTAACAAGCCTGTTGACTGTTTCCCTTGCCATGATATAAGCTATCTAGTACCTTCTCTTTTGTCGACCGCGATCTCTCTTTCCCTGTATTTTGCCAGTTGTAACCAAGTATTCTAACTTGTCTCTTCTTATGATGTGCCTGAAACATGTTGACTGTTTCTTTCTCTTTTTTATGAGTTCTCTTTTTGAGTTGGCCTCTTTGAGAATATCCTCGTTGGTCTTTTTTGGTTTGTCCAGGGAACTCTCAATATTCTTCTGAGAAATTCCATCTCTGTGGCTTCTAATCGTCTTGTATATTTGTTTATCTACTATCCATTTTCGCTTTCATAGGTCAGAATTGGCTCTATATAGCACCAATGAACTCACTTCCATTAACATAGACTTGTTGCATACGACGTTCGTCACTTTATGAAATGCTATTTTGGCCTGAACAAATCTGTTTTTATATTCAATTAATATGATTTAAATTAAGTATGAAGCTACTGCAAAACTAGTATGTTTATATCCCCATTTATATAATTAACTAACAGACATGCCTTCTTTATTACGTGACGTTGGATAACACAGGTTTGTATATATCAATCTGTAGGGTAGATTGTGGTTAGGGATAGTAGCAGAGAAGTGAGGAAGGAAGACTGACAGAGAGGCAATAACAATCAACACGATCCAATTCATGATTCATTACCAATCAAACCTTGCATGCATTCGACGCCATATGTCTATGACATATAATGACGTTCTATACATACAGATCTATATGCTATATGAAAATGTACGCTGTTATGAAGTGTTAGGATGAGGGTTAAAGCATAATAACAATTACACAGCATTTATATAATGAAGTAACCCTTTTGTGTGATAACAGTTACCTATATATTCGTGTTGATGATGTTCCTGATTAGTAGGGTAAGTTTACTAATTGGTAAGATGAAGTTGTCTGCTGGTTTAATGAAGTTACCAGTTGATATGATGAAGATGTCGATTGGTTTAATGAATTTACCAGTTCATATGATGAAGATACCGATTGGTTTAATGAAGTTACCAGTTCATATGATGAAGATACCGATTGGTTTAATGAAGTTACCAGTTCATATGATGAAGATACCGATTGGTTTAATGAAGTTACCAGTTCATATGATGAAGATACCGATTGGTTTAATGAAGTTACCAGTTCATATGATGAAGATACCGATTGGTTTAATGAAGTTACCAGTTGATTTGATGAAGATACCGATTGGTTTAATGAAGCTACCAGTTGATTTGATGAAGATACCGATTGGTTTAATGAAGTTACCAGTTGATTTGATGAAGATACCGATTGGTTTAATGAAGTTACCAGTTGATATGATGAAGATATCGATTGGTTTAATGAAGTTACCAGTTGATATAATGAAGATACCGATTGGTTTAATGAAGTTACCAGTTGATATGATGAAGATACCGATTGGTTTAATGAAGTTACCAGATGATATGATGAAACTACCAATTGAAATGTTGAAGTTACTAATTGATATGAACAACTTACCAGTTGAACTGTTGAAGTTACTAACTGATATGAACACGTTCAACATCATCATCGAGTGCCGTCGCCGCATCGAAGGTTGGCTACCATGGAGCGCCATTCCGCTCTGTCTCTTTGCTTTGATGGTGCAGGTTGTCATAGGATGTCTTGTCCATGTTAGTCTTGGTCTGCCTCTGCCTCTATTACCCTGTATTTTCTCTTCCAAGATTACTTTTAGTAGGCTGGTGTGTCTTTTAACATGCCCCAAAAATGTAATTTGTCTTGTTTCAATTGTGTTTAGTAGTTCTCTTTTAATTTTTAGGCGTTTTAAAACTTCACCGTTTGTTATCTTTTGTTTCCATCCAATTCTACCTATTCTTCTATAAATCCACATTTCAAAGGCTTCAATTTTCTGTTCTGCTTTCTTGTCTAATGTCCATGTTTCTGCACCATACAGGAATGTTGAGAAGATATGACATTTTGCTATTCTTAGTTTTAGCCCTTGTGTTATTTATTTTGATGATAGTATATTTTTCATAACATTAAAATGACTTTTTGCCGTTCCTATTCTTTTGTTTATTTCAGTTGTACATTTTCCTTCACTGGTTATAGTATGTCCAAGGTAGTTGTAGCTCTGAACTGTCTCCAGATGTATTCCTTCAACTTTGATATTTGTTTGTAGGTCTTGAGAATTTTCTTTCCTTATGACCATAGTTTTATCTTATATATATATGATATTCATGTCTATTCCATATTTTTTGCTTGTCATGTTTATTTCATTAAGTTATTGTTGTAGATCCTTAGGATTTTCTGCTAGTAAAACAGTATCATCAGCATATCTTAGGATATTGATTATCTTCCCATTAATGTTTAGGCCTGGCATCTCTGAGATGTTTTTACAGATTTGCTCAGTGTATAGATTGAACAAGCTTGGTGATAGGATGCATTCTTGTCTTACTCCTCTTTTTATATCCATGGGTGTAGAGGTCTCTTTGTTTTATTTTATTATTATTGACCAAGTTACTAATTGAAATGTTGAAGTTACTAACTGGTATGAACAAGCTACCAATTGATATGATGATTCTTTAAGCGAACATAATTCGTTTACTAGCAGCAACCTTCAACAACAATGATAACATAAACTTTCATCCCAAATTTTCATTGAAAAGGTAATCTGATCATCAAAATTTCATCCAAAAATCAAAACTCCTCCTTACACTCGTCGATTTCTCAGACCTTGTTTTATTTTTCATACTCTCAGATGGGTGTGCCCACTTGGGTCACAACTCCGAAGTGTCTTTATCCTGTAACATTCCTGAGCCAGGTTTGAGGGGCCTGATAACATTTCTTAGTGTATTTTAATCTTGTCAAGGGCCTGTCAGATCTGGGCTTATTAATTTGTCAGGGATATTCAAAATGGATTGGTTGGAAAAGGGGGGGGGGGGGCATTCATATCTCGAAGAATGTTTGAGAGTCGGAGAAAGATTGTAAGATACAGGGAGAATATGGGGACATGTTTTATGATCTTATATTCTAACATGACAAAGTTGCACAGAAATATTTTTTTGAGAATTTTACGTTCTTCTTTTCGTTTTGTTTTGTAGTTGTCAATTCAATGTAATATTTATACTGGTTGTTGTTATTTCTATATTTCATTGTAGTAGTTAATAATTATGTATTTTATATGTAACTGTTAGTTTCGTGTTTTAGATGCGAGATATAAGGATGTTTGCAATGCCTTCCTTGAGTGAATTCTCTAACCGCGTAGAGATGGGGAAATCGGACTTCAGATCGTAGCACATGATGAACAAAAATGAAAATAAATAAAACGTATAGCAACAATTAGGAAAGCGTTGATGTCAAATTTAGACAACAAAAGGCACTGTAAATTATATTTACATCTTATTTGTAGTTATTGGTTTGACAATTTACTTGTAATTGTTAGATTTACATCTTATTTGTAATTATAAGGTTTACATTTTAATCTGAAGTTAACTGTAGACAGCATGTTTGGTGTGGTCTTCCCCTCCTCATTTATCTTTCAGCGTAGAGATGTTTAAGTATATAAATTCGAACGAAGGGCTTCCAATTACCAGAGGATAATTAAACTGGAAAAATCGAGGGAAGAGATAGAGGGAAGCAAAGAGATAAGATACCAAACAGCTTATGAGAATGGATTGGAAGAAGGTCAACAACAGAAATGATAAATAACTGTCGAGATCGAAAGTTGTGGCATGATCACCTACTCCTGCAGGCACGGTACTTGATGATGATGATGAATTAGGGATAGTTAGGGATGGCTCAAAGGATAAATACAAATCACACATACATACATTATAACATACCAGTGGCGTATTCTCTATGATACCGCAGCTACCGCCGGTAGCCTGAACATATTAACGAAATACAAAAGGAAATGATAATTTATTATATTTTCTTTATAATTATATTACAAATTTTCGATTATTCTATTATGCATTTCGTAGGCAAATATGATTTATTTACTTTGATTTGCATTTATTAAAGCAAGGTTTTCCTCTGGCCACTATAACGTTTGTGAATGTTATAACTATTCTACATTGAAACCTCTAGGAGCCAGCGGTACATTTTTCCTCTATCCCGGACCAAGTATTACCGACCTTCACATTCAAAAGTGGAAATTAAAATTTATTTAGGGGGTGTTGCCGCTAGATGTATGCGGTTTCATGGGGTATTTTTAGCTCTAGCCAATCAGAATCATCACAAAGTGAAAGTGAAACTATGTCTCATTACCGGAACTTCCTTAGCTATTTATAACTACGTTATGCGCATCAGCATCTGTAGAAAGAACTTGTTCTGCTCTCAAGAGAATCAAATCTTATTGTCGCTCAACTCAGGCACAAGAACGCTTATCTGGTTTGACATTAATGTCCATTGAGAAATCATTCCCTCAGAAACTTAGAAACCAACCCAACAGTACTTTCAATGACAAAGTCATCAAGACATGTTCGTCCCAAACAAGACGGATAGAGTTTACATATAAATAAATAAGTAATTTAAAATGTAATGATGTCATTAGAAAATATTACTTTATGTTAGCCTACTGAATATAATGTATGTTTTTATTTATTATGTCAGCGGTAGCCCAGACCCCAAAACCAGTAGACGCCACTGTTACATACATATATACATAAGACACATACAATACATGCACACGTGACTATATTACTTCAAGCTATCTGTTTCTCTAACTTTCCCTGCAGGTATTTATGATATGTGGTATATATGTGTGAGTATGTGTGTGTGTGTGTGTCCTTCTAGTTTTTTTTCCCCCTTATTCCCAGCTTCAGACAAATTGCTACCAAAGGTCAAAGGTAAGAGCTGTCAATCAAACTGAGATGAGAACTAACTTTGACCTACATTTGAGACGGATGTTGTTCTATCATTTTGTTTCTGTTTGACATTGGCTGTCGACTCTTGGCCGCTTGAATTGTTAACATGAGGATGATATTTGCTGTGGTTAGTCGTTAGTGCTGATGTTGGTTGTGGTAGTGGTGATGTTGGCTGTGGTAGTGGTGATGTCGGCTGTGGTTAGTGGTGATGTTGTCTGTAGTTAGTGGTGGTGTTGGCTGTGGTTAGTGGTGGTGTTGGCTGTGGTAGTGGTGGTGTTGGCTGTGGTAGTGGTGGTGTTGCCTGTAGTTAGTGGTGGTGTTGGCTGTGGTAGTGGTGATGTTGCCTGTAGTTAGTGGTGGTGTTGGTTGTGGTAGTGGTGATGTTGCCTGTAGTTAGTGGTGGTGTTGGCTGTGGTAGTGGTGGTGTTGGCTGTGGTAGTGGTGGTGTTGGCTGTGGTAGTGGTGGTGTTGGCTGTGGTAGTGGTGGTGTTGGCTGTAGTAGTGGTGATGTTGCCTGTAGTTAGTGGTGGTGTTGGCTGTGGTAGTGGTGATGTTGCCTGTAGTTAGTGGTGGTGTTGGCGGAGGTAGTGGTGGTGTTGCCTGTAGTTAGTGGTGGTGTTGGCTGTGGTAGTGGTGATGTTGCCTGTAGTTAGTGGTGGTGTTGGCTGTGGTAGTGGTGATATTGCCTGTAGTTAGTGGTGGTGTTGGCTGTGGTAGTGGTGGTGTTGGCTGTGGTAGTGGTGATGTTGCCTTAGTTAGTGGTGGTGTTGGCTGTGGTTAGTGGTGATGTTGCCTGTAATTAGTGGTGGTGTTGGCTGTGGTAGTGGTGATGTCGGCTGTGGTTAGTGGTGGTGTTGCCTGTAGTTAGTGGTGGTGTTGGCTGTGGTAGTGGTGATGTCGGCTGTGGTTAGTGGTGGTGTTGCCTGTAGTTAGTGGTGGTGTTGGCTGTGGTAGTGGTGATGTCGGCTGTGGTTAGTGGTGGTGTTGGCTGTGGTTAGTGGTGATGTCGGCTGTGGTTAGTGGTGGTGTTGCATGTAGTTAGTGGTGGTGTTGGCTGTGGTAGTGGTGATGTCGGCTGTGGTTAGTGGTGGTGTTGGCTGTGGTAGTGGTGATGTCGGCTGTGGTTAGTGGTGGTGTTGGCTGTAGTTAGTGGTGGTGTTGGTTGTGGTTAGTGGTGATGTCGGCTGTGGTTAGTGGTGATGTTGGCTGTGGTTAGTGGTGGTGTTGGCTGTGGTTAGTGGTGATGTTGCCTGTAGTTAGTGGTGATGTTAGCTGTGGTTAGTGGTGATGTTGGCTGTGGTTAGTGGTGGTGTTGGCTGTGGTTAGTGGTGGTGTTGGCTGTGGTTAGTGGTGGTGTTGATGCTGGTTGTGATAGTAGTGATATTTATGGTGGTTGTGGAAGTGGTTATGTTGGCTGTAGTTAGTGGTTATGATAATGTTGGCTGTGGTTAGTAGTGTTGTTGGCTGTAGTTAGTGGTGATGTTGATGCTGGTTGTGATAGTAGTGATGTTGATGATGTTTGTGATGGTAGTGATGTTGATGATGGTTGTGTTGGTAGTGATGTTGATGATGTTTGTGGCAGTGGTGATGTTGATGATGGTTGTGGTAGTGGTGATATTGACGATGGTTGTGGTAGTGGTGATGTTGATGATGGTTGTGGTAGTGGTGATGTTTGTGTTGATGCTGGTTGTGGTAGTGGTGATGTTGATGCTGGTTGTGATGGTAGTGGTGATGTTGATGATGGTTGTGGTAGTGGTGATGTTGATAATGGTTGTGGTAGTGGTGATATTGATGATGGTTGTGGTACTGGTGATGTTGATGCTGGTTGTGGTAGTGGTGATATTGACGATGGCTGTGGTAGTGGTGATATTGATGCTGGTTGTGGTAGTGGTGATATTGATGCTGGTTGTGGCAGTAGTGATGTTGATACTGGTTGTGATGGTAGTGATGTTGATACTGTTGTGATGGTAGTGATGTTGATGCTGGTTGTGGTAGTAGTGATAATGATGCTGGTTGTGATGGTAGTGATGTTGATGCTGGTTATGGTAGTAGTGATGTTGATGATGGTTGTGGTAGTGGTGATATTGACGATGGTTGTGGTATTGGTGATGATGATGATGGTTGTGGTAGTGGTGATGTTGATGTTGATGATGGTTGTGGTAGTGGTGATGTTGTTGCTGGTTGTGATGGTAGTGGTGATGTTGATGATGGTTGTGGTAGTGGTGATGTTGATAATGGTTGTGGTAGTGGTGATATTGATGATGGTTGTGGTACTGGTGATGTTGATGCTGGTTGTAGTAGTGGTGATATTGACGATGGTTGTGGTAGTGGTGATATTGATGCTGGTTGTGGTAGTGGTGATATTGATGCTGGTTGTGGCAGTAGTGATGTTGATACTGTTTGTGATGGTAGTGATGTTGATGCTGGTTGTGTTAGTAGTGATAATGATGCTGGTTGTGATGGTAGTGATGTTGATGCTGGTTGTGGTAGTAGTGATGTTGATGATGGTTGTGGTAGTGGTGATGTTGATGATGGTTGTGGTAGTGGTGATGTTGATGATGGTTATGGTAGTGGTGATGTTGATGTTGATGCTGGTTATGGTAGTGGTGATGTTGATGTTGATGCTGGTTGTGGTAGTGGTGATGTTGATGCTGGTTATGGTAGTGGTGATGTTGATGCTGGTTGTGGTAGTGGTGATGTTGATGTTGATGCTGATTGTGGTAATGGTGATGTTGATGTTGGTTGTGGTAGTGGTGATGTTGATGTTGGTTGTGGTAGTGGTAATGTTGATGTTGATGATGGTTGTGGTAGTGGTGATGTTGATGCTGGTTGTGGTAGTGGTAATGTTGATGTTGATGCTGGTTGTGGTAGTGGTGATGTTGATGTTGATGCTGGTTGTGGTAGTGGTGATGTTGATGTTGATGCTGGATGTGGTAGTTGTGATGTTGATGCTGGTTGTGGTAGTGGTGATGTTGATGCTGGTTGTGGTAGTGGTAATGTTGATGTTGATGTTGGTTGTGGTAGTGGTGATGTTGATGTTGATGCTGGTTGTGGTAGTGGTAATGTTGATGTTGATGCTTATTGTGGTAGTGGTGATGTTGATGTTGATGCTGGTTGTGGTAATGGTGATGTTGATGCTGGTTGTGATAATGGTGATGTTGATGCTGGTTGTGGTAGTGATGATGTTGATGCTGGTTGTGGTAATGGTGATGTTGATGCTGGTTGTGGTAATGTGATGTTGATGCTGGTTGTGGTAGTGGTGATGTTGATGTTGGTTGTGGTAGTAGTGATGTTGATGCTGGTTGTGATGGTAGTGATGTTGATACTGGTCGTGGTAGTAGTGAAAGGGATATTGGTTGTGGTGATGGTGATGTTGGCTGTAGTTGTAGTAATTGTGGTGCTGGTTGTGTTAGTAGTGAAGGTAATGTTGGTTGTGGTAGGAGTTAAGTTGATGTTGGTTGTGGTAATAGTGAAGGTGATGCTGTTGTAATGGTAGTGATGTTGATGCTGGTTGTGTAGTAGTGATGTTGATGCTGGTTATGTTGGTAGCGATGGTGATGCTGATTGTGATGGTAGTGATGTTGATGCTGGTTGTGGCAGTGGTGATGTTTATGCTGATTGTGGTAGTAGTGATGTTGATGTTGGCTGTGGTAGTAGTAATGTTAATGTTGGCTTTGGTAGTAGTGATGTTGACGTTGGTTTTGGAAGTAGTGATGGTGATGTTTGCTGTGGTAGTATTGATGGTGATGTTGGTTGCGGTAGTGGTGATGTTGATGTTGACTATGGTTGTAGTGATGTTGCTTTTTGCTTTGGTAGTGAGGATGGTGATGTTGGCTGTGGTAGTGAGGATGGTGATTTTGGCTGTGGTAGTGGTGATGGTGGCTTTGGTAGTAATGATGGTGATGTTGGCTGTGGTAGTAGTGATGTTGATTTTGGCTGTGGTAGTGAGGATGGTGATTTTGGCTGTGGTAGTGAGGATGGTGATTTTGGCTGTGGTAGTGAGGATGTGATGTTGGCTGTGGGAGTGAGGATGGTGATTTTGGCTGTGGTAGTGAGGATGGTGATGTTGGCTGTGGGAGTGAGGATGGTGATTTTGGCTGTGGTAGTGAGGATGGTGATTTTGGCTGTGGTAGTGAGGATGGTGATTTTGGCTGTGGTAGTGAGGATGGTGATGTTGGCTGTGGGAGTGAGGATGGTGATGTTGGCTGTGGTAGTAGTGATGGTGATTTTGGCTGTGGTAGTGAGGATGGTGATGTTGGCTGTGGGAGTGAGGATGGTGATGTTGGCTGTGGGAGTGAGGATGGTGATGTTGGCTGTGGGAGTGAGGATGGTGATGTTGGCTGTGGGAGTGACGATGGTGATGTTGGCTGTGGGAGTGAGGATGGTGATGTTGGCTGTGGGAGTGAGGATGGTGATGTTGGCTGTGGGAGTGAGGATGGTGATTTTGGCTGTGGGAGTGAGGATGGTGATGTTGGCTGTGGTAGTGAGGATGGTGATGTTGGCTGTGGGAGTGAGGATGGTGATGTTGGCTGTGGGAGTGAGGATGGTGATGTTGGCTTTGGTAGTGAGGATGGTGATGTTGGCTGTGGTAGTAGTGATGGTGATTTTGGCTGTGGGAGTAGTGATGGTGATTTTGGCTGTGGTAGTGAGGATGGTGATGTTGGCTGTGGGAGTGAGGATGGTGATGTTGGCTGTGGGAGTGAGGATGGTGATATTGGCTGTGGGAGTGAGGATGGTGATGTTGGCTGTGGGAGTGAGGATGGTGATGTTGGCTGTGGGAGTGAGGATGGTGATGTTGGCTGTGGTAGTGAGGATGGTGATTTTGGCTGTGGGAGTGAGGATGGTGATGTTGGCTGTGGTAGTGAGGATGGTGATTTTGGCTTTGGTAGTGAGGATGGTGATTTTGGCTTTGGTAGTGAGGATGGTGATGTTGGCTGTGGGAGTGAGGATGGTGATGTTGGCTTTGGTAGTGAGGATGGTGATTTTGGCTGTGGGAGTGAGGATGGTGATTTGGCTGTGGTAGTGAGGATGGTGATGTTGGCTGTGGGAAAGAGGATGGTGATGTTGGCTTTGGTAGTAGTGATGGTGATGTTGGCTGTGGTAGAGGTGATGGTGATGTTGACTTTGGTAGTAGTGATGGTGATGTTGGCTGTGGTAGTGCTGAAGGTGATTTTGGCTGTGGTAGTAGTGATGGTGATACTGGTTGTGGTAGTAGTGACGATGATGTTGGCTGTGGTAGTGCTGATGGTGATGTTCGCTGTCGTAGTAGTGATTGTGACGTTTGCTGTGGTAGTGCTGATGGTGATGTTCGCTGTGGTAGTAGTGAAGGTGATGCTGGTTGTGGTAGTAGCGATGGTGAAGGTGGCAGTCGTAGTAGTGATGGTGACGTTGGTTGTGGTAGTATTGATCGCGATGTTGGTTGTGGTAGTAGTGATGATGATGGTGGCTGTGGTAGTAGTGATGATGATGGTGGCTGTGGTAGTAGTGATGGTGATGTTGGCTGTGGTAGTAGTGATGATGATGGTGGCTGTGGTAGTAGCTATGTTGATGTTGGCTGTGGAGTAGCGATGTTAATGTTGGCTTTGGTAGTGGTGATGATGATGTTGGCTGTGGTAGTATTGATCGCGATGTTGGTTGTGGTAGTAGTGATGATGATGTTGGCTGTGGTAGTAGTGATGATGATGTTGGCTGTGGTAGTAGTGATGATGATGGTGGCTGTGGTAGTAGCGATGTTGATGTTGGCTGTGGAGTAGCGATGTTAATGTTGGCTTTGGTAGTAGTGATGGTGATGTTGGCTGTGGTAGTATTGATCGCGATGTTGGTTGTGGTATTAGTGATGGTGATGTTGGTTGTGGTAGTAGTGATGGTGATGTTGGCTGTGGTAGTATTGATCGCGATGGTGGCTGTGGTAGTAGTGATGATGATGTTGGCTGTGGTAGTAGTGATGATGATGGTGGCTGTGGTAGTAGCGATGTTGATGTTGGCTGTGGAGTAGCGATGTTAATGTTGGCTTTGGTAGTGGTGATGATGATGTTGGCTGTCGTAGTAGTGATGATGATGTTGGCTGTGGTAGTAGCGATGTTGATGTTGGCTGTGGTTGTAGTGATGTTAATGTTGGCTTTGGTAGTAGTGATGTTGATGTTGGCTGTGGTAGTAGTGATGTTAATGTTGGCTGTGGTAGTAGTGATGTTAATGTTGGCTTTGGTAGTAGTGATGTTAATGTTGGCTTTGGTAAGGCGATATTAATGTTGGCTGTGGTAGTAACGATGTTAATGTTGGCTTTGGTAGTAGTGATGTTAATGTTGGCTTTGGTAGTAGCGATGTTGATGTTGGCTGTGGTAGTAGTGATGTTAATGTTGGCTTTGGTATTAGCGATGTTAATGTTGGCTTTGGTAGTAGTGATGTTAATGTTGGCTTTGGTAGTAGCGATGTTGATGTTGGCTGTGGTAGTAGTGATGTTAATGTTGGCTGTGGTAGTAGTGATGTTAATGTTGGCTTTGGTAGTAGTGAAGTTAATGTTGGCTGTGGTAGAAGTGATGTTAATGTTGGCTGTGGTAGTAGTGATGTTAATGTTGGCTTTGGTAGTAGTGATGTTAATGTTTGCTGTGGTAGTAGTGATGTTAATGTTTGGTTTGGTAGTAACGATGTTAATGTTGGCTGTGGTAATAGTGATGTTAATGTTGGCTTTGGTAGTAGCGATGTTGATGTTGGCTGTGGTAGTAACAATGTTAATGTTAGCTTTGGTAATAGTGATGTTAATGTTGGCTTTGGTAGTAGCGATGTTGATGTTGGCTGTGGTAGTAGTGAAGTTAATGTTGGCTGTGGTAGTAGTGATGTTAATGTTGGCTTTGGTAGTAGTGATGTTAATGTTGGCTTTGGTAGTAGCGATGTTGATGTTGGCTGTGGTAGTAGTGATGTTGATGTTGGCTTTGGTAGTAGCGATGTTAATGTTGGCTTTGGTAGTAGTGATGTTGATGTTGGCTTTGGTAGTAGTGATGTTAATGTTGGTGTGGTAGTAGTGATGTTAATGTTGGCTGTGGTAGTAGTGATGTTAATGTTGGCTGTGGTAGTAGTGATGTTAATGTTGGCTGTGTTTGTAGTGATGTTAATGTTGGCTGTGGTAGTAGCGATGTTGATGTTGGCTGTGTTAGTAGTGATGTTGATGTTGGCTGCGGTAGTAGTGATGTTGATGTTAGCTGTGGTTGTAGTGATGTTGATGTTGGCTTTGGTAGTAGTGATGTTGATGTTGGCTGTGGCAGGGCTGATGTTGATGTTGGCTGTGGTAGGGCTGATGTTGATGTTGGATGTGGTAGTAGCGATGTTGATGTTGGCTGTGGTAGTGCTGTTGATGTTGGCTGTGGTAGTGCTGATGTTGATGTTAGCTGTGTTAGTACTGATGTTGATGTTGGCTGTGTTAGTACTGATGTTGATGTTAGCTGTGTTAGTACTGATGTTGATGTTAGCTGTGGTAGTGCTGATGTTGATGTTAGCTGTGTTAGTACTGATGTTTTTGTTAGCTGTGGTAGTGCTGATGTTGATGTTAGCTGTGTTAGTACTGATGTTGATGTTGGCTGTGGTAGTGCTGATGTTGATGTTGGCTGTGGTAGTGCTGATGTTGATGTTGGCTTTGTTAGTACTGATGTTAATGTTGGCTGTGGTAGTACTGATGTTGATGTTAGCTGTGTTAGTGCTGATGTTGATGTTGGCTGTGGTAGTAGCGATGTTGATGTTAGCTGTGGTAGTGCTGATGTTGATGTTAGCTGTGTTAGTACTGATGTTGATGTTAGCAGTGGTAGTGCTGATGTTGATGGTAGCTGTGGTAGTGCTGATGTTGATGTTGGATGTGGCAGTGCTGATGTTGATGTTAGCTGTGGTTGTGGTGATGTTGCTGTTGGCTGTGGTAGCGGTGACGTTGATGTTGGTTGTGGTAGTACTGATGTTAATGTTAGCTGTGGTGATGGTGATGTTGATTGTGGTAGTACTGATGTTGATGTTAGCTGTGGTAGTCCTGTTGATGTTGGATGTGGCAGTAGCGATGTTGATGTTAGCTGTGGTTGTGGTGATGTTGATGTTGGCTGTGGTAGTACTGATGTTGATGTTGGCTGTGGTAGTAGTTATGTTGATATTGTTTGAGGTAGTTGCGATGTTGATGTTGGCTGTGGTAGTAGCGATGTTGATGTTAGCTGTGATTGTGGTGATGTTGGCTGTGGTAGTGGTGATGTTGATGTTGGCTGTGGTAGTAGTAATGTTGCTGTTTCTGTAGTGGTGGTAGTGGTGATGGTGATGTTGGATACGATAATAGTGATGCCAGCGTTTCTTTTGGTAGTGGTAGTGGTGATATTGGCTGTGGTGATGATAATGTTGGCTGTAGTAGTAGTGATGGTAATGTTGTCTGTAGTAGTAGTGATGGTAATGTTGGCTGTAGTAGTAGTGATGGTAACGTTGGCTGTGGTAGTAGTGATGGTAATGTTGTCTGTGGTAGTAGTGATGGTAATGTTGGCTGTAGTAGTAGTGATGGTAACGTTGGCTGTGGTAGTAGTGATGGTAATGTTGGCTGTAGTAGTAGTGATGGTAACGTTGGCTGTGATAGTGGTGATGATAATCACTCAATCAATGTGAAAGATGTTCATCAGCCATCAATTCTGGAAAAGCAAATCACCCTTAAATTAGAGATCTACTCTTATTAGCTCTCAGCGCTTTACTACTACAGAATATCGAAAACTTACACAAACCCTTCACATTCATATCAATTACAGGAACTTAACTTACTGACTGCTCAGCTATTTCCGGGAATACTTTACAAAGTAATTAGACACTGCCATACAAATCCACTCCACGAGATTGTTTACATTAAGGTCCGACCACTCAAGATATAAAGTTTACTCATCTCATTTTTCTCTCGCTTTAGCTTCCCTGATTCATCAACACAACACACTGGTTTACTTTCAGCCTACAGTTATGACATATTTTCTCTGCATGACAAGGATGTTTGACAATTTTCATACATCGAGATCGCATAGCAGACAAGATGTTAACATGCTCTAAACACATGTTTGACCTCATATACTGTATCTATGTGGAATAAGCTGTCGTACTATGAGGAGATATCGTAATAATTATCCTATTTGCTTGGCTTGATAAATCGGATTATTTAATACCTAGATATATGGGTTTTGCAGGGCTTGTTTGAGGGAATTATCTGCCAGCGAAAGAAACTGGGACAATATGGCATCAGATCGTAGCATATGTAGAACAAAAATAGAAAGCAGCAGAGTAACAACATCCGAGGAAGCGTTGATGTTGAAATCACAAGAAAAAAGCGCAGGAGAAAGTAGACGAGGCAGGCACCATAAATGGATCTTGTTTATTCTGCAGTCGGATCTGTCTTTCCAATGTTAGCAGATTCAACCACGAGAGAAGCTGTTCAGTAAACCAACATCCAGCATAAGACCCTAATATTTTACAAAATTACTAATTAATCATAACTGTGCTACCAACAGTATGTCAAGCCATCAAAGGCCATCAATATTCTATCTCAACTACATTCAACAAAAGTATAGCCCAATGTAACACTGAGATATGAGAAGTCGGATTATAAAATGGATATTATTAGATATGGAAACTTCCGATGAGACAGATCAACAAATAAGTTTGAGAGGCAGTTATATTTACACTAAGTTGGTTAGCTGGCAATGCGCTGATACGCTGAACTCTCATGCAAGGGTCTCTGTCGAGGAGTACATGTTTAACCCTATTTCGAGCTGTCTATTAATCTCGGTGTTTTTTGTTGTTTTTATTTGTTGATTTTTTTCCAGTGTTGTAAACATACTTGTCAACTAAACTTATTCGATTTAAAAAATGTCGTTAAAATGTTGAAAATAAACGAGAGAATAAAATCCGCGGGTTTGATACAGGGCGGAAACGATCAGCTCACAACCAGCAGGTATCAGGAACGATCAACTCACAACCAGCAGGTATCAGGAACGATCAACTCACAACCAGCAGGTATCAGGAACGATCAGCTCACAACCAGCAGGTATCAGGAACGATCAGCTCACAACCAGCAGGTATCAGGAACGATCAGCTCACAACCAGCAGGTATCAGGAACGATCAGCTCACAACCAGCAGGTATCAGGAACGATCAGCTCACAACCAGCAGGTATCGGAAACGATCAGCCTACACAGATCGCGGTGACCTTTTAGAGAAAGCAGTGAAGCGGATATGGGAATATCCTGACAGTGCGATGCTACCTCTTGAAACCAAAATCAAATCGACGAGAGGAACCGCTAAAAGGGGAACAACTAATCTGAAAAAAAAAAGAAATAAATATCTGCAGTTCACATTACCATATTTATATGCGTTTATTCTCACGTGTTATTCCATTTGTTATGTGGATCTATGGGAAAACACATATAGATGTGCCCTAATTTACAAAAGTTTTACTCTTAACATAAATGACTATATGTTTACATGTATTCTGTCTATTCATATGTGGATCTATGATATCCTAATCATATAAATACATTCATGAGAAAAGACAAGAGAACTCAAAGCAGGTCCTCAAATGGAAAATGAGAATCAGAAGGTATAAGAAAAAGAGGTCGACCTGTGGAAAAACTAAAAAGAAGCACAGAATAGAGCAGGAACAACAGCAGGCATCAACTCCCTTATTGAGATTTAGAGGCTCGCCTAGTATAGGGACATGAGGCGAGATACAATGAGTGTACTGTGCAAGGTCTGACACGTGATAACAGAGATCGTTCGCTTTAAGAGACTGCAATTTTGTCCTGCGTGCCGTTTTCGGCTCGAAGAACAACATATAGATAGAACGATAATAAATACCCCCATCTCTCTGTGTGATTTTTTCTGGGAAAGTAAAGCGGCACGGACGTAATACCGACCACATTACCCAGCAAATCATGTGCTGAAGGTCTGTAAAATGTATGGTCACTAACACCATATTCCCTATACGCCACTTAGCGTGACGGGGGACCTTTGCTTACTTACTCAATGCTGAAAGGAAAATGAGGAAGGAAAGAAGAAGAAGATATAGCAACATTTCTCGTCAGAGCTAGCAATTCCACCTTTCAACTAACGCAACAATGAAAAACCGCTTGTAAACCATTTCCACTTTTGCCAAAAACAACTCCACCAACCTCACCCATTATAACGAAATCCCTACAGCCTGTTTGACTGTTTCCTGACTAATGAACTGTTCCGCTACCACTCACGAGTTGTCCCATAGGCCTATCTTAATGCGAATCCACGTCTCCGGACTGACTATTCCTGCTTGTGCACTCAACACTTCCCTTCATTCTGTTTCCTTATCTTGTTCCGTCAGAAAGAAACGGTCCTGTGTTTTGCATATGAATACCGACTGTTAGGTGATAGGTGTTACTCAAACATTTCATGACAGATTTGTATTTTTGTCGTTAAAATCACAAGCAGATGCCGCTATGATGCACTTCTGACTTAGTTAGGTTTTTAGAATCCAGGAGAGAATTCGTACAATATATGGTAACTACTTCTTCCTTTCTTCCTCATTTACCTTAAAGTGTCGAGGGAGATATAGTTTGCCGTCATTTGCTCCTCCTTTGGCCTCTCCTGTTGTTATGTTTCCGAGTGTTTCTAATATATTCCATCAATCCATCTTTTTTTTCATGAACCCCACTTGGACCTGGTGTTGTTATAAAGTTTTGTAAGTCTCGTTGTGTTAAGTTTGGTCTTTTTGTCTTATCATGTGTCACAACCATTTTGTCTGTTATGTCTGTATTCATTAGCGGGAGTAATCAAAATACTCCTAGCACGTATCTTAGTTCCTCACTTGCGATTGTATCCCTCAGGCTGATTCTTGTCGTTCGTCTGACATATTTCATTTCGGTGATTGCTTTTTCTTATTGTTTTTCTTTTCGTCCTTCCTCCAAGTTTGGCATTAATAGTACAACGTTGAAATGAAGATTGCGCAGTTGAGTTCCCGTTTCGCCTCTGGTTGTATTTTCTTATTGTAGACAGTAACACCTGTCTAACGATTTAACAAACTGTTGCACCTGTTGTCGATCTCCACAGTCTCGCAAATCCTCTCAACAATATTTATCCCCAACCAAATTGCTCAATCCTGAGCCGCGATAGCTCAGTGGTTAGTGAACTGGACTACAAAGGACAAGGGGTAGGGTTCGATCCAAACCAACGGCTTCGGGGTTCACCCACCCTTAAATGGGTACCTGATTTTTTCTGGGAAAGTAAAGCGGCACGGGCGTAATGCCGACCACATTACCCCGAAAATCATGTGCTGAAGGTCTGTAAAATGTATGGTCACCATATTCCAGCGGGGGTTCTTTACTTTTGTTTTTACTAAACTGCTCAATCCCTGAAGGTTAAGAGCTTAGCCCAGTTCAAGAAGAGAGAAGTCACCCGCGCGTGGTCGCTAAATGTTCGCCACCAGTCTATGTTCCATCCCCAGCGTTTTCGACCTTTACATATTCCTCTAATTCACTCTTTACATATTCTCTAATTCACTCAATTTGTCCACTCCTTGAACAAAACATTTGACACTATCGAAGTTCACGATGAGCTAGCATGGATGCTATCATCATTCCTGGCACGAGCTTCTAAACCACATCTAACCTTTCCTTCCACAACTACTATACTCTATTAAGTCAAAAAAGAGTCGTGACACCATTAATCCAAGTGGCGTATAGGAAATATGGTGACCATAGCTTTTACAGACCTTCGGCACATGATTTTTGAGGTAATACTATAACCCATTATTAACAAGAGGTTAGGTTCATCCCAACCGACGGATTCCGGGATCACCCAGCCTTAAATGGGTACCGGAATTTCTCCGAGAAAGTAAAGCAGCACGGGCGTAAAACCGACCACATTACCCCTAAAATCATGTGCTGAAGGTCTGTAAAATGTATGGTCACTAACACCATATTCCCTATACGCCACTGAGCGTGACGGGGGCTTTTTACTGACTTACTATACCTATTACTATACCTATTACTATACCTATTACTATACCTATTACTATTATTTAGAATTTAGATCATAATGGCGTTAGTGGTAACGCTCTGGCCTTGCAATATTTTAAAAGTGAGTTTGATCTCAAACCCTTGCCACCAGAAACAAACGCAAGTTTAGTTTGGCCGTGTGCTCTAGCGTTCGTTTCTGATGACATGGCGCTGTGTCAAGGAGTAAGGGTTCAATCCCGATTCGAGCTGCATTTTGTTCTTTGTTATGTTTTCTGTTGTTGAATATTTGTGAATTTTTTTCTCTTATTTCCTATTCACTGAATAAAATTTTAATGAAATTTAAGATAAAACACTGACTTCTAACATATAACCTTACCAGCGCCTCTATTGTTCTTAGTTTGTTTTCTCTGTTTGTTGATTTTTTATCAACACTATATTTCCACTACATATTTATATATAATTATATATTATATACATATTTCCACTAGACAATGAGATGAGTGGAGTAGACAATGAGTTCAGTGGAGTAGACAATGAGTTCAGTGGAGTAGACAATGAGATCAGTGGAGTAGACAATGAGTTCAGTGAAGTAGAAAATGAGTTCAGTGGAGTAGACAATGAGTTTAGTGGAGAAGACATTGAAATCAGTGGAGTAGGCATTGGGATCGCTGGAATGGACATTGAGATCAGTGAAGTAGACAATGAGAACTTTCAACTCTTTGTGGAGCATAGGTCTTCAACAAACACTTTCAACTCCCTGTGGAGCATAGGTCTTCAACAAACACTTTCAGCTCCCTGTGGAGCATAGGTCTTCAACAAACACTTTCAACTCCCTGTAGAGCATAGGTCTTCAACAAACACTTTCAGCTCCCTGTGGAGCATAGGTCTTCAACAAACACTTCAACTCCCTGTGGAGCATAGGTTTTTAACAAACACTTTCAGCTCCCCGTGGAGCATAGTTCTTCAACAAACACCTTCAACTGCCTGTGGAGAACAAACATTTTCCAAGCCGTTCTATTTCTTGTCATTTTTTAAAGATCATTTAATGTTTTCCCCACCATCCTCATCTCTGCTTCCGTATGTCTTCTTCAAGAATATTTTGGTCTTCTTCTTTGTCTTTTTTTTTCCTTGGAGATTCCAAAAAAGGGCATGTTGTTTAATACTTTCAATTGCTTTCTGAAGTGTATGTCCTATCCAGCGCCATCGTCTTCTTTGTATCTCTTTATCCACTGGTATTTGACTGGTACATTTCCATAATTCTATGTTAGTGATTTTGTCCTGCCATTTCCATCCCTTTATTCTTCTCAAGTATCCATTAATGAAAGTCTGTATCTTCATGATTGTCATTATTGTTGTTCTCCATGTTTCACAGCCATATAATAGAACTAACTTAACATTCGAGTTGAACATTTGTATTTTTGTATTTAACCTAATTTCTTTTGGATTTCCATATATTTCCTAGTGCAACGAATGCCCCTCTTGCTTTTGATATCTTTATTTTGGCATCATTCTCTTTATCCTCCCTCTTTATCTATATTACTCCCCAGGTATATGTCAGATTGTACGTCTAGTAGAGGTATTTCTCATATTGTTATTTGGTTAGAGCCAACTGCATTAATTCTCATAATTTTGGTCTTATCTCTATTTTCAGTCTCAGCTATAGTGATATCTCATCAAGTATGCTCATTTTATCTTGAATCTGTTGATGATTATGTGACATGAGAGCTATGTCATCAGCAAAGTCTAAGTCATTAAGTTGTTTGGTCAGTTACCACTGGATGCCGTTTCTGAGTTATTTTCATAATCCAATCTATGGCCTAATCTAAGAAAGAGAAATGGAGACAGAAAACATCCCTGCCTTACTCCTGTTCTTATTTCAAATGCTTCTGTTAACTGCCCTTCGTACACAACACTACATTTCATTACTTTATACATTGTTCATTTTAGGTTAATAAACTTTATGGGGATTCCGTAATGACTCGGCAACTTCCAAATGATTTTTCTGTCTAAACTAACACACTCATCTACAGAAAGCTATTTCAGTTCTGACCTCGGCCTTAATGTGTTATTTATATCATTTTTTTGTCATCTTAGTTTATATAAAATAGTCGCAGTACTCAGAACATAGATCTTTTTAAGATTCTTACCCCCTTGTGGCCACACAGAAAGATCTCAACAAGGTACAGAAGTTTATGGATTCGAATTCCCGCAAAAACTTATATGGCCCATACCGTCATCTCACGAGAGATCTACCATTTCAACAATCTTCTTTCTTATCTCATTTGCCTTTTTATCGTCGGGGGGAGATGTCGTGTGAGGTCGTTTCGCTTTTGTTGACCTTTAAACTGTCGTGAAAGTGACCTTGAACTTGACAGCAAACATGGAAGACCTGGCTAGAGACAGAAGTTCCTTCAGAAGGGTTGTTGTAAGTGGATCGTTCTACAAAGGTCAAAGTTAGTAGTAGTAGCCTCCGTCAGTCATAGTTGACTGTAGTAACCTCCGTCAGTCATAGTTGACTGTAGTAGCCTCGGTCAGTCATAGTTGACTGTAGTAGCCTCCGTCAGTCATAGTTGACTGTAGTAACCTCCGTCAGTCATAGTTGACTGTAGTAACCTCCGTCAGTCATAGTTGACTGTAGTAGCCTCGGTCAGTCATAGTTGACTGTAGTAGCCTCCGTCAGTCATAGTTGACTGTAGTAACCTCCGTCAGTCATAGTTGACTGTAGTAATCTCCGTCAGTCATAGTTGACTGTAGTAGCCTCCGTCAGTCATAGTTGACTGTAGTAGCCTCCGTCAGTCATAGTTGACTGTAGTAACCTCCGTCAGTCATAGTTGACTGTAGTAGCCTCGGTCAGTCATAGTTGACTGTAGTAACCTCCGTCAGTCATAGTTGACTGTAGTAACCTCCGTCAGTCATAGTTGACTGTAGTAACCTCTGTCAGTCATAGTTGACTGTAGTAACCTCCGTCAGTCATAGTTGACTGTAGTAACCTCTGTCAGTCATAGTTGACTGTAGTAACCTCCGTCAGTCATAGTTGACTGTAGTAACCTCCGTCAGTCAAAAGTTGACTATAGTAGCCTCCGTCAGTCATAGTTGACTGTAGTAACCTCCGTCAGTCATAGTTGGCTTAGTAGCCTCCGTCAGTCATAGTTGACTATGAATTTTTCAGCGCCCCTAGGAAATGTTATTTTTTATTTTCTTTCCCCGTGTATTCTCTTTTTCTATGAATCTGTCTGCTTCTTGCTTGAGTTGGAGCTTTAGAGTGTGTTTCCAAACATTGTGGTCTGCAACAATTTCATCAGAGTTTATGTTCAGAGTCTTCATGTCACGTTTACACACGACTACAAAAGGGTGTTTTTGGCGCCCATTAGTTCTTTTGCTCATCATCATCATCATGTACCCTGCCGGTTGGCGTAGGCGATCATGCCCCTCCACAATCTTCTATCTACAGTGCATCGTATTAGTTCTGTTGTTGACTGTTTTCCATGCCATGACATCAAGCTATCCAGTATTTTCTCTCTTTGTCGTCCGCGATCTCTCTTTCCTTTTATTTTGCCAGTTGTAACCAAGTATTCCAACTTTTCTCTTCTCATGATGTGCCCGAAAAATGTTGATTGCTTCTTTCTGATGTTTTTTAAGAGCTCCCTTTTTGTGTTGGCCTCTTTGAGAATTTCCTTATTGGTCTTTTTATCTTTTGCTAGTTGTTAAAAAATGTATATCTATTGGTATGCAGCATCATTCATTCGGTGTAACTGACCAAGCCAGCGTAACCTATGTCGTTTGAGCAGCGTGTAGATGTTCGGGAGGCTTGAGTGAATGAGGAGTGCAAGTTTACCTCTGCAATGGTCAAAGGACCTGCGATAAATAACAAATAGATATATCCCAAAAGAAGCTCTGTATAGCAATCTTTATTGTAAAGTACAAATTGCTATAAGTGCTAAAAACCGACGATTCAGCAACAATCATTAAGATAAACACGAGTACAATCGAAATATGTGAGACACACGTTGACCAGAGAATGTTTGGCAGACACAACTCGAAGTGAAGAGCTAAGAAAACAGTTATAGATCAACTTCAACATCGAGTACATTGAAAAACAACACAATAATTAGATTGGCTACATAGCAAGACAATCAGTGAACACAATTCTCACAGCTATCAACAAACGTTACCAAAGTGACAAACCGAGAGGTGTGTAAAAATATTTATATAATGTCAGAAATAATTTAAAAGATAGACTTTGAATGAAATGTACAGGAGGTAAAGACAAACAAAAAGAAAAAGACGCTCTTCCCGTGACCCAAAAAGTCAAATGGGAGAGAAAGGAATAGTTATAGTTATTAGAAGGCCCCGGTATCACTGCAAACGAATTAAAATCCATAATTGCTCAACCGCCCGTGCCAGTGGAATCATCCGAATTAACATCTCATCAAATATCCAAACAAAAACAAAAGTTACAGTCCCCATCGTAGCAAACATAGCACGCTAAAAGGCGTAGTAGCACCAACAGTGAACGCAACTGAACTGTCCTTCGTCATACGAGATCATCATTCATCGTAAGCAATCGGAATATAGAAACACTATCCGATGAAACACACAGCTCACGGTGTGGACAGAGCACTAAACTCAGTAGCTCTTGCAGCAAGCCGGACTTGGAATATGAGGAAACTGCAACAATGAAGCTTTTCATAAAGTGCCTCAATTGTTCATTGCCGCCTATCCGCCATATTGACCGGAAGTCCATAGAAAATAATAATTGCTATATGTGTTTTATGGACTCAGCTAGAACATTTTACGTTATATCTTCTCTCTCCGACAGGGCTAGGTATTAGATATCACCTACTTTCAGATCAGGACTGATATGACCAGAGGCTACCTGTGTAGACAAGGAGATCACACGCCCTTGTGGCAAACTTGGCCGTGACCACTCTGAAGGCAGAATAAAGCCGCTGTCACGAGCCTCGCGTGCCTTGTTGATGTTATAGATCCAGATGTGAGAAGATGCTGGGGACAAGGTCTTCACACCGGTCCTACGGAGTTCGTGCACGTGAGATGAAGCCATCTTCAGTGCTTTCGTTAGTGTATGGCGGGCATGCTTCATACTGAGGAACACTGATGAGGGGATCTGGGCACTATGAAAATGTTGGTTGTGAAGTGAAGATGATCTGTCGACTAAACTAAAAGAATGAGCCAGACACCTGTTCTGAGGTCTTGGCATGGCTTGACATGGCCTGACACCATTCGGCACCGCCTGTTCTGAGGTCACGTGTTCCTCTAACTTCATTTTTATTTTTATTTATTTATTTTTTTGCGTTCGCCAGCTTTCACCTCTGGCGAAGACCCTAGAGACAAGGAACTGAATTGTGCGTGTTAATCCCGTTTTTTTCCTGGCAGCCGTGTGCACTGGGATCCCTTGCCCCACAGGCAGAAAACTTCGTCTTCGGAGGTACTCATATTTTTTCCGTCGAAGAGTAATGGACGTTACAAGCCGGACCTCGCTGCTGAGACCAGGGCTGGTTGTCGCATTGTTAGCATCTGAAAACTACTGTAGTTTTGTTATGACGCCAACTAAGGAGAGAATACTCATTTTGTTTAAATAATTTAACGGAATAAACTAGGGCTTTACCGTCTTTTCATTATGTTGGAATCAAACGAACCAATCTATTAGACTAAAATCATAGTTGTCCAATTGATATCATACTTATTAGACGGAAATCAGACTTATTACACTAAAATCAGACTTATTAGGCTGAAATCAGACTTATTAGATTGAACGGGGTTTAGTGTATTCAATCAAACTTAATAAAGTGAAACAAGACTTCGTGATTTGAAATCAGACTGTGCAAAATGAAGGCAGACTTAACAAATGTATTTTTGACTGTGCTAATTGAAATTAGACTATTGAATTAAAACTGGACTTGACGAACTGAAATTAGATAATGGGAAAAAGAAAACAATTGGGAAAATGTGAAATGAAGCTTAAGTATTCACTTCAGCCTCACAGCCCTTTCTCAGATGCCCGTGGTCTGCCCCAGTTCATCCTTTTTTCGTAGTCTACTGTATGAAAACCCTTGGTTTGTGTCTGAATGTACATCACAACAATTTATGAACGGTACTTTAGTTGACTATCTCCGTTGTCAAATTTGCATAAATATAAAATATCACGGTCATATATAGTTTTGCTAAAGCCCGCGGGCTGTGAGGGAAACCCCAAAATCACCCAGAATATGTGACGTCTTCAGATATGTGAGCAATAGACGACTGATGTCATTTTACCTACAACCGCCTCTGCTCACAAAGCTTAAATCATGCTAATTTTTCTTAGATTAGTCCTTTCAGTCCGCGGGCCTTTATAGTACTATAGATGGTTGTGGTAAAATGCATACGTTTCTAATATGGTACATTCAGGTTCATTAAAAAAAAAACCGATATCTTAAGTGTTCGAATAATATGTGTTGTCATATTAAATGTAGCCTGACAGAGAGTGCCCCCCCCCCCCCCAACCGAGATGCCAATCATTGAATAACTTTACTATAAACATGATTATTCTACTAAAAGATCACAGAACCACCAATTATAGAAATTATTTCACGTATATGTGTGATCAGTTAGAAATTGAAACCAATTCTATTAATAAACTAATGTTTAAAATGAGGGGAATGTATTACAGGAATCTCTCTGCTATCAAGACTCATTCAGAGTAGGATTCCAATCTCTTACATGAAGACAGCTGTCTGTTTAAGTGAATTGATCGACCCCCACAGACGGAACATCATAGTTTTATTGCAGGAATGAACATTTAAAAAAAAGAAAAGTGACTTGGGTGCAACTTTAAGTAGGTGGGGTTAATCGTCTTTATAGCAGCGTCACATCTTTATGCCTTTAACCTGGAATGTGCTACAAATGTACTACACGCTGGAGATTGTTTCTATTAATGTTACACAATAACCACTAACGAGATTAAATGTGTCAGGCGAATGACAGGAAACAGTCTGAGAGATAAGGACAGAAATGAAGAACTGAGAAAAAAAATTAGGAAAAATGTCCGTCATAGAATATATAAAGAAACAACAGATACAATGGTTTCGTCACGTGATAAAGCAGAACAATCAGAAGACAACACAACGAGCCTTCAATAAACGTGAGAACACCAGACCCAAGGGCCGACCACGAAAAAGATGGATTGATGGAACATTAGAAACACATGGAAACATAAAAACAGCAAAGGCAACGAAGAGCAAAAGACCGCGAATTATATCTCCCCTCGACGCTGAAAGGCAAACAAGAAAGGAAATAAGTAAAAGAATTTTACACAACTTCATTTTTGAATTAAAATGTCACTTTAACATTGAAACGAGCTGCTGTGACGTATTTGGTCCAAATATTTCGAGAATTAATTCATTAATTATAAACTATCACTTACCATGAGACGTTTAATCCCTACAATTGTGAAAGATGATCTTTTCTGTCTCCTGAGATTCTTTAGCTGGTGAATTATTGATCCTTTACACGAAATACACCTGAGCAGAATAGTAGACATATATGCTATTTCTCTTACAGATTATTGTTCACCTTAACAGATTTACGTTAAAAAAGCAATGTTATGTTCTTTCCTTTTGTATGAGGGAATGAAGTAAATCAACAGCAATAAATCTGAATCTGTGTGAAAATAAACACCAATAAATCTTAATATGTTTGTGATAAATAAACATCAATAAATCTGAACGTGTGTGTGTGGTAAATAAACATCAAGCACAAAAGTATAAAGTTAGCTCTGCCTAAGTTAAGTTTAATAACAACACTCAAAATATTTGTTATAAAGATAATAGTTTCGACCACAAGCTCGGATAATGATCGACGTTCCCTCGAGCACAATTAAATTGCTGCACAACAGTCTATAATGCCTCTGTGATTTATTTATGTCCCTCGGCAACTTGATCTATCCCATGTGGGTATTTTGATATTGCAGTGAACGTCACATCCTTAAACATGCAAGCAATTTGAACACGTTTGTATAACAGCGAAGACGCTAGTAGTTATTTCATGAACTCAATAATTTGTTTTATATTCACAGTCGCTACACGAGGATAAATCGAGGTCTAAATGAACAAGTTTTGAAAATGAAACAACACAAACGGATTATACTGTACATATTTACACATGACAAATCCTTTTTACGTGAATACTGATCTAGGCCCTAAAACACACAGCTGTGTCTGCGCTCTCTTAAAGTGTCAGGCTTTTAGCGATACTGGCGTACACCCAGGATTACATAAACACACACGCGCGCACTCGGTGTGACAGACACACACTCTCGGTTGTCGGTTGACATTCCACAGGTTCGCGACAATAAACTGTACCGCCGAGTCGTGTTTGAAGCTTTGTTGTTATCTAGGTTACTTTTCTGATCCATACAGTCGCTGTGTGAATCAGGGATTCATTAGGCCGAAAGTTGGAACAATTTCTTCAAATTTGACCCGTACTATCCAGATATGTTTATTTACTAAATGCAACGTATAAATGTCGTGTGAAATGTTGTGTGAAACATTGTCGGTATTCGGTGAACAAAAATGTCGAATTGATAACTTGTTGGGATCTAAACCTGGGGAACGCCGGTTCGAATCCGGCAGGGTAAAAAGTTGTTTCTATCGGGGTGAAATTAAAACTTAGGCCCGAACATCTCGCGGCGACTGCACTGGACAAGCGACCGTTATCTTTTGGTCCTATAAACGAAAAAAAATTAAAATATAGAAATTACCATTTACTTACACGTGACACTAATGTGATTGCTGGTTGGTTGTTGGAGAAGAAATAAAGAGATCAACTATAGACATGAGTTTCACACTTAGGCACAACTACAAGAAAAATGTCGAGAACAAAATATGCCCTTCAATATCGCCTTTGTGGATTTCACAAAGACCTTCGATTCAGTAAATAGAGATGGACTCTACAGGGTGTTGGATTGCATTGGCTGCCCACCTGTGTTACTTCAGCCTTTCATGAAAACATGAATGCTAATATCCACTTTGATCGTGCTGAAGTCGGATGTGTTGGGCCGAAAGGCGGAAATATAACAGTTAAACTGCAAACCACAACACAGCGCAGACACGCCCACTTAACGTCTTTTTAAGGACGGATGACGAAGAGGAATTCTACAGTCTATGAATACTCTAGAATACTTTAGTCATCGGGCGAACGCAAGCAAGCAATCCACTGATCAACAACCTTGACAAAGCATGCGACTTTTTTTCACTGTCGATTAGTGTTTAGAAAACAGTACTTCTAAATCAAGGAGATATCAAACCTCTGTTAATCACTCTAAAAGATTGTCCACTAGAATCAGTACAGAAATTCACGTATCTTGGATTCACAATCAACCACTTCTCTGATGATGAAATAAACAGCCGAATTGGTAAGGCAGCTACGACTTTCGGCAAACTCACAGAAAGGGCCTGGAACAACAGGAGATTAACATTAAAGATCAAACTCTTAATATATCAGACCTGTGTGCTTAGCTCACTATTATATGGATCTAAAACCTGAACAACATACTCTTCTTCCTCTTCTTCTTCCTCTTCCCTTCCTCATTTGCCTTTCAGCGTCGATGGGAGATATAATTTGCTGTTTATTGCTCTTCTGTTCGTCTCTGCTGCTGTTATGTTTCTTAGTGTTTCTAATGTTTCATCAATCCATCTTTTTCCTGGTCAACTCTTGGGTCTGGTGTTCTCGCAACGTTTGTTGAAGGCTCGTTGTGTTTTGTTCTTTCTGCCTTGTCTCGTGCCAAACCATTTTATCTCTTTTTCTTTATATATTCTATTTTTTTTAAACTATCTTTACGACACCTAGTACCATTGCTGGTGTATTTTTTATATATATTTTTTTGGGGGTGGGGGGGGGGCAACGATAGAACCAGAGGGATAAAGACAGCTTGGTTAAGCAGTCGACACGACGTGTGCGACTCAGGATTTTTATTTCACCCCCGATAGAAAAAATCCTTTCTGTCTACCACGGGCTTCGAACACCGTACGTCAGCTTTTCAGCCAGCGGAGCAGTGGTTTTAGTCGCACGGCCACGCGCATATTCTATTACGGGCTTATTCCTAGCTTTTTTCTCAGTTCTTCATTTCTGATATAATATCTCAGACTGTTTCCTGTCATTCGTCTGACACATTTCATCC
Source organism: Megaustenia siamemsis (assembly GCA_032433765.1). Taxonomy (NCBI): domain Eukaryota; kingdom Metazoa; phylum Mollusca; class Gastropoda; order Stylommatophora; family Ariophantidae; genus Megaustenia; species Megaustenia siamemsis. Next base: position 76,196,222 of record JAVIAB010000108.1, read on the forward strand.
CAGTAGAGATTATTTTTTTTAAATGGTTCTTGCATCTAAGGTCCAGGACTGGCATTGGTAGCACAACGTTGGAAAGAAGTTGACAACATACTCAAATCATGAAAAAGGACTAAATTTCTTCCACATACGGTATCTCCGAAGAATATTGCACATCAATTGGCAGGTCAAACTAACCAACTTAACAGTCCAGCAACGTGCTAAGACCCTAACAATCATGTCAATGATCCGAAGCCAAAGGTTAAGATGGTTGGGGAACGTCCAGCGAATGGAAGAAAACCGCATTTCTAAGCAAATACTATATGGTGAACTAATACACGGAAAAGACAAATCGGCAAACCTAAACTACGATATAGAGATATCTGTAAATCATCTCTGAATGACTTCTCCATCTGTGAATGACTTCTCCATCTCTGAATGACTTCTCCATCTCTGAATGACTTCTCCATCTCTGAATGACTTCTCCATCTCTGAACGACTTCTCCATCTGTGAAATTTTTTTTTCGTTCGCCAGCTTTTACCTCTGACAAGGTCCCTAGAGACCATGAACTGAATTTTGCGTGGTAATCCATTTTTCCCTGGCAGTCGTGTGCACAGGGGTTCCTCGCCGCACAGACAGATAACTCCGTCTTCGGAGGTACTCATATTTTTTCCCGTCAATGAGTAATTGACGTTTCAAGCCGGGCCTCGCTGATGAGACCAGGGATGGTTGCCGCAGAGAGAAATCATAAATAAAATCCCAACCGGTGTAGCCGGGATTTGAACCCACAACCTCTCTGTCTCGAGGCCGGCGTCTTGCCTCGAGACCAACCAGTCCCCATCTGTGAAAATGACTGGAAACATCTGGCAAGATATCGCACATCACGGCGAGCCTGTATAAATAATGGCATAACATCATTTGAGGCTGGTCTATGGCAAACACGGAAGAGAAAATAAAAAAAAACTTATGAAAAAGGATGGAAACCCCTGTTGATCAATGGACCTGACCTGTTCATTTTGTAGCCGAATGTGTTTGTCAAATATTGGTAGAATCAGATGTATCTCCAAACAACTTGTCCATGTTAGTCTTGGAGCCATGAGAGAAGCTGTTCGACAATAACAAAATACACAATAGCTTCTACTAAACCGTCTGACGAGTCAAAAAGATATATGGGAGAAGAATCATCATCATCATTGAGTGTCGTCTCCGCATCGAAGGTTGGCTACCATGGAGCGCAATTCCACTCTGTCTTTTCTTTGCCTTTATGGTGCAGATTGTCATAGGTTGACTTATCCATCTTTTGATGTTACTTATATGGGGGTAGCAGAAGCGCCTGCGACCTGCGGTCGCAATAGCAGGGTCGGTGCACCACCAGCTGGCCAAGACCTAGCAGATCTACCTCCTCGTGACCACCCCTGGTAACAGTCTTCGTCAAAACAGGCTGGCTAACAGAAGCTAGGATCGCCGTGTTCCCTGTAGTGGTGGCTGTTACTGATATAGAGGACCCAGTATTGCAGTACCTCTGGGCTGGACTAGTAGTTTCCCAGCATAGCCTGGGACAGCCGAACTCCAACCTCTCCAGTAAGAGCCGGAATGTCAAGAAAGCTATTACGACCCGCCACATCATGAGTCAAAGGGCAACCTGCCCACATCAACTCGTGGCAATCCATCAACAACAACAACTCGTCAATGTTAGTCTTGGAGAAGAAATCAAGCTGTGAAAGTCATACAGATGTGGCTGTACAGACAAATGTTGACAATTTTTAATGTTGTTGTATTCTGTCAAACAAATGCAGATAATTGTACGTGTTTTGCTCTTTCTCAGAAAATGTAAATAATTATATCTGGTCTATTCGAAAAGTGTAGATATACGTATTTACATATGTGTGCTTTATTCACTGTCAGGAGAATATAGATAATTATGGTGTTCTCTTCTGTAGGAAGAATCATAGAATGTACATATTTGAATGTATTCTATTCTCTGTCAGAAAAATGTAGATAATTTTATAGTTATTCTGTTCTTGACAGAAGAATGTAGATAATTGTATAGTTATTCTGTTCTTTGACAGAAGAATGTAGATAATTGTATAGTTATTCTGTTCTTTGACAGAAGAATGTAGATAATTGTATAGTTATTCTGTTCTTTGACAGAAGAATGTAGATAACTTGTATTTACTCTGATCCCCGTCATAACAATGTAGTTAATTATACCTGTCTTTATATATTCCTCTTGTGTATTATAACGTCTATGGAAGAGCTCCTCTGCAGCTTACATCGTACAACTTTTTGTTTGTTTATTGTTCAATTCTAGAAAGGTATTCCACTTCTCTTTGTGTTGATGTATTTTGTGCTATTTATTACTGCCTGATGTTGGTAGGTAGCCGAGCTTCATTCTTCAAACTGTTTCACTTGTTATTTCTGGATGTGACTCATATATGGAGCTACACCTTTTTATTACGTTTGTAACCTTGTTCATCTCTCTCCATTTCCTTGTATTCCTGATATCTGATGTATCTCCAAGCTGTGCGTTTACATCTCAAAGTGGCATTTTAGTCTGACCGTGAAGATTTGGCAGCGTTTCTGGGTGAATATGTCATGAATCTAGTAGATTTCCCTCATTCTTGAAACTGATATTTTATGGGAATGGTATCAGTTTGTGACATCACACACAGAAAAACATAATATTGTTTTTACAAATTACACATTATATGAATGTAAGTATTATATAATTTAATGGCATATTAGTAGTAATTCTCTTCAAATTCTTTCTTCTTCTTTCCTTCATTTGCCTCTCAGCGTCTAGGGGAGAAATAATTTGCGTTCTTTTGCTCTTCTCTCCTGCTGTTGTTTCCTAGTATTTATAATATTCCATCAACCCATCTTTTGCTCTTCTGTTGACCTCTCCTGCCGTTGTTTCCTATTGTTACTAATTCGAGCCTCTCTCCATTCACCAACTATTACCACTATGTGTCGTCTCCGCAAACAAAGTTTGGCCTTCCAAGGCATGTTATTCTGCTTCTCATCTTGCCTTGATGATAAATATGCGTCTCATTTACGGACCACCTTTTGATATTATCAATCTATTTGAATCTTTGCCGGTCTTTCTTTCAGTCTTCTTGCAATTTACCGTCTAAGACGACTTTCAGTATGTCTTTTGTCTCTTTCTGTAATACATTCACAGTATGTCTTTTGTCTCTTTCTGTAATACATTCACAGTATGTCTATGTCTCTTTCTGTAATACATTCACAATATGTCTTTGTCTCTTTCTGTAATACATTCACAGTATGTCTTTGTCTCTTTCTGTAATACATCCACAGTATGTCTGTCTCTTTCTGTAATACATTCACAGTATGTCTTTGTCTCTTTCTGTAATACATTCACAGTATGTCTTTGTCTCTTTCTGTAATACATTCACAGTATGTCTATGTCTCTTTCTGTAATACATTCACAGTATGTCTATGTCTCTTTCTGTAATACATTCACAGTATGTCTTTGTCTCTTTCTGTAATACATTCACAGTATGTCTATGTCTCTTTCTGTAATACATTCACAGTATATCTATGTCTCTTTCTGTAATACATTCACAGTATGTCAATGTCTCTTTCTGTAATACATTCACAGTATGTCTTTGTCTCTTTCTGTAATACATTCACAGTATGTCTTTGTCTCTTTCTGTAATACATTCACAGTATGTCTTTGTCTCTTTCTGTAATACATTCACAGTATGTCTTTGTCTCTTCTGTAATACATTCACAGTATGTCTATGTCTCTTTCTGTAATACATTCACAGTATGTCTATGTCTCTTTCTGTAATACATTCACAGTATGTCTATGTCTCTTTCTGTAATACACTCACAATATGTCTCTGTCTCTTTCTGTAATACATTCACAGTATATCTATGTCTCTTTCTGTAATACATTCACAGTATGTCTATGTCTCTTTCTGTAATACATTCACAGTATGTCTTTGTCTCTTTCTGTAATACATTCACAGTATGTCTTTGTCTCTTTCTGTAATACATTCTCAGTATGTCTTTGTCTCTTTCTGTAATACATTCATAGTATGTCTATGTCTCTTTCTGTAATACATTCACAGTATGTCTATGTCTCTTTCTGTAATACATTCACAGTATGTCTATGTTTCTTTCTGTAATACATTCACAGTGTGGCGTTTACCCTTTCCTGATCTCTTGGGCGGTGAGATCTGAAGTCTAGCCCTCTCGGATAACGGCAACAAACAGGAGGTCCCGAGTGCACTCGCGCACGTTAGAGATCACGTGATAATTAAAATCTAAAAGAATAGGCCATAAATATGTGTCACTGCCAGGACTAACTGATCAGCTGAAACATACCCGCACCGTGAATCCATGTCGTGCTACGGAGTTCGTACAGATGCGGCTGAATTATCCTCGGATTTGTTCAATGTGGATATATAAAGCACCAGTTGTTTCGTCCGGGGTGGAGTGACGATGATCCTAACAAATAAACAAATAAACATTCACAGTATTTCATTTGTCTTTTTCAGAACAGTTTACAGAAACTCATTCTTTATTTCTCAAGTGTTTCAGGAATTCATTATTTGTTTATTCTCTTCATCCAACGAACTCTTCCCATTATTCTGTAAATCCACGTTTCTGGGGTTTCGGTTCTCTTTTCAAAGTCCCTGAATAGAAGAGCCGATTCAGTGAACGGAACAAACACTCTGTCTGCTGTATTACCACAAAAACTAACCATTCTTCTTGCTCTAACAAAATCATTAATGTATTCAACCCTGCATTCTACTTGGATCACTTGTCCTCACTCTGTCTACGAATGTCACCTTCTATATTCAGACACAAGTGGTATATTTCCGGCCCACCAGTGCGCTATTATTTGCCAGCTTTGAAGTAGAGAATCTTCCCCGCTTTGTGTGAGAGCACTGACTTCACATTTCAGAGCCCACGGAGCAGGAACTAGAAGTTCAAATTGTCAAATTGCCATGTGGTGTGACCATTGTTTGGGTTCGTGGTTCTCAGATAATTTTGTGAATGGCAACACAATTTGCTGTTTATCTGGCAATGACATTATGGCATTTAAGAGGAGGTCTTTTGTCTTCAGTGGACGCCGAACGTTGACTTCCTTCTCTGCTGTAATAAAAAAAAGAGCGTTATGTGAGCGTAATTTGCGTTGTGTTGTGGTCTGCAGCAAACTGGAGATGGACACAAACATAGATATCGTGCGGGAGCGCCTGTAAGGTGGAAAAAAATTGTAAAAGAAACATTGTATTGCGCAGCCAAGTAACCTAGAGAAGCAGAAGACAATGTCAAACTTAGGGTTATACCGGAAACGACGACATGTTCCTTGTTCATCAAGGCAAATCATCATCATCATGTGACACGTTGGCTGGCATAGACGATCACCTCTCTGCATGTCGTTCGATGCGGGACTGGTTGGTCTGGAGACACGGTGTCGGTCTCAATACAGAGAGGTTGTGAATTCAATTCCGGCTGCACCAGTTGGGAAATTTTATTTCTGATTTCACTCTGCGGTAATCACCCCTGGTCTCAGCAGCGAGGCCCGACTTGAAACGTTATTTACTCACCGACGGGAAATAGTGTGAGTACCACCGAAGACGGAGTTATCTGCCTGTGCGGCGATGGACCCCTGTGCACACAGCTGGCAGGAAAAATGGATTAACACGGAAGATTCAGTTCTTAGTCTCTAGGGCTATCGCCAGAAGTGAAAGATCTCACGAAACAAAAATATATCGCTCGATTGTTCATACATGTCATAAGTTGGTGATCTGATATTAAGCCATTTGGATAAACTGTTCAATATGTCTTTCTCTTGGTTTTCTTCTACTCTTCTTTCCATTCATTCTGCCTGTTGTTTTAGTATTCTCAATGCTTTATTTTAGCATGTCATGTCCAATAAACGTAGATTGTCTCTTCCTTATGATTTTGATATTTCTGGTTTCTCCAGCTCGTTTTAAAACATTTTTCATTTGTAAATTTTTGCTATCTATAGAATTCGTGGCATTCTCCTGATAAATGACATCTCATCTGTCTCTAATGTTGTTCTCATGTTGTCTTGCCTATCGTCCATGGCTCACTTCCTTATAGTAGAACAGGTTTATGTAACACTTTGGGGAACAGTTTCTAACATTAATTGATAATGATTTGTCACATACGATGCTCTTTTTTATTCTATGGAATTCTGTCTTTGCTTGTCCTATTTTTATAGAAAACGACATGCAACGTGCGCGCGTTTCAACTGAAAGGGGTCTGATATCCGGGCATGTTTTCTAAGTACTAGATTTTCCAAAACCACATAATACAACCCACAAAATATTAATGGGTAAAGTTAGTGTAGCTACCCTCGAGACCTGCTCACTCAAGCAGACCAGCCTAGTTCGTCTCCCGCTCTCCCATGAAGGGAGCCACGGTGGCTGAGTGGTTAGCGCGCTCGCTTCCTGATCAGTAGGGTCTTTGTTAAATTCCTAATAAGAAGCGGATTCTTTTCGGACCCACAAAGCTCCTGGGTTCACCAGCCTCTAAAAATGGGTACTCTAGATTTTTCTGGGAAGTAAAGACGGCCTGGCGTGATGTTGACACATCACCCCAAAATGTGCCATGGTCATAGAAAAATATAGTCACTGACAACATACTCCAGGCAAGACAAGGGAGGGAAATGTAATAACACGGGGAAAAGTAGGATCTTGATCAATTATGAGTCAGACAACTTCTTTTGTTTCTAAATCCTTGACACAACCTCTTTATATGTCTTCATTCTGCTTCTCTCTTTCTCTCACGTCCCTCTACACACACACATCCAAACAAACACCCTTCGTCATTCGTCTGTTTCCATGTCCACTCTCCTTACCTCGCTTACATACTCTCTTCCATTTTGTTACACACACTCCTATCTTATCTTTCACTCTCTCTCCTTCTATAGCAATCTCTCTCTTATTCTCGTTCACTTTATCTTCAATAGTCCCGTACTCTCTCCTTCTCTAGCATTCTCTCTCTCTCTCTCTCTCTCTCTCTCTCTCTCTAATTTCTATCATTCTATCTTCAATTATACCATAGTCTCTCCTCCTCTTCCAAAAAAATGTTTCCTCACATTTCCCCGAATGCGCGCTCCCTCTCTCCCCATCATTCTTTCTCTCTCTCTCTCTCTCTCTCTCTCTCTCTCTCTCTCTCTCTCTCTCTCATTCTGTGTCATTATCATCAATTGTCCCTTACTCTCTCCTCTCTAGAATTCTCTCCTTCTCTAGCACTCTCTCTCTCTCTCATTCTCTGTCATTATCATCAATTGTCCCGTACTCTCTCCTTCTCTAGCATTCTCTCTCTCTCTCATTTTCTTTCATTCTATCTTCAATTGTACCATAGTCTCTCCTCTTCTAAAAGAACTGTTTTCTCACATCCCCCCCCCCATACGCTCTCTCTCCTCATCCATTCCTTCTCTCCTTCTCATCCCTCCCCTCACAAAATTACCGGAAGCAGTCATCAGCCACTCTTAGAGCACCGCTTACAATCATACCGCTCCTCGCTTGGAGTGAGCAATCACTCGTGGACAACCAAGGAAACACCGAGGACAAGCACAGCACTCTCGGGGCCTGCACCACAAACTCCCCCCCAGGCCGACGTGGTCCCATTAAAGTGTTTACTCTGCATGGTGTGTGGTCACAGAAAACTATAGCTGCATGACCTCAAATAACAGATTTCCACTTGTGGCTTGTTCTAGTGTTTTTAGAAAGCTGTTTTAACTTCAGAAGCTTAATTCTGAAAGATGTGATGGGAGAAAACAACTTTTAAAGTTTAAGTCTTTTTATTCTTCGGTTTTCCGTCCTCTACTTCTAATCTGCTACTACTAATTCTTCTACTTCATCTAAATCTGCTACTACTAATTCTTCTACTTCTGCTAATGTTCATCTTCTTTCTTCTTCTCCGTATCTTCTTCTTTTACCTTTTAGCCCTGGTGGAGCATAGGTCTTCAACAAACACTTTCCAAGTCGTTCTGTTTTTTGCCATTCTTTTAAGATCATTCCATGTCTTCCCCATCATCTTCATCTCTGCTTCTATCTGTCTTCTCCAAGAATTCCTTGGTCTTCCTCTTTGTCTTTTCCCCTGGGGATTCCAAAAAAGGGCCTGTTGTGTAATACTCTCAGTTGGCTTCCGTAGTGTGTGTCCTATCCATCGCCATCGTCTTCGCTGTATCTCTTTATCCACTGGTATTTGACCGGTACATTTCCATAATTCCACGTTAGTGACTTTGTCCTGCCATTTCCATCCCTTTATTCTGCGCAAGCATCCATTAATGAAAGTCTGTACTTTCGTGATTGTCAATTTGTCATTCTCCATGTTTCACAGCCATATAATAGGACCGACTTAACATTTGAGTTGAAAATTTTTATTTTTGTATTTAGCCTAATTTCTTTGGATTCCATATGTTTCCCAGTGCAATGAAAGCTCCTCTTGCTTTTGATATCCTTATTTTGGTATCATTTTCTGTTCCTCCCTCTTTATCTATATTACTGCCCAGATATATATAAGATTGTACGTCTAGTAGAGGTATTTCTCCTAGTTTTATATGGTTATTGCCTACTGCATTAATTCTCATAATGTTGGTCTTATCTCTATTAATCTTTAGTCCTAGCTGTTGTGATCTCTCATCTAATATACTCATTTTATCCTGCATCTGTTGATGGTTGTGTGATAGGAGAGCTATGTCATCAGCAAAGTCTAAATCATCAAGTTGTTTGGTCAGTGACACTGGATCCCATTTCTGTTGTTTTGAGTTATTTTCATAATCCAATCTATGGCCAGTAGAAAGAGAAATGGAGACAGGAGGCATCCTTGCCTTACTCCTGTTCTTATTTCAAATGCTTCTGTAAGCTGTCCTTCATGCACCGCACTACATTTTGTTCCTTCATACATTGTTTTTATCAGGTAATAAACTTTATGGGGATTCCGTAATGACTCAGCAACTTCCAAAGCATTCTTCTGTCTAAACTATCAAATGCCTTTTCGTAATCTATGAATCCAATATATAGTGGGGGATTTTAGTTCTAAACTTTGTTCAACTATTATACGCAGGGTAGTTATTTGATCAGCACATGATCTGTTCTTCCTAAAACCTGCTTGTTCATCTCTCAAGTGTTACTTCTTCGTATGCTGATGCTTATCTATCTATCTGTCTAATCTATTATCTATCTATCTATCTATCTATCTATCTATCTATCTATCTATCTATCTATCTATCTATCTATCTATCTATCTATCTATCTATCTATCTATCTATCTATCTATCTATCTATCTATCTATCTATCTATCTATCTATCTATCTATCTATCTATCTATCTATCTATCTATCTATCTATCTATCTATCTATCTATCTATCTATCTATCTATCTATCTATCTATCTATCTATCTATCTATCTATCTATCTATCTATCTATCTATCTATCTATCTATCTATCTATCTATCTATCTATCTATCTATCTATCTATCTATCTATCTATCTATCTATCTATCTATCTATCTATCTATCTATCTATCTATCTATCTATCTATCTATCTATCTATCTATCTATCTATCTATCTATCTATCTATCTATCTATCTATCTATCTATCTATCTATCTATTATCTATCTATCTATCTATCTATCTATCTATCTATATCTATCTATCTATCTATCTATCTATCTATCTATCTATCTATCTATCTATCTATCTATCTATCTATCTATCTATCTAATCTATCTATCTATCTATCTATCTATCTATCTATCTATCTATCTATCTATATCTATCTATCTATCTATCTATCTATTATCTATCTATCTATCTATCTATCTATCTATCTATCTATCTATCTATCTATCTATCTATCTATCTATCTATCTATCTATCTATCTATCTATCTATCTATCTATCTATCTATCTATCTATATCTATCTATCTATCTATCTATCTATCTATCTATCTATCTATCTATCTATATCTATCTATCTATCTATCTATCTATCTAATCTATCTATCTATCTATCTATCTATCTATCTATCTATCTATCTATCTATCTATCTATCTATCTATCTATCTATCTATGTCTGTCTATATGTCTATCTGTCTATCTGTCTGCCTGTCTGTCTATCTGTCTGCCTGCCTGCCTGTCTGTCTATCTGGCTGGCTGTCTCTTTGTCTCTATCTGTCTCTGTCTGACTGTCTCTGTCTGTTTGTAACTGCCTTTGTCTTTCTGTCTGTCTATCTGTCTGTGGCTGTCATTGACTGTCTCTATCTGTCTCTTTCTATCTGTCTCTTTCTATCGTCTCTGTCTATCTGTCTCTGTCTATCTGTCTCTGTCTATCTGTCTCTTTCTATCTGTCTCTGTCTATCTGTCTCTGTCTATCTGTCTCTTTCTATCTGTCTTTGTCTATCTGTATCTGTCTATCTGTCTCTGTCTATCTGTCTCTTTCTATCTGTCTCTGGTCTATCTGTCTCTTTCTATCTGTCTCTGTCTATCTGTCTCTGTCTATCTGTCTCTGTCTATATGTCTATGCGACATTTCGCTATCGATGTCAAGACTTCTCTATTCCATAATGTCGTTATTCGCTATATATTGCAACCCAGAAAAGCATTGCGCTTTGTCCAACGACCAGAGCTTACGTTTCCACGCGGCAAACAATGATCTGGAATATCATTAAGCAGCCTGACACCCCAATACAACCCTACATTCTTAACACAATTCGTTTTTTTTTTTCTTTCTTCCCTTGCTATTGTACCCATTAGCACAATTAAACGCTTGAAACTTTCACAAAATCCTCAGAGATGAAATAGTCCCACAGTCCTTAATACACTCCTTGTTCTTACTACAATCCATTACAGTTTGATAACATTTGATATCATGCAACCTTACGTAACTTAAACAATCTTGGTATCATGCAACCTTACGTAACTTAAACAATCTGGGTATCTTGCAACCTAACGTAACTTAAAACAATCTGGGTATCTTGCAACCTTACGTAACTTAAACAATCTGGGTATCATGCAACCTTACGTAACTTAAACAATCTGGCATTCATTTATACAATCTAATATTTCGTATAACGTTATGAAAATCATCAAAAATGGGATCACCAAAAAAAATCCGCATTAGTTCTTCACCTAACACAATCTTTCATCCCCCGTCAACACATTAGTTCTTCACCTAACACAATCTTTCATCCCCCATAAACACATTAGTTCTTCACCTAACACAATCTTTCATCCCCGTCAACACATTAGTTCTTCACCTAACACAATCTTTCATCCCCCGTCAAACATTAGTTCGTCACCTAACACAATCTTTCATCCCCCATAAACACACATAGTTCTTCACCTAACACAATCTTTCATCCTCTAAAACACATTAGTTCTTCACCTAACACAATCTTTCATCCTCTAAAACACATTAGTTCTTCACCTAACGCACTTTTTCATCCCCTAAAACAGGTTAGTTTTTCTCCTAACACAATTTTCTTTCCGCCTCAACACATTAGTTCTTCACCTAACACAATCTTTCTTTCCGCCTCAACACATTAGTTCTTCACCTAACACAATCTTTCTTTCCGCCTCAACACATTAGTTCTTCACCTAACACAATCTTTCTTTCCGCCTCAACACATTAGTTCTTCACCTAACACAATCTTTTCATTCCCCCTCCCACCCCAACACATTAGTTTTCCACCCAACACATTAGTTCTTCACCTAACCACAATCTTTCTTTCCGCCTCAACACATTAGTTCTTCACCTAACACAATCTTTCTTTCCGCCTCAACACATTAGTTCTTCACCTAACACAATCTTTTCATCCCCCACCCCAACACATTAGTTCTCCACCCAACACATTAGTTCTTCACCTAACACAATCTTTTCATTCCCCCCTCCCACCCCAACACATTAGTTCTCCACCCAACACATTAGTTCTTCATCTAACACAATCTTTTCATTCCCCCTCCCACCCCAACACATTAGTTCTTCACCTATTACAACCGTTCTTTCTCCCTTCACATTAAATCGCCACCCAACACAATCATTCATTCTCCCAACACATCATTCATCTAATAACACAATCTTATATCTCCTTCCTTATCTCTCAAATCCAGCCCCACCCACAACGCCCCGCCCACACAACACAACAATTCTCAAAATCTCACGTTCCTCCTACAACAAGCGTAACTGCCAACTTACGGTTCGGTGACAACTGACATTCCAACATAATTTGTCACAAATGGCCGCCAGGGGCAGGTCATCCTGCTACTTGCCAGAAAAACATGTTCCAAATTTCTGTCTACGTCATACATAGACCAGCTAGCTAGGTAGGTATACCAGATTAGGTGGACACTGTATCATAGGCACGGGTCCAATATTTAAGTAATTGCTTACATCATTCCATAACAAACACAAATCTTGAAGATGTTATAAACTGGTTTCAGCATTTATGGTCATATCTTAGTTGCTCCCTTTCTCGTCCTGAAGAAGAAAATCTTAGTTAGTGTATAAACGCGTCATTTTGTAAAAATGATTGTGTTTGTTTGTTATTAGTGTCGGCATCACTGCACACCGGACGAACACATAGGTTTGCTCCGATATTCGCCCCGAGAAAATCCGAGGAGATTCCTGTCCCACGTGCACGAACTCCGTAGCACGGCCTGGGATCCACGGTGTGGGTAGGTTTTATTTGATTCTTTGCTGACAATTTTGCCCAGGCAGCTGCCGCAATAATCCGGTTAATAAGCCGCAAGAACTTTACAAACATGGACAAGTCAAACAACTGAGAATATTATACGACAGGCCTTTTTTTTGAATCCCCAGGGGAAAAGACAAAGAGGAACTAAATATTCTTGGAGAAAGACAGGTAGAAGTAGATATGAAAATATGGGGAAGATATGGAATGATCTTTTTAAAAAATTGCAAGAAATAGAACAGCGTTGAAAGTGTTGTTGAAAACCTGTGTTCCACAGGGAGTTGAAAAGCAGAAGAAAGAGAGAACGGGCCATACTTATGGTCTACTCTTATTAATTTTAGATGCCAAGGAATCTTTAATGTGCTCGAGAGAAAAAGGTACCTCCTGTTTATTGCCGTTATCCGAGAGGGCTGGACATCGGATTTCACTACCACGAGATCAGGGAGAGTAATGTCATCAACAAAACAATGAATTATTTGTTTCCTTATTTTTGAGAAATCACCTCCCCTTCTGGGGGGCTTTGAACCCGAGTCCTTACTGTCCTGAGGTCGACAGCTTATCTTCTAGACCACCCAAGAGTTTGGCTGAAAGTGTCAGTTATACATTTATTGCTGAAAGTGTCAGTTATACATTTATTGCTGAAAGTGTCAGTTATACATTTATTGCTGAAAGTACTAACAACAAAAGTGTTAAAAGTGTACTCTCAACATAGTGCAGATTAAGTATTACTTAGAAAGTTATTGTTGACAGTTTCTGTTTAGTTTAGTCGCCAGATTTCCAAAACACAAGGACAAATCACAATCGTCAGATCTTGTCTTTAATTTAACCTAGTCCACAGATCAACTTCATTGCACAAAGACAATCGATAGTCATCAGATCTGATCTTCTCCTTAATTTAACCTAGTCCACAGATCACCTTCATTGCACAGACAATCGATAGTCATCAGATCAGATCTTCTCACTTAATTTACCTAGTCCACAGATCACCTTCATTGCACAAAGACAATCGACAGTCATCAGATTTTCTCCTCAGTTTAGCTTAATGGACACATCATCTTCATTACTCAATGAACAATCCCCCAGTGCTCAGATCTCCTTCCCGCACGTTCCCCAGGAAGAAGTACACTTGCCACACAATGATGAAAGCACTCGAGATGGTTTCAACTCAGGTGCACGAACTCTGTAACAACAGCGAAGATCTTGTCCCTAAAATCTCCTGAGTCGCCCCTACGACATGCGCGTGTGAGATGACAGTGGCTCAATTCTTTCCTCATCTCGGATCGTGGTCAAGGCACTGATAGCCACACATGCGTGATAAAAGTACAGCCTTCGAAGCTACTGCTGAAGTTTGTTTCTGTGTCACTTCCACTTGTGCCTGGTTCTCGGCAGAGATACATAGTTCTAGTTGCTGCTCTTTGGGCGCTTCAATTATTGTCAGTGGATGTTCTTGACTCAGCTTAAGGGACAGAGTAAGAAACACTGACTTGAGGAAGAAACTCGAATTGAACGAGCCATCGAATACATAAAAAAAAACCCAGATAAATTAGTTCGGCCACATAACAAGACAAAAATAACTAACAATGAATGAAAGAGTCATAAACAAACGCTACGAAAACGCCAGATTAAGAGGTAGACCGAGAAAGAAATGGATAAAGGGAATACTAGAGTCACTAGCAGGGATAACACCAGAAGAGGCCAACAGAAGAGCAAAGAATCGCAGATTGTATCTCCCCTCGACGCCAACAGCTATGGAAGAAAGATTGAAGAAGAAAGACGAAGATGTTCTTGTTGGGTTTCTTTAATATCATATGACCATCTTATGTGGGTCTGCATCTTGCTCTTCTCTCTTCCCTCTTTAATATATCTTTTGTATAGTAAGGGTTTGGATTCTCCTCGGATTTTCTCCACAGGGATATAAGAGCACCTATGTGTTCGTCCGGTGTGTAGTAATGACGATCCTACCAACAAACAAACAAATCGTATAATACTTATAAGTGTTGTAATAACATGGTGTAATTGCATATCTTGGAGTAATTGTAAGTCATGAAGAAATTGTAGGTCATACGATCATTTTAAGTCATGCACTATTTCTAAGTCATGCAGTCATTGTTAAAGTCATACAGTATTTGTAAACCATGATATTTGTGTAAGTCATGAAGTATTTGAAAATCGTGAAGTATTTATAAGTCACGCAGTCATTGCAAGTCATGCAGTCATTGTAAGTCATGCAGTCATTGTAAGTCATGCAATAATTGTAAGTCATGCAGTCATTGTAAATGATACAGTCATTGTAAGTCATGCAGTCATTGTAAATGATACAGTCATTGTAAGTCATACAATCGTTGTAAGTCACGCAGTCATTGTAAGTCATACAGTCATTGCAAGTCATGCAGTCATTATAAGTCATACAGTCATTGTAAGTCATGCAGTCATGTTAAGTCATGAAATAACTGTAAGCTATGAAGTATTTGTAAGTCACAGTCAATTTAAGTCACAGTTAATGTAAGTTATGCAGCAGTATAAAACATGAAGTATTTGTAAGTCACGCAGTCAGTGTAAGTCGCAGTCAATGTACGTCATGCAGTCATTGTAATTTATGCAGTAAGTATAGGTTATGAAGTATCTATAAGTCATGAAGTATTTGTTAAGTATGCAGTATTTGTAAGTCATATAGTCAACGTAAGTCACGCAATCATTGTAAATCATGAAATACCTGTAAGTCATGCAATAGTTGCGGGTCATATAACATTTAGGAATCGTGTACTAGTTATAGTCAAGAAACAAAGACATAACAGACAAGAAGTGATTACAAGTCTTACAGTAATTGTTGTTTTGTCTGTAAGTGTACATTTTGTAGCAATCGTAAAGCGTCTTTAATTAAATGCCATTTATTTATTGATTATCAACGAATTTACAACTTATCAACGAATTTACAACTTATCAACCTGTTGTATCCAGATGTCTCGATGGTATCATTCGAGTTCGGCCTAGCAGACTTCGACTTCACACCAGATCTCATCGACAAAAATCACTCCGGTTTCAGAGGCTGGAGCATAAATTCTGTAAAAATGTAAGTTCACTTTCAAGAAATAATTTCATGTCTCTCCTCTTTAATATTTTCTAACTCCGTGATAACAGACGTATGGGTGTGAATCATTGACATTGGGAGAAAAGACAAGAACATCATTGGCGACTATAGTAGTGTGGTTTAAAGAAGAATGTTGATAATACCATGGGTAATGTTACCCCAAAGTGGGTGACATTATTTGTTTCATTGTAACTTAATTCTGTTTCAGATGGACCTATACTACAGGCAGAGTGATCTCCGTAACTTGTATGACTCATGCATCATTGACAGTTTCACGTAAGTAACTCCAACGTGAGTCATTGTGTGAATTATCTTCCACATATTCCCTACCTGTTGGCGTCGATAATTCAAATATTTCTACAACCCTACGATGACAGTTTATATATAATTTACCCTTGTGTTACGATGGTTATGATGGTTATGATGGTTATAGCCAGAAACGAGAAACTTAGTGGGCGTAAAAGAAGACTTATCAACAAACAGAACTGGAGTCGTAAGTCGCTGGACACTGCGAGACTTGCTGAGAAGGAGATTTGAACACCTATGGACATGTTCGGAGCTCAATGATGATGGCGCGCAAATAACTCACTAACTCAATTACCTATGTGATTGTCTACGATGCCAACAATCTAAAGATTCAACTCAGAAACTAGAAACATTATAAACACAAACATATTTATTATTGGGAAACAAACTTTGAGGCTAGACACAAACATAAAGTAAAAGACAGATAATCATATTGGCACAGAGAAAATTTCTGCCTATATCACAGTTGTTTGTCATTGATACTTTAGTAAATTTGCTCATTTGTGTCTTTCCTTGAAGATAAAATAAAAATGCTTCTTTTTAATAACACAATTCTTCGAGGAATTTGTATTTTAACATTTTAAAATATATGTGGATACAAATTAAAGGCTGAATCTCCCACAACTCTCAGAGTTGCTAAACTTTAAGTCACAACATTCACTACAACAATATCATTTATGCATAAATATTTATTTCATAAACAAGTTTTACTTTTTGTGTTTCCTTTCACAAATTGTAACCACTTCTACAATATATCAGTTTTAAAAATAAGAGGAATGTACTTATCTCAGGACCTCTTCATCCATAAATTCTGCACATTTTCCCAGATTTGAACTAATATACCACTTTGAGATAAAACCAACCAGCTGTGATTTCTGAAAGACTGTTCGAACATTCGCTAGTCACATAGGAGTTCAGTCCATGACCTGCCGGTAAAATTACTTTCTGTGAATTAGAATGGCAATTAGAATTCACATCTCCAGTGGCATATCGCTGTATTCGAATCCTAGTTCTGATTGACAGTTGTTTTGTCAGTTTTTTGTTTGCATTTTACGGATTTCTCCGAATGCTTTTAACATACATATCAAAAGTAAAATAAAGAGCCCCGTCACGTCAAGTGCCGTATAGGTAAGATTGTGCTAGTTACTATAATTTATATACCTTCGGCACATTAATTTTGGGGTAATGTGGTCGGTACCGCTTTATTTTCCCAGAAAAAAATCCGGTACCCACCAGGACGCAGTGTCAGGCTGAGTGAACCTAGAAGCCGTCAGTCAGGATCGAACCCGGCCTCCTGTCCTTTGTAGTCCAGTTCCCTAACCACTGAGCTATCGCAGTTCCCGTTAACATAACATATGCTTCCATGTAATTTAAACTTACAGTCCATGTCTCTGTGATTGTGGTAGCGCAGTTTCTCATGTGCACAAAAAAGATATACATTCCTGTAAAACATTAAAGCATTTCAGTTCCTGTAAAACATTACAACATTTCAGTTCCTGTAAAACATTACAACATTTCAGTTCCTGTAAAACATTACAACATTTCAGTTCCTGTAAAACATTACAACATTTCAGTTCCTGTAAAACATTACAACATTTCAGTTCCTGTAAAACATTACAACATTTCAGTTCCTGTAAAACATTACAACATTTCAGTTCCTGTAAAACATAAAAACATTTCAATCCCTGTAAAACATTAAAACATTTCAATCCCTGTAAAACATTAAAACATTTCAGTTCCTGCAAAACACTAAAACATTTCAGTTCCTGTAAAATATTACAACATTTCAGTTCCTGTAAAATGTTACAACATTTCAGTTCCTGTAAAACATTAAAACATTTCAGTTCCTGTAAAACATTAAAACATTTCAGTTCCTGTAAAACGTTACAACATTTCAGTTCCTGTAAAACATTAAAACATTTCAGTTCCTGTAAAACGTTACAACATTTCAGTTCCTCTAAAAGGTTACAACATTTCAGTTCCTGTAAAACATTAAAACATTTCAGTTCCTGTAAAATGTTGCAACATTTCAGTTCCTGTAAAATGTTACAACATTTCAGTTCCTGTAAAACATTAAAACATTTCAGTTCCTGTAAAACTTTAAAACATTTCAGTCCCTGTAAAACGTTAAAACATTTCAATCCCTATAAAACGTTAAAACATTTCAATCCCTATAAAACGTTAAAACATTTCAATCCATGTAACACGTTAAAACATTTAAATCCCTGTAAAACGTTAAAACATTTCAATCCATGTAAAACGTTAAAACATTTAAGTCCCTGTGACCTTTAAAACTGACCAGATCTTAAAAGACGTCATGTTGGATGCCAGGACTATACATCAATAGCTTTATAATCAATAACCTAAGATTGGCCTTCCTCATTTACCTTTCAGAGTAGAGAGGAGATATAATTTGCGGTCTTTTGCGCTTCTTTTTGCCTTTGCTACTGTTAATTTTCTAGTGCTTCTAATATCCCGTCAATCCATCTTTTTCGTGGTCGTCCCTTGCTTCTGGTGTTCTCACAACGTTTATTGAAGGCTTTTTTTGTTGTGTTTTTATTGTTCTGACTTGTCACGTAGTCAAAATGTTTTATTATATGGCGGGGAAAAGATATTCAAGTAGATTAAAAGAACTCAGAAATAGTTCAAGAATATAACTAACTTGGGCATATTTATAACAAATGATGGGAAATGTAAGACACAATTTATCCAAAGAACAGGAATGGCAAAAACCCATTTTGACAACATGAAAAATATACTCACATCAAAGCAAATAACATCAGAACTAAAACTATGTATAACACGTTTTTATATTTCCCCAAAACTCATGTATGGTGGAGAAACATAGACATTAAATAAGACAACAGAGCTAAGAAAACAGAACTTTGAAACATTGGTATATAGGAAAATGAGGAGAATTGTGTGGAGGGAAAAGAAAACAAAGAAGGAAGTTCTGAATCTGGTGAAAATGGAAAAATAGAACTACTTAACACATTTCGAAAAAAGACAACTAAAATTTTTGGGACATGTGAAGAAACATAACACCCTTCTAAAAGTCATCTTGGAAAAGAAGGGTACAAGGTAGACGAGAGTAGTAAGAGTGCCGTTAAAAGAGCAACATTCGTGCGTTAAACGCAAAAAAATGCTGCATTTTTGTCTACATAAATGTATACACGCAGTTGTGTTTTTCCTATATAGAAACTATACACGCAGCAAGACGGATCGACAGACACAGCGAGACCTCCGTGAGCATAGGTGACCCCATGATGCGCAATTCCTCACGATATGTGCGTGCTTGTAAATAAATAGTGTGTTGTGATGATTTCAAAAAGGGAGGAAAGTGGGTGCTATCTCTTGCTTGTTCATCAGTATTAGTGGTTCGCTCTCTCGCTATCACTCTCTCTCTCTCTCACTCTATTTCTGCCTCTGTCTCTCTCTCTCTCTCTCTCTCTCTCTCTCTCTCTGACAAGTGAATTAACCACGATAAGTAAAATAAACAAATATAATGCTTTGTATATAATTTTCACAATAAAGATTTTATTAATTCATCAGAGAAGAGATATTTTATACTTGTACAGTAAAATTTAACCTCTCTGTCTCCCGCTCTCCTATCACCTCCTAGACTCTCTCCTACCATGTAACCCTCCCGCCTCACTTTCCAACTTTGACCACAGAAGTTCGAACGTGATAATTAATCAGTCGATCGGGAAGCCATGAATGTGAAATAAATAAAAACTAGTGGCGGGAATGCTCTCCATCATCCACTTACTATCGGGTCTGTTGAGCAGAGCAATGTCTACGGGATCGTGTTCGTTTAAAGAGTCTACAAAACTTGTCAAATCTCCAAGATTACTGGTTAAACGGAGAAACTCGAGAACAGCCGAATTATTGAGGGATGCATAGAAGAAGCGTAAATCCCCAATCTCTCTGTGACGGAGGATAAGTTGGTGACCATAGTTAATTTTAAAACGAGTTGTCTGACTATCAAACACATCCCTTAGAACAGCAAAGCAGTCTGCGGTGAATGGGCGATCAGGTGAGTGGAAGAAAGTATATGTAGTAACTGTTTTATTGATACTAGCGTGAGTGTTTATAACTGACCAGTTTTGTTGATATACATCCCGCACATCGGCTGGCAGTGTTGCTAACGGATCATCGGGCCTGTGCTTTTTTACTCTCATTCGAGTGTTCCTCATCTAACTCTCTCTTGGTCGATGGTGAAGGGGCCAAATGTAATAATGTAGAAGGAGCCACTGGTGAACTGGGTGTTGAAGTAGGTACCGATGGTGTTACAGAAGCTGTCATCAGGGAAGCTGGTATGGTAGACGGTACCGACGGTGAAATTAGCGATGTAGACTGTACCAATGGCGAAGCTTATTCATTTTATGAATGTTTAAGTCTCCTATAGCTGGCTAAAGAACTTTGACTCGTATATGAACGTTGACAAATGGGACAGGCATGGCGTATAAAGCGATGTACGGCCCGTATATGCTGAACCATAGCTTGGCACCGTTTAAACCGCTTTGAACATAATGGACGCTGGTGTTCACCAGAAGATGTTTCATTATGAGAAACCATCTGTAGAAGATCAAATAGCCCGTTGTCAACAATACTTAGTTTAAATGCATTAATAACATTGAATATCAATCACATCATACTAAATAAATCTACTTTCTAATCAATCAATAAGATAAACACATGAAAAAGGAAGGAATAATACACTCAACAAGACTTAATATACATACTTTATACACATTACCATTAATACAATTGAATTGCTTTTTATTGATAAACCTACCGTATCGGTCCGAGATAAAAGATAAACAGAAAAAAATATTCAACTTACATCGTAAAATATACCCACGACACAGACTGCTAGACTGAACAGTACTATGAAAATAAGCTTCAGTGAATCAATCGCTCTTATAACACGAAGTCTCACATGCGACTAGTTTAAATATAATCTGGTAAATAAAAGTTGGACGAAACTATTCCACCCACGACTAACATCCAGGTTAAACAATCAGAGAAAAGGATTTCTATCGGACGCACGCCAAAGAAATGACTGACCTCTGGATTAACCAATCAGAGAAGAGGATTACTACTATCGTGATAACTGACCTCATTTCCCACTTGAAGTGGTGTCGAGCCTGACTCATTACTGGGATACTTTAACTCGATTCCCTGATACAATCCGCCCTTCGATTCATCGGGGGGAGATAACCGGGTGGTGGGTTACTTGAACGCGATTAGACCCCTGATCCAATACCAGACGAGTTCCATGATATCGATTTAACCTTATGAAGGTTATAATATTAATGTTTACAACATCAACGAATAACAGGTAACATTAAAAGTGATTATTACATGTCCAAAACTCCAAAATTTCAGCCCATAGTTACAAACTTGGACTCAAAAGCCTACAAAAATCTACTCCCATAGTCATAATAGTTAGACACAACGAGCAGAAAATTGTATACAATGTTCAAAAAGTTAGGCCAAATCACAAAATGTTTGCCCCAAAACACAAATAATTAGGCTCATAATCAAAAAGTTGAACTTGAACCCTAAAAATCTTCAAAAAGTCGACCTCAAAACCCTAAAAATGAAAATCTACTCCCATATCGATACTAGTTAGACACAATGAGCAGATAATTATATTCAAAGTCCAAAAAGTTAGGCCAAATAGCAAACATTTTACCCCCAAAACACAAAAAATTTAGGCTCATAACCAAAGAGTCGATCTCAAAACCCTAAAAATCTACTCCCATACTCATACTAATTAGACACAACGAGCAGATAATCATATACAAAGTTCAAAAAGTTAGTCCAGATCACAAAATTGTACCCCATTAAATATCCCGATATCAAGAATTCACTTTAAAATCACTTTTATAATTTTTTTAATCTCCAGCCATTTTTATCGATACACCCATGAAATTATATCTTTAAAAAAAAGGAAATTTACACTCTAGGCTTAGCCCAAATTTCATATTAGACATCAACGTAGCAAGATTTTGAATAAAAATAACTTTTATTAATTTTACCCCCTGACTATTTTTGAGGGATGCGCCCATGAAACTGTTACAAAAATAAAACTTAACCTCTTGGCTTACCTCAAACTTTATTTTAAACATCCCCGTTGCGAGATTTTCAATAAAAAAATCACTTTTAAATATTTTACCAACTGACCATTTTTTGAGGAATACACCTATGAAACTGTTAAAAAAATAAGATTTAACCTCTAGACTTACCGAAAACTTTATTTTAGACATCTCCACATATCAAATTCCCATAAAAAAAAAAACAACAAAAAGCTAGTAGTAAAGAAAACCTGTACACGTTAGCCAATAGTGCAG
This sequence comes from Megaustenia siamemsis, assembly GCA_032433765.1. NCBI lineage: Eukaryota > Metazoa > Mollusca > Gastropoda > Stylommatophora > Ariophantidae > Megaustenia > Megaustenia siamemsis. The sequence continues at coordinate 76,218,665 of JAVIAB010000108.1, forward strand.
ACACATTATATATATATATTACCTATATAGCAAGTGTCTGAACATTTTATAATGTGTCTGCACATTTTTATTTCTAGGCCTTGATGGCGCATGTATAACAGTTTCATAGGCGTATCCCTCAAAAATTGGTCAGGAGGTAAAATTCATAAAAGTGATTTTTAAAAAAATCTCGTTACGAGGGTGTCTAAAATAAAGTTTAAGGTAAGCCTAGAGGTTAAATTTCATTTTTTTGAAACAGTTTCATAGGGTATCCCTCAAAAATGTTCAGGGGGCAAAATTCATAAAAGTGATTTTTAATCACAATCTTGCTATGGGGATGCCTAAAATAAAGTTTGAGGTAAGCTTAGAGTGTGAATTTTATTTTTGTAACAGTTTCATAGGCGTATCCATAAAAAATGGTCAGGGAGTAAAATTTGAAATTTGATTTATTGAGATGTCTAAAATAAAGTTTTATATAAGCCTAGAGGTTAAATTTTATTTTTTTAAAAACAGTTTCATAGGCGTATCCCTAAAAATTGGTAAAGGGGTAAAATTCATAAAAGTGAATTTTATGCACATTTTTGCTACGGGGATTTCTAAAATAAAGTTTGAGGTAATCCTAGAGGTTATATTTAATTTTTGTAATAGTTTCATAGGCTTATTACTAAAATCGTCACGGGGTAATATTCATAAAAGTGATTTTTATTGAAAATCTCGCTATGGGGATGTTTAATATGAAGCGTGAGGTAAGCCTAGAGGTTAAATTTTATTTGTGTAACAATTTCATTGTCGTATACATAAAAAAATAGTCAGTAGGTATAATTCATAACAGTTATTTTTATTCGAAATCTTGCTACGTTGATGTCTAATATGAAATTTGGGGTAGGACTAGAGTGTAAATTTACTTTTTTTAAAAAATATATAAATTCAAGGTGTGTCGATAAAAATGGCTGAAGGTAAAAAATTATAAAAGTGATTCTAAAGTAAATTCTTGATATTGGAATATCTAAGGGGGTACAATTTTGTGATCTGGACTAACTATTTGGACTTTGTATATAATTATCTGCTCGTTGTGTCTAACTAGTATGAGTATGGGAGTAGATTTTTAGGGTTTTGATATCGACTTTTTGGTTATGAGCCTAAATTTTTGTGTTTTGGGGGTAAAATGTTTGCCATTTGGCCTAACTTTTTGAACTTTGAATTTAATTATTTGCTCGTTGTGAGTAACTAGTATGATTATGGGAGTAGAATTTTAGGGTTTTGAGGTCGATTTTTTGAAGATTTTTAGGGTTCGAGTTCAACATTTTGATTATGAGCCTAAATATTTGTGTTTTGGGGCTAAAATTGTGTGATTTGGACTAACTTTTTGGACCTTGAATATAACTTTTTGCTCGTTGTGTCTAACTATTATGACTATGGGAGTAGATTTTGTAGGCTTTTGAGTCCAAGTTTGTAACTATGGGCTGAATTTTTAGAGTTTTGCTGTAAGTTTTCTGACATGTAATAATCTCTTTTAATTTTAATGTTACCTGTCATTCGTTGATGTTGTAAACATTGATATTATAACCTTCATAAAGTTAAATCGATGTCACTGAACTCGTCTGGTATTGGATCAGGGGTCTAATCGCGTTCAATTAACCCACCACCCGGTTATCTCCCCCACCGATGAACCGAAGGGCAGATTGTATCAGGGACCGAATCGAGTTAAAGTAACCCAGTAATGAGTCAGGCTCGACACCACTTCAAGTGGGAAATGAGGTCAGTTATCACGATAACAGTAATTCTCTTCTCTGATTGGTTAATCCAAAAGTCTGTCATTTCGTTTGCGGGCGTCCAATAGAAATCCTCTTCTCTTTCGGTAAACCTACATGTTAGACGAGGGTGGAATAGTGTCGTCCAACTTATATTTACAAGATTATATTTAAACTAGTCGCATGTGAGACTTCATGTTATAAGAGCGATTGATTCACTGAAGCATATTTTCATAGTACTGTTCAGTCTAGAGGCCTGTGTCGTGGGTATATTTTACGCTATAAGTTGCATATTTTTGTTCTGTTTTTCTATTATCTCGTAACGATGCGTTAGGTTTATCAATAAAAGGCAATTCAATTGTATTAATGGTAATGTGTATAAAGTATGTATATTAAGTCTTGTTGAGTGTATTATTCCTTCCTTTTTCATGTGTTTATCTTATTGTTTGAAAGTAGATTTATTTAGTATGATGTGATTGATATTCAATGTTATTAATGCATTTAAACTAAGTATTGTTGACAACGGGCTATTTGATCTTCTACAGATGGTTTCTCATAATGAAACATCTTCTGGTGAACATCAGCGTCCATTATGTTCAAAGCGGTTTAAACGGTGCCAAGCTATGGTTCAGCATATACGGCATCCACATCGTCTTATACGCCATGCTTGCTCCATTTGTCAACGTTCATATACGAGTCGAAGTTCTTTAGCCAGTTATAGGAGACTTAAACATTTAGCAAAGGAATCAGCTTTGCCATTGGTGCCGTCTACATCGCTAGTTTCACCGTCGGTACCGTCTACCATACTAGCTTCCCTGGTGACAGCTCCTGCAACACCATCGGTACCTACTTCAACACCCAGTTCGCCAGTGGCTCCTTCTACATCCTCACATTTTGCCCCTTCACCATCGACCAAGAGAGAGTTAGAAGAGTAACAATCATCTGATAGTAAAGAGCCCAAACCCGATGACCCGTTATCAACACTGCCAGCTGATGTGCGGGATGTATATCAACAAAACTGGTCAGTTATAAACACTCACGCTAGTATCAATAAAACAGTTTCCACATATACTTCCTTCCACTCACCTGATCGCCCATTCACCACAGACTGCTTTGCTGTTCTAAGGGTTGTGTTTGATAGTCTGACAACTCGTTTTAAAATTAACTATGGTCACCACCTTATCCTCCGTCACAGAGAGATTGGGAATTTACGATTCTTCCATGCATCCTTCAATAATTCGACTGTTCTCGAGTCCCCCCCCCCCCTTAATCAGTAATCTTGGAGATTTGACAAGTTTTGTAGACTCTTTAAACGAACACGATCCCGTAGACATTGCTCTACTCAACAGACCCGATAGTAAGTGGATGATGGAGAGCATTAGTTTTTATTTATTTCACATTCATGGCTTCCCGATCGGCTGATTAGTCATCACGTTCGAGTTTATGTGGTCAAATAGGGAAAGTGAGGTGGGAGCGTGACATGGTAGGAGAGAATACTAGGAGGGGGTAGGAGAGCGAGAGAGAGAGAAAGTGAGAGGTTAAATTTTACTGTACAAATATAAAATATTTGTTCTCTAATGAGTTAATAAAATCTTTATTGTGAAAATTATATAGAAAGCATCATATGTGTTTATTTTACTTATCTTAGTTAATTCACTTGTCAGAGAGAGAGAGAGAGAGAGAGAGAGAGAGAGAGAGAGAGAGAAAGAGGGATAGTGAGAGACCGAACCACTAATAGTGATTAAAAAAGAGAGATAGCACCCACTTTCCTCCCTTTTTGAAATCATCACAACACACTATTTATTTACAAGCACGCACATATCGTGAGGAATTGCGCATCACGGGTCACCTATGCTCACCGAGGTCTCGGTGTTGGTCTATCCTTCTTGCTGCGTGAATAGTTTTTATATAGGTAAAACGCAACTGCATGTATACTTTTATACAGACAACAAATGGAGCATTTTTCTGCGTTTCACTCAGGAACGGAGGTCATTTAACGGCACTCTTACTACTATTGACGAGGCAGAGGCAGACCAAGATTAAAGTGAACTGATAACATCAAAAGATGGACAGGTGAACCTATGACAATATGCACCGTCAAGACAAGAGACAGAACAAAATGACGCTCCATGGTAGCCAACCTTCGACGTGGCATCGGTAAGCACTGAATTAATGGAAGGTTAACATTCTTTGGCTTATTTCAGCAATCATGTTTATGTCATGAAGCAATGAAAGCAAGCATACATTTATTACGACTATTTAAATACATTTATAGTATATATATATATTATTCTTTCAATAGTAAACAATAATGTTTCCATTAATGGTAAAAAGGTATGTGTCATACGGCAAATAAAATGGAGCCAGTCAGAAGCCTGTCGGCTAACGCCCTTCGATTCAATGCCATGTAATGATATCTAAACATATTTCTGAGTTTCCTTGTAGTCCCGTACAAGGTGTTCCATGTGTCAGGTCTTTGAGGAAGTAGAGTTGCTCTGATGTCAGTGAACTTTCGACAGTAAAAAAGCTGGTGTTCATGTGGGTTTTCACAGAGTGGACATGCTGGAGTTTAGTTTCACTATATTCTATTGACTTGATTGTTCAGTAGTCCGTGCCCGTTTCTACGTGTGAAGATGGTAGTTTGGTCTCTTCCGTTTTGTTAATGTTGTCATGTTGGTTTCATTTATTCTTTTTGTTAATGTTGGTTTCATCTCTTCTTTATGTTAATGTTGTCATGTAGGTCTGATCTCTTCTTTTTGCTAATGTTGTCATTATAGTTTGACCCCCTAACGTATTTTTATTTTTAAAAAATCTCTCCCTATTTTCCCCATGCCCATCTTTTCAGCCAATCTTCACTACTGGTGTAGTTGCATCTAATTCTTCAATAGTTCACTTGAATGTAAAATACATTGCCTTGAACTTAAAGTAAACCGAGCATGCGAATTAACAATAAATTTAAAGTGTCAACATAAGAAGTTTTTTGTGTTAAAATATGTCAACATGTATGTTCTCTGAGCAATAAATGGTAGGTGTCATATAGTAAATAGAACTGTGCTAGAATTTACGAGTCTTCCCTTCATGTAAATGGGTAACAATTCCTTCTAATTTACAATTGAACACACGAGTGCTGACACTTCTCAGTAGGAAAATGTGAACATTGCTGAAATTGAAACTCATCTAACAAAATAAGAAAAAAGTGTAATTGTAACATTTCCTCGAAAATTTTAGAAATTTATGCATGTAAAGCCTTTATATAATATAATAAGGCAAAAGCAGTTTTCCAAAAAATGAGGAAGATTCTGTGCAATCTATTTTTGACAATAGAAATAAGAAAAAGAGTCCTTAAACGTTTTGTAGCTCCAGTCTTAACTTATGGATGTGAATCATTGACAATAAGACAACAGAAAAAAAATCACTAGAGGCTGTAGAAATGTGTTTTACAGAAACATTTTGAGAATACCATGAACAGCTAAGATGAGTAATGGAAACGTTTTGAAAAAGGTCAAAGCAAAAAGAAAGCTTATTTCCAAAACTTGTAAGAAACAATCATCATTTTTTGGCCATGCAATGAGAATGGAACAGCTGGAATATATTGTGACAACTAGGAAAACTGAGGGACGGAGAGATAGAGGGAAACAAAGAGAAAAGATACCAGGCAACTTAAAAGAATGGCTTGGCAGAAGGTCAACAACAGAAATGATAAATAACTGTAGAGATTGAAAGTTGTGGAGAGACATGGTCACCTTTGCCAACAGGCATGGTACTTGATGATGATGATATAACAAAATAGTAATGTTTGAAAGCCTGAAGTTTATTTTGCGATAAAATTAAACACAAAAAATGTTAAATAAACCTTAACTCAATAAAGTGTTAATCTTTCTAATCCCGGATGAAATAAAAAAATTTAAATTGCACACATCATTATGGACAAAAATGTTGACAAATCGAAACATACATAAACATATAGTTTTCCTGTATACATTTTTGTGACAGAAACTAATGCACAAAAAGGTCAGTGTTTTGATGGAGATAAGCGCAGATATAAAATATATAGTGCTAAATGCAGCGCGGGGCCGCTAGTAAATGTATTGAGAATAATGTAAACTAAGCACAAAAATGTATAAAGCAGTTAAATTAATAGAGAGAAGAAAGAAATTACGACGTGTCAGACAAAAAATATTTCATCGAGTACAAGCCGTACAATATTCTAAGATAAACACAGAAATTAAAACATGAAATCTAAACAAAACGTGTCCGTGTTTATTCTAGAATAGTTTGTGTTTTGAACCTGATGAAGGCATTTGCCAAAACGTCGTAATTTGTTCCGTCTGTCTATTAGTTTAGCTGCGTCATATCAGTTTGTGTTTATTTTACATACGTGTTTTTATGTTTGAAATTTGTCTACATTATAATGAAAGACGAATCATTTCAACTCATGAAACATGTTTCGTTATTGTCAGGAATACCCCTTGTCCGCTATCATGACATGAACCATGACCACAGTCAACTATGCATGGTAAAATGTATAGTCAACTATGCATGGTCAAATATATAGTCAACTATGTATGGTCAAATATATAGTCAACTATGTATGGTCAAATATATAGTCAACTATGCGTGGTCAAATATATTTCGTGTCCCGTAATTGCCTTTCAAACCTTAGGATCCCTCGGCTGTGTAGAGAGAAGAAACATGTTGCATGGGTTCGGATGCATGGAGAGAAGAAACATGTTGTATGTGCTCGGCTGTGTGGAGAGATGAAACATGTTGCATGGGTTCGGCTGTGTGGAGAGAAAAAACATGTTGCATGGGCTCGGCTGTGTAGAGAGAAGAAACATGTTGTATGGGCTCGGCTGTGTGGAGAGAAGAAACATGTTGCATGGGCTCGGCTGTGTGGAGAGAAGAAACATGTCGTATGGGCTCGGCGGCGTGGAGAGAAGAAACATGCTGCATGAGCTCGGCTGTGTGGAGAGAAGAAACATGCTGCACGGGCTCGGCTGTGTGAAAAGAGGAAAGATGCTGCATGGGCAACAACTTATCTCTTACATTTCTTCTGCCCAAGCTCTCGTCATGTACATGACACTCCATCTTCGTCAGTCTGGTGTTGACACAACACGGGAAGCAGCAGTTACAAGGGGAAAGAAACACTTTTTTTACGGGCGCTACAAAATAAATAGTCAACGTTGACTGACCTAGGCTACTATAATAATTATCTTTTTACAAAACTGTGCCAGGATATGACCTCTCAGCCTTGAACTTATACAAGAGCAATTCAACAACCAATGTAAGAAAAGCCACACCTACAACACAGCTACACACATAAAATACACCAATCATGTTATCCAGATCCAAATACACACTTGAATTATCCCCACCTGACTTGATCGTAGAATTCAACATTCGAATATGTTTCTGGAAAATATTATTTAGAACACCATAGTCCGTCATTTTAACGATCTGTTCAGAAATAAGAAAACTTAACTCCGAATCTTGTGGGAAAATGAAACCTCCGTCCGCGGACATAAGTTTATCATTAATCACCACCAAGTTTGTGAGATCTGTATAATCTTTCAGGTACTCTAACGTGAAGCTAGCAATTAATGCAACAAAATTACCCAATTTTATATTTGTGATCAAGTCATTAATGTTCCCAAGAACCGAAGGGTCAGTTTCCGAGAATTTTTGCATGCCTTGATACAGTTTGTGAAGTATTGTCCTTCTTGAGACGTTTCCATGACGAAATAGGCGGACGTTTCGCTGTCGATTCCCCATCGAAAATCCTTCATTGTTACCAATTCTTCGAATGATTTGATGGAAGATATTGGCGCGTTGTCAACGAAAGTCGCCGTCAGATTGCCCGTGTACGTGGCGACAATCACTATCATCACTAGAGACCACGACGACAACAATATACGAGGAGCACAGTATTCGGGTTGAGGCAGCGTGTCATGACTTAAAATTGTCCCGAAAAAGTCGATGAAAAGATGAACTAAATACCCAAACTTTGACGACATCGTAAAGGAATCACTGCTCAACTCTGATTGGCTAATACCAGCGGGGTTTGAATTCATATTTGCGCTTCTTGGGTCATGTGACTCATGGACTTGAACGTCAGCAGCGCTTACCACATGGTAACTAGTGATAGTGACGAAATCTTTCGCTGTAAAATCGACCACATAATGGCTGCTGTTGTTGTACAGCTGTGCTCTTTGACCTCTATAAACCCCGCTAACATTTGGCAAATTAACAGCAACGTTTTTATTAAACTCTCTAACATTCTTATTATTATTGAAACGCGTCTTCTTTCTTCTACTTCTCATCAAATTCGCATTCCGTGCTGGGTTTATTTCGTAATGCATTCTACTTGTGAAATAATTATCTTGATTTCCCCAAGGTATATAATTGTGCTCGGTACTAATCGTTTCATAATCTAATTTACAGATTTCATTTGTTGAGATATTTTCTGAATTTTCTTCATGTTTGTATTTTCTTTGCCAGTCAACGTCAAAGACGGAAGATCTCAGTGCTTGATTGTTTTTTTCTTGATTTGAATCATTCTGTTTTTCATTGTTGTACTCTGGCGATACGGAGCTGCTTCTATGTGGGTCTAAGATTCTCATGTACAACAAATACATGAACATTGTAAAGAGCAGGGTCCCAAATATAACAGCAAATGTCTGGACTTTGAAAACCATGAACAACTTGTAGGGGTTAGCTTTTTGTACATTCATGTACACCCCAATGAAGTCATTGTACAAAACAGGAAATGAGATTGTAACGTTGTAAATGTACTTAGCATTATTTAGGAAAAGATTAATTCCGAAGTCCACTTGACATTTTGACACAATCTCCACGTAATCTTCCCAGGTAATGTTGTCATCATCACCTGGTTGAGGTACTAACGTGTAGGTAAAATTGAGAGCAGTAGCCACCACGTCAAACACCTGCACATAGAAACCAGCAAACTCCAACTTTCCTGTTCTTCTGTTGAAGACAGAATACATTTCAGGCGGCCACACTTTAGCAATGCCAACTAAATTCATTCCATTAAGTCCGTTTTTCAAATTTGGAAATAATTTACAGCTTTCAGTAACTTCATTAAATCCAAGAAGATCTAATTTTAATATTTCTTGGAATTCTCTCTGACGATGTTGTCTCCACATCAGCGTGTAGACATTCTCAAATGTGGACGTTTCTTCGTTAAACACAAACAACACAACATTATCAAACACTAAAGTCTTCACATTCTCCGCGATGTAGGCAATATTGCTGGAGAAAGTCACAAAAATAAACCTCAGCTGACTCGCAATTAAAGAGACTTGTCCACACATTTCACTTTGAGTCGATCTGTTCGTGTTATTGAACATGTCACGGGGGTTCCTAGAAATAACGATAATGTTTCGAGTATCAAAGCGCGAGAACGCTGTTTGTATTATCTCCCAAATTATGTCCCCTTTTATGTCAGCAACAACGTAATCCTCATATAAATGTTTAGATGTGAAGTTGAAAAGTTGTTTAATGTGTTCTCGAGTTGAAATGTTGATGTCTGTCGTTGTTATAAAAGCAGATGTGCCAGATAAGCAAGCATGTAAGTTTCGGGACAGGCTGTGATGAAACGTCGCTGAGTCTGACCCCTGTGGTGTTAACGTTCCGCACGGTTCGTTTCTGGAGCTGAGTAAAGGCGACCAAACCGGATATGTATGCGTTGTATGTGGATCACTCTGACCAGCATCCGACATATGAATACATCCAAACAGAAGTAGCATAATGCAGAACATCCACATATAAATGGTCTCATACAAGGTCATTCTCCTCATATGAACTGAATTTAGAATGTAAACACAAATTATAATAGCAGGACTGTCATCAAACTAGCTATCAACAATTACGTCCAATAACTGATATATGCTTCACATAAAAAGCAGTAATTCATCAAATTGCTGTTCACAGCATAAACTTACTGTTCACAGCATAAACTTACTGTTCACATCATAAACTTGCTGTTCGCAGCATAAACTTACTGTTCACAGCATAAACTTGCTGTTCCCAGCATAAACTTAATGTTCACAGCATAAACTTACTGTTCACAGCATAAACTTACTGTTCACAGCATAAACTTACTGTTCACAGCATAAACTTACTGTTCACATCATAAACTTGCTGTTCGCAGCATAAACTTACTGTTCACAGCATAAACTTGCTGTTCGCAGCATAAACTTACTGTTCGCAGCATAAACTTACTGTTCACAGCATATATATATATATATATATATATGTGTGTGTGTGTGTGTGTAAACTGTGTATCCATTATCTGTCTCACATACCAATCTGCAGTAGTGCTGTGTTACATAAAGTGATTACTATATCTGCGAGGAGATTGAAAATGAAGGCCTTAGAGTAGGGTGACCATTCGTCCCCGATTTCCGGGGACAGTCCCCGGAATGTAGAAGTTGTCCCCGAAAGAAATTTGTCCCCGATTTTGTCCCCGATTTCAGTGAATAAATAAATGTTCATACACGGAATCGGCCCTCTTTTAAATAATCACTAGGACTCAGGACGTTACTGAGTTGTGTTTCTTTATCCCAGACTGAGCGGCATTAGCAAGAAGATAAAAGAGAAGACTTGGACGCGTTGTGTCGGAGATAGCTCTTTGAACTATTGAAGCGCGGTGCTACGTCACTTCTATTCCCACCACTCACTTCTAATGGGATGGATTTAATTTTTTTTGTAAATGCAGACACTCTCTCTCCCCCCACCCCTGCCTTTCCAGACATCTCCTGCCAAAGTATCTCGCCAAAGTCGCCAACAGTAAAAACTAACATTAATTTATCGTGTGAAAGCTTCAGTGAAAAACTTGCTTCAAATCATGAGATCTTGAGAAAGATACACTCAAAAAACAAGTACCACGCCGAGGCAACAACCTCTTCAGTATAAATAAGGTACTGTAAACATTACTTTAATACTGCAATTGATATCTATATGTTGTTTAAATTTTTTTTATTTTAAATATTTTTTTTATTTTAAATATTTTTTTTATTGAGAAACACAACTAGCTATTGTAACGTCATTAAGTGCGTGTATCGCATAAGTACCGTGAATATTAACAAAAATAAAATCAAACAGCAAATAAACAGTTATTATGAAATTTAAAGTTATCTTTTTTTTTGCATCTACAAAATTTCTTGCGCACACACAGTCACACACCCACCCACACATATTATAAATATATATATATATAAATATATATATGTATACACACACACACACATACATATATATATCGTTCGTCCCCGATTTTGTGGGACAGTCTCAGAAATAAGCAAAAAAATCCTCTGAAATGTAAAAAAATATGACAAATGTCCCCGGAAACCATGAGAAAAAAATGGTCACCCTACCTTAGAGTCATCATTATAAAGACGGACGAAACGGTTGTAAGAAAGAAAAAAGATTTCTCATAGATTCGTAAAGTAAATAGAACAATATTAAAATGAGGCCGATTAAATAAATTATATAGGAACGATGCAAACTTTAAATGGTAAATGTACAACATAGGAAATGAAATGGGGAAATGAAAGAGAGGACAGGTTGGCTAGCCGTGATAACGTCGAAGACGGTCAATCAATGGATCGGAAGAGCGTCATCATTGATCTCCGAGATGCTGGAGTGGCATAAGACTTCGACATCAGTGAGTCAACTTCACTCATTGGGATGAAAGAGGTGTGAGTCACGATAGGCACAACCAGAAACGAGACACATAGTGGGCGTGTAAGAAGACTTATCAACCAACACAGAACTGGAGTCGTCAGTCGCTGGACACTGCGAGACTTGCTGAAGAGGATCTGAGCACCAATGGACATGTTCGGAGTGCAATGATGATGATCCACAAATAAATCAGTAAGTCAGCTCGAGTTTGGTACAGAAGAGCTTCACCAAAGTCTCCATTCCAATGAATCAGAAAAATATTTTGCAACTAATGTTTGTTAATGCAATTAATGAAAAATGAGAGTACTTCAGCGCAAGGTGAAGTCAGTCTTGATATATAGACGTGGATTATGGACAATCAGACACTAGACATATACATTGTAGGAGTACACATACATGTGATGCTACAGAGAAATATTAATTGTGCCACGGACCAACAAGAGTGATGAAGATTTAAAAAAAAAAATAAAAGCAAAACTAAAAAAGAAAACTTACTTCAAATATTTGGAAGAAACATTGTGTGCATGCTTTAGAAGATGCCAATAGCTGGAATATATTCTGACAGTGGAAAGATTTGAGAGAAGAAGAGACAGAGGAAAGAAGAGACAACGGGAAGAAGAGAGAAAGTATACAAGACAGTTTAAGTGTAAGTTTTAGTAGGTAATCTATAATAAAAATTACATGAGCTACATAGATTGGACGTTTTTGAGGGATACGCCTGCAGGCACGGCTCTTGATGATGATGAGTATAAATGCTTTTTGAGTTGGTTAGTCATTTACTCTGGGCAGGAGCTGGGTTATTTGGTTATTTGGTTATTTGATTATGGAAGGCCCCGGTATCACTGCAAACGAATTAAAATCCATAATTGATCAACCGCCCGTGCCAGTGGAATCATCCGAATTAAAACTCAACTCACTGAAGTATCGAGACAAAGAAAGGCAGCTGCAGTCCCCATCATAGCAGCTACAGCACCCTTCAAAAGACATAAGGCAAAAGCTACAGCACCGAAAGTGGAACGCAGCTGAACTGTCCTTCGTCATACGATATCTTCATCCATCGTTAGCAATTGGAATATCGAAACACGCTCCGGAAGAAAAACACAGCTAACGGTGTGCACAGAACGCTAAACTCAATAGTATCGACAGCAAGGCGGACTTGGAATATGAGGAAACTGAAACAAGGAACTCTTTTCAGAGCCTGAATGGTCGCCTATCCGACTTATATGTGTACATATTAATGAACAATTGTTAAACATCTAGGTTTTTGGTTATTTGGTTATTTGGTTATGGAATGCCCGGGTATCACTGCACGCGAATTAAAATCCATAATTGCTCAACCGCCCGTGTCAGCGTAATCATCCGAATTAATATCTCATCTCCCAAACAAAGAAAGGTAACTTTAGTCCCCACCGTAGCAGTCTCAGCACACGCCAAATGACGTAAGGTGAAACCGCGCAGGAAGTGAACACAGCCAACTGTTCCCTGTCATACGCTATCATCATTCATCGTAAACAATTGGAATATTGAAACATGATCAAAACGGATGAGACACACTCCTGCAACAAGCCGGACTTGGAATATGAAGAAACTGCAACAAGGAATACTTTTAATATACCGGAAGTTCACGTCCTCCTGAAAATGACGATCGTCATATTTATTTTTAAAAATGTATAGCGCTTGATGATGTTAGGCCATCGTTGTTGACCCCAATTCCGAACATACAGTCAGTCGTCAGACCATCCCTGTCGCACATCAAACAACAGACCGTAAGACTAGCGTACGGCCTAGGGACACACGATGAGGTAGCACACACAACAATACAATGTCGCACCCTTTAGATTCCTGATTACTCTAGTGAATGCAGCCCACGACGAACAAAACACGTGCAAATTCCATAAAGAAATTAAACTGCAGCTGACGAAGCAGTTCACATTAATGAGTAACATGTAAATAACTTGCGTCAAGCAAATCCAACAACGGTCGTGAACAGCACCAATGTGATGTAAAGCGCAGATCAAGTCTAGACGGTAGAAGGTCGCATTCACAACACTCGTTTTGTCGAAAAGGGAATATTGCCAGCGTACGACTCAGCTTTATCGGCGCAGATGTAATAAGTAGATCATCATTTTGACTCCAACGCAGAAAAGTGCATTGGAGAACCGAAATTAATCAGACCCCGAATGCACCTTCTGCAGCGATCGAGAGAACGTGGACTAGATTCACCATCTTGTAAACGGAAGTCCCAAAAAAATTTAGGTATTTAATGCTACCGTTGTAAATAGACGTGCATCAATTTCCCCTCCTTCCATCACTATCTTTGGAATGCCTTGTTTATTTCAATTTATTTATGGCCCATCTAAAGCGAACAGCAATTATACAACCGGGAAGAAGACTGCATGTAGCACGAAACGTCAAATGTTTTCTATTGTTCCTTCTCAAAGACCTGTCTCCATACTGTGTTGGAGTGTACGTTACATTGAACCACTTGTTCCCCATAATCTGGAAGAGTGACGTCATTTTAATTGAAACGTGATTTTATTAAAATCATAAATTAAACTGGAAATGTAGCCCGTCAGGTAACCATATGGAAACCATCCTGTAAAAGAACACAAGTAGACCGAGAGATTCGCTATGCAGAAGAATTACTAGGTAAGGTAAAGGTCAAGTACGAGACTTGAACCGGCGTCATAGCACGCGAGTTTACACCCATATGGGCTCGGCCGCCTATCCAGAAATGTTCGGAAATGTCTGTATAGTGTCGCCTCAAGCATCGAAACTCAGATGTGAGGCAACATTCCTCACCTTCCCAGGGTAATTCCCTGGTACTAATTTCTGCCAACGGCTGGGTCGACCGTGGGGGTATTTTTGTTTTTCCAACCACTAGAACAATTCACACTGCTCCCAGCGGGAATCGAACACGGGTTGTCCGAACGTTGGTAGTCCAGTCGGGTGGTTTTCCCAACTCAGCTTCCGAGGCCCCCAGAACAATTACTAGTGAAGGCTCAACCAAAAGGCATAGGAAACAACCAAGAACTACGAGAACTAGAAGTTGATTGTCTGTCATGGAGAACTATGACTTCCGCCCTATTCGCCGTCTTAAGCCCGAAAGGAAAATAAACGGATGCATGAATGTTAATATAATGTCAATGTACATCATAACTGGTATCAGTGAACAAAACCAACATAGTGTAATTTTAAACGTGTAGAATGAATGTTTACGGTAAATATTGTTAAAGCTCTATCATCTGTCCCATTATGCATATCCTGCTGCTAAAGATAATGAGTTATTTGTAAACACAATAGAAGTAGCTCTGAGGAAAGTCGAACTCGAATAATAGAAGTAGCTCTGAGGAAAGTCGATCTCGAATAATAGAAGTAGCTCTGAGGAAAGTCGAACTCGAATGATAGAAGTAGCTCTGAGGAAAGTCGAACTCGAATATTGAAAATTAGAGGATCATCCTGCACAAAGTACAATCTGTGCAATTTAGGGTGGAAGTCTCTGTGGCTGAGTGGTTAGTGTGCTCGCTTCCTGATCAGAAGGGTACGATATCGATCCCTAGAAATGGCGAATTTTTATCAGACCGATAAGGCTCCGGAAATCACCCAGCCTTTAAAATGGGTACAGCGATTTTTCTGGGAGGTTAAAGCAGCCTGGCGTGATACTGACCATATATCGCTCTAAAATGTTCCCCGGTCATAAAATGTATGGTCGCTAACACCATATACCCCATACGCCAAGCTAGGTAGGGGAGGCAATCTTTGACAATTTACTTGGACACAGATTTAAGCGTCTCAGGTTGCTTGGATCGTCAAGACCTGCAGCTTTTAAGACACAGCTGTTTGTTGACATCAAAGTTTTGTATTTTAGTTCTAATCTTAAAAATTCGCGTCATTTATGGATGAAGATACCCTGAGTCTGGTACAGTTCACTCACTCTAAGAATGGAAATGTTACGTGAGTGGTCTTATTTTGTGACGCACAAGTGATACAAATTGTCACATGCAAAACGTAATGATTTTCTATCTATTGATCTTTCGAGTCGTTGTCAGCCCAAAGGACATAGACCCAGATACTATTTCCATGTTTCGAAATATTCTTTCTAGCAATTTCAATCCTTGCAAAGATCTTTTATCAAATCTCGAAATCTGTCACTGTTCTGTGCAAGCAACTCGATCTCATAGAGGGAGCCGATTCATGTTACCTTTGCCTTCCTGATTAATGTTCTTCTCAGTGTTTCTTTGTGTCGACATCTTTTTCTCTTACATGTTATTTGCCACTTGAGGGCTTGCTTTGCTATTCGGTTATTATCCCTCCTAATCACATGTCCAACATATGACCATTGTCTTTTCTTGATTACTGAAGATATTAGTGGTTGATTGGCGATTTCTCTAATTTCCTCGTTTGTTTTGAATTCGCTCCATGCTACACGAAGTGTTTTCCTTAGACATTTATTTTCGAATGTGTTCAACTTTGTTTCTATGTCTCTTGTTGTTTTCCAGCTCTCACATGCATACGTAAGGGTAAACAGTACGTTTGATTTGAATAGTCTAAGTTTTGTGTTTGTGCTGATGAGTTTTGTATTTCCACAACTTGTCAAGGCTTCTGAAAGCTGTTTGAAGTAAATGTTTTTACTTTCAGTAACTATTTATGTATCAGTGGTATTGTAGCAGTTAATGTCCATAGCAAATACAAAAAAGTAGAAACAAAGATAGACTAATTCAAGAGTCCGGTGTGCAATATTCAGTTTTAAACACACAATTTATTTAATATTAATATACACGTTCTACTGGTCACTTTGATTGTAAAAAAGGAAATGAACGCGGATGAGCAAATCAGGTAATGAATCACTGATTAAAAAACTGTCAAGAGCAACTGTGGACTTGAGTGAAACACACGGCTAAAGTTTGAATTGCATTTCGGTAGCTCCATACCCGCTCCACCTCTTGTCTAAACGTTTCCCAAAATGCATCAGTAAATCCCACTTACTAGGTCGCTCCGTGCACGTTCTACTCGACTGCACAGACGATCACTCCAAACTTCCTTAGTCGTCTCGACATACATGGCAGTTAAAGGTGGCAGCATTTTCTACAACGATAGTGATATCGCGGGGTCTTAAATCTCCAAACGTAGAAACAAATAGAAAAAAAAATATTCTTGCCAAAAATAAATAACTGAGTACATTCAAACCAGATATGAGTATTTTTAAGTTCCAATCACATACAGAATCTTGCATATATCTGGGCAGTAATATAGATAAAGAGGGAGGAACAGAAAATGATACCAAAATAAGGATATCAAAAGCAAGAGGAGCTTTCATTGCACTGGGAAACATATGGAAATCCAAAGAAATTAGGCTAAATACAAAATAAAAAATTTCAACTCCAATGTTAAGTCGGTCCTATTATATGGCTGTGAAACATGGAGAATAACAAAATTGACAATCACGAAGGTACAGACTTTCATTAATGGATGCTTACGCAGAATAAAGGGATGGAAATGGCAGGACAAAGTCACTAACTTAGAATTATGGAAATGTACCGGTCAAATACCAGTGGATAAAGAGATACAGCGAAGACGATGGCGATGGATAGGACACACACTACGGAAGCCAACTGAGAGTATTACACAACAGGCCCTTTTTTGGAATCCCCAGGGGAAAAGACAAAGAGAAAGACCAAGCAATTCTTGGAGAAGACAGATCGAAGCAGAGATGAAGATGATGGGGAAGACATGGAATGATCTTAAAAGAATTGCAAAAAAACAGAACGACTTGGAAAGTGTTTGTTGAAGACCTATGCTCCACTGGGAGCTAAAAGGTAGAAGAGGAAGAAGAATCACATAAAGAATAAATACTCACTTTTGTGTAAAAACATTCAAATAATTTGTTTAAAAATGCTTTCTACCATTGAATAGTTAACAACAAAATGTCACAGTACAGTGAAAGCATACAACTACCAATGCACAATTACACGGATTAAAACAACCCCATGAAATCCGGTACACCAAGTGATGGAATTACTACTACTACCATACATCTAAGATCGCGGTATCAATTTATATGTATTCTGTAACTGAACCACATAACTATATGTTGGGTGTAATTTTATTTAAATATTATTCTGTAAACGGAACCTGTAAATTAACAATCGACGACCAAATATGTACGAAATGTAGGTTGGAATTATTTATGTTCCCTCGTTTCGAACACAACAGAAATGGTGTGAAAGAATTCTCAATTATCTTCACACTTTGTTACCAAATAGAATCTATTAAAATATTATCTAATGTTTCCAAAGGAGAGCACTCGTGGTTGAAGGTTAAATATTAAATGTTCTCAGGCGACTGTTGTGGCAATGAATTAGTGATGTAATCACAGGATCAATAATGAGTGCGCGGGTAATGATTTCGTGCAATTGAAATCGCGCTTACAAACCCAGACGATTGATTTTTGTTGATATAGGTTTATATCCTTGTGCGTGTGCCAGTAATATAGATGATCGATTTATCGGATGTTCCGGAGTCTTAGACACCCACGCGTACCTGGGTTGAGAGTAATTATCAATTCAGAGTTGACTTTTTACGTCAGCATCATTTACTGCACAGCTGATGAAGCTACTTGTTGTGGCTACGAGACCTGAAACTTACTTATCATTTTAGTTAAATAAGTAAGGATGAAAACGACGAGAAAACTCGGGACCCAAACATGCCATGCAGAGGTCGAATGTACCGGGTTCAAATGCGCAGTTTAGCGCAAGCCGAAATTGAAAGTATGCCTTCTTGAAGTCGAATGTACAGGATAATAGGTGCAGAATCACACATTGTCGTAAGCTGCAAATGAACGTATGCCGTAGTCAAGTTGAATGTGTCAGGTCGGAAAAAGATTAGCGTAAACCACAACTGAACATCAATTTAACGCCATTTTAGTGTAAAGGTGAAGGTAAAGGTAAAGGTAAAGGTAAAGTACGAGACTAGAACCGGCGTCTTAGCACACAAGTTTTCATCCATATGTGCTCGGCCGCCTATCCAGAAGTGTATCCGGAGACTTCTGGATAGTGTCGCTTCAAGCATCGAAACTCACTATGTGAGACAGCATTCATTACCTTCCCAGCGTAATACCCTGGTACCCATTTCTGCCAGCGGCTGGGTCGACAGCGTGGGTATTTTTTTTTTCTAACCACGAATACAATTCGCACTACTTCCAGCGGGAATCGCTGGACTCAGTCGTCGGTAGCTCAGTCAGGTCCCGACTAGGCTACCCAGGCTGTTTGAGGGTGTGGTCAGTGACTGCAAGTCCGCGTTAGGAGATCGCATCAGCGTAATTAGATACTATTTATAGTAACATTATTTTGTGGCACGTAAATTGGGATACCCCTGGAGGTCTATTTTTAGCTTCGTGAATCACTTTCATGAGCAAATTTGTCGGCCCTTTCCAATATATATTTTACAATCCAGAGTCTATTGCTTTAGTAACAGTTGTTTAGGGCAAAGGGAGACTAAAACCTTTCAAAGCTTGCGAGGATAGACTGCCCCTGTCACACTTCAACAACAGGAAATAATTGGTCGAGAACATTCTTTCATTGGAGAATTAAAGTATTTACAAGAGTAGCATAGTTAAATATACAGAGTGCTGGATGGTCAAGAAGTAAGGTGCCGAGCTCTGAACAAGAAGGTCCTAGTTCGATTTCCACTAGAAGCGGTGGGAGTTTTTTTTCTTCAAAAATCGAATCTGTAAGTTGCGGGGGGGGGGGGGCGCTTTACCTTTCTCTGGTGTCCAGGTAGTAAGATGTCTAGCCTTCTCTGGGTAGTGAAATCCGATATCTATTCTTCTCTGGGTATTGAGATCCGATGTCTAGCCTTCTCTGAATAGTGAGAACCGATGTCTAGCCCTCTCCCGTAGTGAGATCAAATGTCTCGATCTGTCTGATTAGCGAGATCCGATGTCTACCCCTCTCTTGATAGTGGGATCAAATGTCTCGCTCTGTCTGGATATTGAGATCCGATGTCTAGCCCTCACTGGATATTGAGATCCGATGTCTAGCCCTCACTGGATATTGAGATCCGATGTCTAGCCGTCACTGGATATTGAGATCCGATGTCTAGCCCTCACTGGATATTGAGATCCGATGTCTAGCCCTCATTGGATATTGAGATCCAATGTCTAGCCCTCACTGGATATTGAGATCCGATGTCTAGCCCTCACTGGATATTGAGATCCGATGTCTAGCCCTCACTGGATATTGAGATCCGATGTCTAGCCCTCACTGGATATTGAGATCCGATGTCTAGCCCTCACTGGATATTGAGATCCGATGTCTAGCCGTCACTGGATATTGAGATCCGATGTCTAGCCGTCACTGGGTATTGAGATCCGATGTCTAGCCGTCACTGGGTATTGAGATACGATGTCTAGCCGTCACTGGGTATTGAGATCCGATGTCTAGCCGTCACTGGGTATTGAGATACGATTTCTAGCCGTCACTGGGTATTGAGATCCGATGTCTAGCCGTCACTGGGTATTGAGATCCGATGTCTAGCCGTCACTGGATATTGAGATCCGATGTCTAGCCGTCACTGGATATTGAGATCCGATGTCTAGCCGTCACTGGGTATTGAGATACGATTTTTAGCCATCTTGGATAGTAGAAAGCCCCAGGTACCTTCTGCACAATTTAAAGAAACCTTGGCAGCTGAAAATCAAAAAGTGTGGGCTAAAGATGTCCGGGGCCCGAGGACAATTGATAGGAAAACAATCTACCCCAAAACGTCACAACTGTCCACGATTAAAAATGAGAGAACTTCTTAAATTGGAGTCGGCGAACGACAGATCAGCTGATGTCTACCCGTTTGAAAAATGGAAAAAGAAAATTAATATTATGGCAGAATTTTGTTCATCGGGACTTCGCTACAGAAGGCGAACAAAAACAGGCAAACGAAAGCACAAGTATACCAGAGAATGTGTACTATAGATGATGCAGCATGGGTTGATGAATGGTCACATCGCTGTATAATAGTGCAGTGCCATTGATGTGTCATTTCTAAGAAATTGATGTGTTAACACTTTAAACAATGAGTTCAGAATAAAGAATGAAAGTTATTGAAATATATTCGATTTTGATGTGAAATGCCTAAAAAGGATACTCTGTAAACAATGAAATGAATTAAAGATTAATATAGAGATAAGAGAAATGTCCATGCAATCAACAATCTCATCTACAATTAGAAAGAGAAGATGGACATATGTCGGACATGTGTTAAGAAGAAACAACATGAAAATCTCAAAACATGCTCTTATATTGGACACATTAGGATAAAGTGGAAG
The DNA here is from genome assembly GCA_032433765.1 of Megaustenia siamemsis. Classification (NCBI taxonomy): domain Eukaryota; kingdom Metazoa; phylum Mollusca; class Gastropoda; order Stylommatophora; family Ariophantidae; genus Megaustenia; species Megaustenia siamemsis. The sequence continues at coordinate 76,239,416 of JAVIAB010000108.1, forward strand.
TACTAGAGAAAACAACACTGATGAGAGAAGCAAAATTGGCAGGCGTAGACTCATTTGATCGCATTTTTTTCCAGATGGGTGACGAAATACACTGCAATGGGAAGTGACGCCAAACGGCGCAGGATAAGGACAACTAATAGCTATTTAACATGGATATATAAACAAGAAACATGGATATATAAACAAGAAACATGGATATATAAACAAGAAACATGGATATATAAACAAGAAACATGGATATATAAACAAGAAACATGGATATATAAACAAGAAACATGGATATATAAACAAGAAACATGGATATATAAACAAGAAACATGGATATATAAACAAGAAACATGGATATATAAACAAGATACATGGATATATAAACAAGATACATGGATATATAAACAAGAAACATGGATATATAAACAAGAAACATGAATATATAAACAAGAAACATGGATACATAAACAAGAAACATGGATATATAAACAAGAAACATGGATATATAAACAAGAAACATGGATAATGTCTAAAACATAATAATGATACCTGAAGCTTAGAAAAAAAGGAGAATGGGAAGAGATGGATGAAAAAACAAGAAAACAATGATGATTTCCATAAACTAAAAATTAAAAAAAAAAAGTATTTTGAGGGCAGTCTGATCATATCAATTAAGACAGTTCTAACATAAAAGAAAATAAAACAAAACATTCAAAGTGATCTCACTAGGAAAAAAATAACTAGAACATGAAGAAAGGCAGTCAATGATTGGAATAGACTGATAATGAAGGAGATGAAGTTGGAAGTCAGCTATGAAGTACATCATCAAGGCAAGAGTCAGTGTACAAAGGCGTTCCATGGAAACCAACTTTCGTTGCGGAGACGGTACATGATGATGGTCTAAAAAGTATTACAATATATGTTGCTTGACTTTTAAGGAGAAACTGGACACCTTTCAGTGTTCCATGTGTGCTGTAACAGCCATTATCTTTCCATGTGTGCTGTAACAGCCATTATCTTGCCATGTGTGCTGTAACAGCCATTATCTTGCCATGTGTGTTGTAACAGTCATGACCTTTCCATGTGTGCTGTAACAGCCATTATCTTGCCGTGTGTGCTGTAACACCCATTATCTTTCCATGTGTGCTGTAACAGCCATTATCTTTCCATGTGTGCTGTAACAGCCATTATCTTGCCATGTGTGCTGTAACAGCCATTATCTTGCCATGTGTGTTGTAACAGTCATGACCTTTCCATGTGTGCTGTAACAGCCATTATCTTGCCATGTGTGTTGTAACAGTCATTACCTTTCCATGTGCTGTAACAGCCATTATCTTGCCGTGTGTGCTGTAACACCCATTATCTTTCCATTACAATTATAAATTAGAGAAACGCTTATGCTTGGTTGGATGGGCAGGTTCAGGAAAGATAACTCTGATTAATATTGATGGTACATTTATTCAAAGCGATTAATTCTAGACGATTCTACCATCGTAACCGTCACACAACGAACAGTTTGATAATCAATTTATCACAGAAATAAAAGGTTGCATCATTTGTCTTCTTTGTGTACGGTAGCTTTACATTTCAAACGAAGGACTGAATTTTGCATGAAAATCGCTTTCTTCTTTTACACCGATAGCTGGGGTATCCCTCGCTATACAGGCAGACATTCCCAGACTTCAGAGGTGCTTTCATTTTTAATCATCGAGAGTTTTGACGTTTTCAGGTAGATTTTTTCGCTGTCAGTTCTGCCCAGGCTGAGATATCTGTGACCTACTGTTTCCTTATCCTACTTCAAACAATTCATTCACGCTGCGCAGAATGTGAGCGGGATCTCCTGCTTTGTGTGTGCGGGATCTCCTGCTTTGTGTGCGCGGGATCTCCTGCTTTGTGTGCGCGGGATCTCCTGCTTTGTGTGCGCGGGATCTCCTGCTTTGTGTGCGCGGGATCTCCTGCTTTGTGTGCGCGGGATCTCCTGCTTTGTGTGCGCGGGATCTCCTGCTTTGTGTGCGCGGGATCTCCTGCTTTGTGTGCGCGGGATCTCCTGCTTTGTGTGCGCGGGATCTCCTGCTTTGTGTGCGCGGGATCTCCTGCTTTGTGTGCGCGGGATCTCCTGCTTTGTGTGCGCGGGATCTCCTGCTTTGTGTGCGCGGGATCTCCTGCTTTGTGTGCGCGGGATCTCCTGCTTTGTGTGCGCGGGATCTCCTGCTTTGTGTGCGCGGTATCTCCTGCTTTGTGTGCGCGGGATCTCCTGCTTTGTGTGTGCGGGATCTCCTGCTTTATGTGCGCGGGATCTCCTGCTTTGTGTGCGCGGGATCTCCTGCTTTGTGTGTGCGGGATCTCCTGCTTTGTGTGTGTTGACATCTTCAAAGACGGCTATAAGCATCGACATTCACTGCCTACAGACCGGGGAATGTAAAGCCACGAAGAAACCACAGATTCGAAAGATTGCCATCATCTCTGACGAGATTAACAATCGGCATTTTCTTGTCCAAAAGCCGACGCCTTAACTCTACATCCCACACTAACATTCGATATTTAATTATGCTCAGTATCGGGTTTGGCGTCAAGATGACCAAGTGGCAACTCGTATCAAGAATTTAAAAAGTATGTTCAGTTCACATTTTATTGTCGCGGCTTTTTGTTTTCAAATGACGTGACGTACACACACATTCAAATGTACAAGAAAAGTTCTCTTTAGGAAATTACATGGGCCTAGCCTAACACTGAACTGTCACTAATAAATGTGTCTAAAGTCATGACATCATGTTGCCACTAAAACCGTAATCCCTCTATGATAAAAGCACAGCTTTTTAATCACTAACGCTTTAGTTGTTTTGTTTATTTGTTCATTTCAAACTCTTAACCGCAATTTTTTTTTTTTTCATTCCAACTGGTGTTATGAGATCGCATCTGAAATTGCAATACAATTGATGGTTTCAAATTAAAAGAACCAAATATGTTAATTTTTGAATCGTTCATAAACATAAACATTGATCTTTGGTTCTTTGGTTATGGAAGGCCCCAGTTTCACTTCATATGAATTAAAATCCATAATTGCTCAACCGCCCGTGCCAGTGGAATCATCCGAATTAATATCTCATCTCCCAAGCAAGATAAGGTAGCTGTAGTCCCCATCATAGCAGTCTCAGCACACGCCAAAAGACATAAGGCGAAACCGCGCAGAAAGTGAACACAGCCAACTGTTCCCTGCCATACGATATCATCATTCATCGTAAACAGTTGGAATATCGAAACATGATCAAAACGGATGAACCACACAGCTCACGATATGCACAAAGCACCTAACTTAGTAGCTCCTGCAACAAGCCGGACTTGGAATATGAGGAAACTGCAACAAGGAACACTTTCATACATAGCCTTCAATGGTTCCTGCAGCAATTCTACCATATTGACAGGAAGTTCACGTCCTCCTGAAAATGATGATCGTCATATTTTTTAAAATGTATAGCGCTTGATGATGTTAGTACATAGTTTTTTTTACTATAATTCCGAACATATAAATCACAGTCGTCGGATTATCTCCGTCGCACATCAAGCAACAGACCGTAAGATTAGCGTATGGCCGGTCTAGGGATATACGATGAGCCATTATGATGACGTAGCACACACAACAATGCCTGCGCCCATAATTTCTGATTACTCTAGAGAATGCAGCCTACAACTAACGAAACACGGTGCAAATTCCATAAAGAGATAAAACGTCGGCTGACATGACGGAGCAATCCACATTAATGAGTTGTAACATGTAAATAACTTGCGTCACGCAATTCCAACAACGGTAAATGAACAGCACTCAATGTGCCGTAAACCGCAGATCAACTCTAGACAGTGGAAGGTCGCTTGACAACACTTGATTTGTTAAAAAAAAGGAATATTGTCATGCGTACTACTCCGCTTCATCGGCGCAGATGTGTTAAGTAGAACATCATTTTGACTTTAACGCAGAAAATTGCAATGGAAAGCCGAAATTATTCAGACCCAAATGCAACTTCTGCAGTGATCAAGAGAACGTGAACGAGTTCCACCATGTTGCAAACGTTGATCTACTATCATCATCAAGTACCATGACTGCTGGCGTAGGTGATCATGTCTCTCCACAACTCTCGATCTCGACAGTTATTTCTCATTTCTGTTGTTGACCTTCTGCCAAGCCCTTCTCTTAAGCTGTCTGGTATTTTTTCACTTTGCTTCCCGCTATCTCTTCGTCTCACAATTTTCCCAGTTGCTACAATATATTCCAGCTGCTCCCTACTCATTGCATGGCCAAAAAATAATGATTGTTTCCTCCTAATATTGCAAATGAGCTCTCTTGCTTTGACCTCTTTCAGAACATTTTAATTACTCTTTTTAGCTATCCATGGTATTCTCAACATTCCTCTTTAAAACCACATTTCTACAATCTCCAGTGGTTTTCTTGTCTGTTGTTCTATTGTTTATGATTTACATCCATATGTTAAGACTCGCTCTACATACCATTTAAGAACTCTTTTTCTTGTTTTTATTGTCAAAAATGGAATGCATAGCTTCTTCCTCATTTTTTCTTTTGTAAAGCTGCTATTGCCTGAGCTATTATGCATCTCTCCTCTGTTGTACATCTACCATCTGAGGTTAACTTTGTTCCCAGATTGTTCTCCGTGTCTTTATTGTGCATTGCGGTGTTTTCTACTACTATTACTCCTGTCTTTTTGCTATTGAGGCTAAGTCCTTTATTTTTTCTCTCCTTCACTATAATGTCTAATATTTCTTGTAAACCAATTTCGCTCATGGTGATCAGGACTGTATTATCAACATACCTTAGATTATTTATATTCTGACCCCCAATTGTTATTCCAGGCATGCCCCTTATGGATCTGAAAATAATCTCACTATACATATTAAATAAATCTGGTGACAGCAACCTTGCCTATTACCCTGTTTTACTTGTTGAAACATTCGAAATCTAATATATATGCCAAACTAAAATATTAATAATGGTAATATAGAACGATCTTAGGAGAATGGTACCAGACAAGACATAAGGTACAGTGTTTATTGAAATGATAAACATTCTATTTTCACAGGACTATTTTTTCTACTTTTTCCAATACTAACATTTTATTTTTCTTAAAGGAAAACATTCTAATCCCATCAATTCTGAATAACATAATTTCCCAAAGTTTACTATTCTTTCTGAAACAGTCCCTAGCGTATTATCTCAACAAAAATTTAAAATATTTTGTTTTCCGTTGAACATATTTGATTGTTTTCCGCAGTGCTAAACTTTATATTTTCTACAGTGCTTAACTTTCTTTTTTTCTATAGTGCTAAACTTTCTTTTTTCTACGCTGATAAAATTTACTATTTTCTACAGTTCTTAACATTATGTTTTCTACAGTGCTAAACTATCTATTTTCTACAGTGCTAAACTTTCTATTTTCTACACTGATAAAATTTACTATTTTATACAGTGCTAAACTTTCTATTTTCTACACTGATAAAATTTACTATTTCCAACAGTGCTAAACTTTGTATTTTCTACACAGATAAAATTTACTATTTTCCACAGTGCTAAACTTTGTATTTTCTACACAGATAAAATTTACTATTTTCTACAGTGCTAAACTTTGTATTTTCTACACAGATAAAATTTACTATTTTCTACAGTGATAAAATTTACTATTTTCTACTGTGCTAAAATTTACTAATCTCTACTATGCTAAAATTCTATTTTCTACAGTGCTAACATTTCTATTTTCTACTCTGATAAAATTACTATTTTCTACAGTGTTAAACATTATATTTTCTACAGTGCTAAACTTTCTATTTTCTAGTGCTAGACTTCTATTTTCTCTGATGATGCACAACGATATTCCGTTTCTGTTTAATTTGGCGCCCAGAAACTAATACATAATTCCACACTTGCTTGATCAAGCAGATTAATTATATTGAAGCTGATGTGTCACGCTATTTGGATACACCTCTACCTGTGTTTATTCTCAAATTGATTATCAATCAACAATTAATATTGGTACAGAACTGTCATTGTGACGTGAACATCAAACATGTAAAACATGCCACAAGGAATAGTTTCTCAATGTCATTAGTTTTTATCATTACACATTTTTGTTGTAGGATCATGGTGGTATCGTGGTCACAGGAGTTTGTCATTGATACTTTAGTCAATTTCTTCATTTATGATAATTTATAATGATAACAACAATTATATATTCAAATCGATTCAAAGAAACTGTGTCTTAAAATTAAAAAAAAAAAAACTTTTGTGGTTAAAATATTCAATACTGCCTAGCCAGAAACTCTCAGATTTACCTAACTTTTATCTTTTATTTTTTTACAAAAAAAATTAATGAATTAAATTTATTTTATAGATAAATATTGAACTAAAATTGTCACGATTTATACGTGAAATTTGAAAATTGAAAACCACTTCCATAGAATATCATAATCAGGTGGCATATTCTTTGCAGAACGATGCATTAACCACAACCCGTCTGAAAGAATCTCTGTCTCTAGCCAGATCTCCCACAGAACGTTGCACTAACCACAGCGCGTCTGAAAGAATCACTGTCTCTAGCCAGATCTCCCACAGAACGTTGCATTAAACACAGCGCGTCTGAAAGAATCTCTGTCTCTAGCCAGATCTCCCACAGAACGTTGCACTAACCACAGCGCGTCTGAAAGAATCTCTGTCTCTAGCCAGATCTCCCACAGAGCGTTGCACAGTAGTAGCTGTGGCTGTGAACTCATCCTAAAAGTGCACGCACGTGCACCGAAAGACAATAGATTTGGCACCGACTTTGCACGAAACATGCACCAAAACCCGTGCCAAAGTCCGATAATCGGCTTATTTTCTCGGTGGTCGTGATCGGTAATCGGCTTATCTCGGTGGTGTGCGTTGGTGCGTGACGGTGATCGGCGCGTCGTGGTGTGCGTTGGTGCGTGGCGGTGATCGGTGCGTCGCTAGCTCGCCGGTTATCGGACAGCGGTTCTAAAAGGGGTCAGCGGTTCTAAAAGGGGTCGGCGACAGCGGTTCTAAAAGGGGGATGGCGGTATCTCGCGGGTCGGATGGCGGGTCGTCGCGTGGCGTGCGGGTGGGGAAAGGTGCCTTTATTGGTTATCATCATGTGTGGGTATTAGGCAACAGGAGGCGACATGTAAAAAACGCTGACAAGCAATTATTAGTATCGTTAGCGTCATGTACCAGATTATAGCGATTTTTTTCTCTCTATTGCATATCCAAGCTAACTCAAGTCAAATAAAAATCATCAGCATGTGCCTCAACACTATTAGCATGTGCCTCAACATCAACTTTCATATCCTATCATCATCTTGTGCCACCCTCAACACTATCATCATCATCATGTGCCACCCTCAACATCAACCTTCATATCCTATCATCATCTTGTGCCACCCTCAACACTATCATCATGTGCCACCCTCAACATCAACCTTCATATCATCATCATGTGCCTCATCATCATCCCTTAATGTTCTATCATCAAGCCACATAAAGTATCAACCATCTCTCTCTCTCTCTCTCTCTCTCTCTCTCCTCACATTCATGGTAAAGCAAAACAAAATTCGTTCTATATTTCTCACAGCTTTATTATTATTACAACAAATATACAACACATATATATATATACTCCTGTTTTGGTGGTACTGTTTGTTAAATGTCTATCAAACACGGGTGCATAGGAAGTTTCATTAGCCTTCAAAACACAACCGCCCTCCATTTTGACAAAACCTTGATCAAAGCTGGAATAGGTAATTGGTGACTCTGCTGAAACACCCGCGGCATTCATATTGGGTGCCGGATCTGTCGTCTGAGTAACAAGAGCGAGGTTCCCTTGATTAACAAAGGGGGGCGTGTAGTCGATGAGATTCGTGTTAACAAGAGATGGTATGTAGTTTTGGTGGTTAACGACAGGCGGCGTGTAGTTGATCTGATTAACGAGAGGTGGCGTGTAGTTGATCTGGTTAACGAGAGGTGGCGTGTAGCTGATTTGGTTAACAACAGGCGGCGTGTAGTTGAGGTTAGCATAAGCGGTTAAAATTTCCTCTCGCATCTCGACTAACGTGATAAATTCCTCTCTCGATAGTGTTATCCCAGTTCTGGTAGGAAACTTAAAAAAACTATCACCGCTATATGTCCTTATATTATCAATGGTCTGTTACGAAAAGCACAAACCGAGACTGCCTTAACGCCATCTTTAGACAATGGAACTACAGTCTCATTTCCACGTGACATAAATATGCGCTGATCACTGAGATCAAACGAAATTGGCGTATTCAAGCTACACGACTCCATATTCAAAGAAAAACAACCACCTGGCAACAGACGTTGGTTATGTGTGTGCGTGTACACTGCTCGACTGGGGGGTTTTTATACCCGTTTATCGGGTCGAGGACCGTCTATTTATAGCAGCTAACGCAATACGTTATCAGGCGTGGTAATCAGTCGTGTTGCGACATGTTCAGTGACCTCTGGAAGTGACCAATAGGGTGATGTGTGGGGAAATATGATGCGTGTAACAATTCGGTCTCAGGTAATGCGGCTTGAGACTAGGAAACTCCTCCTCCCCCTGTAGTGTTTATATAGGTTGTGGATTTTAAAAATAGGTGTTAGTTGAAGAGGGGGAAACCTAGTGCGCTGACCTAAAATCACTCGTTGTTATTTTCGTCGGGGGCGTAATCACTAAAGTTAGTAGCACTTGTGAGGATGGATCCCCGAGGAATCATCCCTTCACAGCTCTGATAGCCGGTCCTACCGGGTGTGGGAAAACGGTATTTGTGCAAAAGTTTATACAGAACCTTCACGAGCTAGCTGTCCCCGTACGGAGGAAGTTATATGGTGTTATGGGGAATGGCAGCCGATATACGAGACTATGGGGTCAGTGAGATTTATCGAGGGTCTACCAGACGTCGATAAATTGGAAGGTGGTAAGAAGAGAAGACTGATCGTCATCGATGACTTGATGTCTGAGACGGACGAGCGGGTAACAAAATTATTCACCAAAGGTAGTCATCACAGAGATATTAGTGTGATGTACATTGTTCAAAATCTATTCGGAAAAAATAAAGAACATCGAACCATAAGTCTCAATACGCACTATTTAGTCCTTTTCAAGAACCCGAGAGACGGAGTCAAATTATGAATCTGGGTAAAACAATGTACCCAGGTCAGGTGGGGTACCTCCAAGATAGTTTTAAGGACGCGACAGCGTCTCCTCACTGTTATTTGCTGGTCGATCTTCGTCAGGACACACCTGATAATCTTATGTTGAGAACAAAAATATTCCGGGGGAGAGACAAATCGTCTACGTGCCAAAGTAGAGAATCATGTGTGATGAAGCACTTAGACGGCACGGTGAAATGTTGAAATGTATGCGCGCCGCCTCGCTGAGCGGTTTAAGAGCCATATTAAAAACAGCCTCTCCCAAACTCATTAACTTTTTGTGCGAGTGTTGTCATAACATATTAAAAGGTAATGTTAGACTCACTCAGCGATAGAAGTGCGAGCTACGTCGACACAAGAACAAGTTGAGACTTCTCACTAAAAGAAACCGAGTCTTAAGCGGCGGAAAGAGATTCTACAAACCGGTGGGTTTATAGGTGCTTTGCTCCGTCCTATATTAAGTATTCTCGGTGGAGTACTAGGTGCGTAACAATGGCCAAAAAAATGATTTTGATGGATCCTCGATTCCTCGAGGGTCTTAAACAGACTACTACCACGTCCTATAGCCCACCCGAGGCGATCGGTGACAACTTGAGAGATTTAGATGATGAAATGCAACGTATCCTATTCCGCGATGATTTAGCACCCGCCGATAAGGCCAGAGTGTACCAACGTGCCCTGCATCAATATTTAACTAGATTGGAGCAGTATAAACGACGCTCATTGGGCTCGGTCGATCTCATTCAACACAACACGGCAACAGAAAAAACACCTTCCCCACCAACACCATCATTCGAGGTATCACCAGAGCAGACCAAGACACCACCACCACCACCACCAGCGGAAACCCAAAGGTAGGTAATGAAACCACTCCGCCCGTAGCCACGTATAAACTGAGACCTAAAAAAAGAAAGAGTGGAATCCCAACACCAAAATGGGAACGGTGGAGAAAATATTGAGACGTCGTTACTTTGACCCTAGTCGACCAGGGGCGTATAGTGGTGCAACGGCCCTGCAACGTAATACCAAACTGGGACTGGCAAAGATCAAACAATGGCTGAGTCATCAGGATACCTATACCCTTCATAAACCAATTCGTCGCAGATTTGAAAGGCGTCCCATTATAACGAGTGGCCCCCAACAGCAATATCAGGCAGACCTAATCGATTTGAGACATTTGAAAAAACACAACGATGGATATTCCTATTTGGTTTCTTGCGTGGATGTTTTCAGTAAATTCGCGTGGTCTGTACCGATACGAACCAAAACGGGGAAATCCTTAGTGGAAGCCGTCGGTAAGATATTTCTCGATGGGAAACCCGCGAGTTTTCAAACGGATAAGGGGTCAGAGTTTCTGAACAGAACATTTCAGAAATTCCTCGCTGACAACAACGTTCACTTTTTCACTACGCAGAACGAAGATATTAAGGCCGCCGTGGTGGAACGCTTTAATAGGACTCTGAAACAACGGATGTGGCGATATTTCACGAAATCCAATAAGTTGTCTTATGTCCGAGTCCTCCCCGCCCTACTTCGAAGTTATAACCATTCGTATCACAGAAGTATCAAAATGGCACCGGTCGACGTCAACGCAGACAATCAAGAACAGGTATGGAACACGTTGTATAATAGCAAACGCAACTTTAAATTTGAAAGACCCCTGTACAAACCCGGTGATCGAGTTAGACTGGTCCTGGCAGAGCCAATTTTAAAAAGGGTTATGCCCCGGCTTGGACGGAGGAACTGTTTTCCATCAGTCGAGTAAATGAAACAAACCCGTTACATATGTGTTGAAAGACGATAAGGGCGATGAGATAGAGGGGTCATTCTACACACCGGAAATTCAAAAAGTTGGAGACAAACACGAGTACAGAATCGAGAGTGTCATAACCGAGCGTCGCACATCCTTTGGGCGAAAGGAGTGTTTAGTCAAATGGTTTGGGTACGATTCCTCATTTAACACTTGGATACCGTCCAAGGACATTGTCAGATACAAAAACTAGAGATGCGAGAAGAAGAAGAGGAAGAAGTGGTAACTTTTGGTGGAGAGCCCGATTTTCGAGCCGTAAACTCGGGAGTCAGGAGAGACGGCGAACCACGCTGGTGGGGGTCGATGTTTGGGAAACTATCCCCTACTTAGAACTTGTCTTTATTTGTCAAGTGGTAGTTATATATACAGTTGTAGCGGTCTCGCTGTTCAATCTGACCACCGAAAAGCCAGACGCGAAGGAGGGAAAACTGTGGATAGCCCTACTGAGCAGCTGTTTGGGTTACATGCTACCGAATCCAAACTTGGAGAGGCGACGGTGAAACGAGTAAAAAAATGAGTTTTTATGTCACCCTGCCCAGCAATGCATCTATGGAACTTTTTAAGGATAATAACCCAGGTCACTTTTTCGTTAAACTTCCTCAGACCATTGACATTTCGACGCAGTATGAGATCGCACTGGTGGAGATACAGTTTCCGCTAAATTATTTCAATGTAATAGAGGGTGATGTCTGGATTCGCTACGAATCTCTCGATAACGACGATATTTGCGACGCCAGATTTTATTTCAACGTGACATTGAACCTGGGTTATACACGAAACCCGATGCGTTCATCGGCGCGTTGAACGCGTCGATCGTAAAAGCGGAGGATGAGGCGTACAGGGGAGTGAAAGGGAAAAAAATGAGATTCATTTACGCAAAAGAGGTGAATAAAGCCATCTTGAAACTTTACGAGAAAGGAGTCAGTGTTACCATAAGCGACACTTTGAAAAACATGTTAGCCTTCCCCACGACCTCAATATCAGACACGGCTCCCGATATCTTCAGCGTGGGTGTAATGGACTTGGAAAGTGTTGCGAAGAATGTCTACGTCTACTGCGATCTCGTTTCCCCCAGACCGGTCGGGGATGTGATGGTGCCTCTCCTCAGGAGCGTGCCTGTTCTCAATAGAAATCTCACCTCGGTGTTTCAGATCTACGATAAGCCTCACTACTTACCCCTGAGTTGATTTTCCTTCGATACCGTCGAGATCCTTTTAGCCAACGAACACGGAAAAACCATTCCATTCACCAGCGGGACGTCGGTGCTAACGGTACACTTTCGAGTCAAGAAGCATCTCGAGCTGGTATAATGGTGAAACACACTCCCCTTCATAGAGATGTTGAGTTATACGAAGACTTTTACTGTTGTCAGGCGGGCGATGGGATGCCCGTGTTTATAGGAGGTCGAAGTCAGAGCGGTCGAGGAATCGGTAGTTTCTTTGGTGGAATCGGGAGGGCTATTTTACCCTGGTTAAAAACCGGCGGTAAGGCCTTGCTCAGAGAAGGCTTGGGGACCGGTCTGCAGGTCGCACAGGACGCATTGGCCGGGAAAAATGTCGGTGAAGCTTTCAAAGAACGAGCTAAGGAGGCCGGTCAGCGGTTGCTACACGGGGCCGTAGACCACCTGCGTGATAACAACCAATCAGGAAGTGGTTTACGTCAAAGCAGAAAGCGAGTTATGAAGCTACCTCCACCAGGAGAACCCGTTACGAAGAGGATAAAACCGACAGCTGGACGGTTCCCCCTTCATTCGGTGCACAACAGAGGGAAGAAGACGAGGGTGGCAAAGGATATTTTCGACTAATAATGTCCCTCATTCACCCCAAATCGTGTGAATGTCTTCACTCTGGTTTGGATTTATTTAGCGTTCCACCCACACAGACATCTCTAGACTCTGGCCAGTTTTATTGAAATTCGTCCGATCGCAGCTTTGTCGCATAGCGCACCGATAGAGTTTTCATTTCTGGAAACAGCGAGGAGTATCTAGATCTTTTCAACACGTTTTTACATCTGCGGGTCAAGATCACCTTCCCGAATGGTGATAGTGTACCAGTCGATGCTGAGGTAGGACCGGTCAACAATTATCTTCACAGTCTATTTTCACAAGTCGACGTATCGCTAAACGACACGTTGGTTACACCGTCGGAGAATACCTATCCTTTTAGAGCGGTGTTTGAGGCCACGCTAAATTACGGAGAGGATGCGAAAACGGGATACTTGACGGCCGCTCTGTTCTACAAAGACACAGCTGGCCACCATGACGATTTGAAAGAAAATGAGGGTTTTAAAACACGGTGCGATTTGACTTCGGGTAGTAAAGAGGTTGAAATGATGGGTCGTTTGCACTCTGATGTCTTTGTGCAGGATCGTTACATGTTAAACAGAGTCGATGTAAAGATAAAACTCACGCCCTCGAAGGATGTGTTCAGCCTCGCGGCTCACGATAGCTCTGTGGGTTATAAGAGTATTATCACCTACGCCGCGCTCGTGGTCAGGAAAGCTAAGCTAAACCCGCGATTTCTCTGGCCCACGAAAAGGCTCTCTTAAGCGGGAATGCGCGGTACCCGATCAAGAGGGTTACCATCAAGACATTTTCCATCGCTAGCGGGATGTTCTCCCACAGTCAAGACAATTTATTTTTATCTCAAACACCGACCCGTATAGTGATAGGTCTGATTACGGCCAGTGCTTTTAATGGTGTTTACACAGCTAACCCGTTCAATTTTCAACACTTTGGTCTGATTTATATGAACCTGATGGTCGACGGGAAATGTATCTCGGGAAAGCCTCTAACTATGGACTTTGAACGAAATCAATACGCGAGAGCTTTCTTCGGCACAAATCTGGCCATGTGTCTGATTGGTAAAGACGCTGGGAATAACGTTGATTATAGAGAATTCAAGGACGGATACTGCCTATTGGTTTTGACCTCTCGTCCAGCCTACTGGACGGCTCCCATTTTGAGCTAGCCACAAGCGGACCTTATCGATAGAACTCAAGTTTGCCGCTCCCACCACTACTCCCCTACAAGTTATCGTCTACGCCGAGTTGGACTCGGTGCTCGAGGTGTCCAAGACAAGGCAGATTCTAACAGACTTCGCCGTTTGAGAGAGAGAAAGAAGAAGAATATGAACACGAGGGAGATTTACAACCTTTTGATGTCGGATATTTTCGTTCGACGTTGTTCCCTTGTTAGTGTCATTCCACGAAACCACTTACCACCGAGCATCGACCCAACGGCGACCGCGGCCTTTGTCATAAACACCGATCCTGCCCACGAACCCGGAGAGCATTGGGTGCCCTATTTTACAACGGACTCGGCGAATGTGAGTATTTCGATTCCTACGGTTTGCCTCCCAGACACGTGGATATTTTAAACTTTATAGAGCAAAACTCACACGTTCCATTCGTCTACAACCCGCGGGTGTTGCAAGATTTGTTTAGCAACACGTGCGGTCTATATTGTGTTTATTATATACTTCTTAAGTGTCGTGGCGCAAAACTTAACAGAATTCTCATGCCTTTTTTATCGAGACAGCACGTAAACGACCGTATCATTTATCGTTTGCTCGCCCCGTGGATACTTCGGCTTCGAGGGGCCCGTCCAGACGCTTAAAATTATCAACAACGGACAGTAATATATATATATATATATATGTGTTGTATATTTGTTGTATTAATAAAGCTATGAGAAATATAGAACGAATTTTGTTTTGCTTTACCATGAATGTGTGACGAATTTTGTTTTGGTTTACCATGAATGTGTGTGTGAGAGAGAGAGAGAGAGAGAGAGAGAGAGAGAGAGAGGGAGAAATGGTTGATACTTTGTGTGGCTTGATGATAGAACATTAAGGGATGATGATGAGGCACATGATGATGATATGAAGGTTGATGTTGAGGGTGGCACATGATAGTGTTGAGGGTGGCACAAGATGATTATAGGATATGAAGGTTGATGTTGAGGCACATGCTAATAGTATTGAGGCACATGCTGATGATTTTTATTTGACTTGAGTTAGCTTGGATATGCAATAGAGAGAAAAAAAATCGCTATAATCTGGTACATGACGCTAACGATTCTAATAATTGCTTGTCAGCGTTATTTACATGTCGCCTCCTGTTGCCTAATACCCACACATGATGATAACCAATAAAGACACCTTTCCCCACCCGCACGCCACGCGACGACCCGCCATCCGACCCGCGAGATACCGCCATCCCCCTTTTAGAACCGCTGTCGCCGACCCCTTTTAGAACCGCTGACCCCTTTTAGAACCGCTGTCCGATAACCGGCGAGCTAGCGACGCACCGATCACCGCCACGCACCAACGCACACCACGACGCGCTGATCACCGTCACGCACCAACGCACACCACCGAGATAAGCCGATTAACGATCACGACCACCGAGAAAATAAGCCGATTATCGGACTTTGGCACGGGTTTTGGTGCATGTTTCGTGCAAAGTCGGTGCCAAATCTATTGTCTTTCGGTGCATGTGCGTGCACTTTTAGAATGAGTTCACAGCCACAGCTACTACTTTGCACTAACCACAGCCCGTCTGAAAGAATCTCTGTCTCTAGCCAGATCTCCCACAGAACGTTACACTAACCACAGCCTGTCTGAAAGAATCTCTGTCTCTAGCCAGATTTCCCACTTCTGTTGTCATGTTCAAGGTCTCCTTGATATCTTTAAACACCTTCTTCTTGGACTACTCCTGATACGTCATCCAAGAACTATGCCTTCCATTATTGTACTTTCCAGTCTGCTGTGTCTTTTGATCTGGCCGTAGTATTTTTAATTTCCTCTGTAGAATGGTGTTTATAAGCCAGATCTTTTTAATGTTTAAATCTTTTAGTATGTTTTCATTTATCATTTCATGATTCGAGATATCTTAAGAATTTTTCTGAAGCATTTTATTTCGAATGAATCGATTTTCTTTTCCTTGCTGTTTGTGAGATTGTCCATGATTCACAAGCATATGTTGCCATCAGGAAGATACATGTAATTAGTAGATTTAATTTTAATGGCTTGCTGGTATTGTGCCACATGATCTTCATGGCATTTAATTTTTGTGTTGCTATTGCTAATCTTATATTGATCTCTTTCCCACAGGCTCATTGTTATTTACCACAGATTTCATATATTCATAGTTTGCTACAATTTCAAGTTTTTCACTGTTGATGATTTTGTGCTGGCTTTTTGTTATTGCCATTATCTTAGTTAACTGTATGGCAGAGGTTTTGCTCTTCACTGTGTGTTTTTTAACAACATTCAGTTGACTCTTTTAATCCTACTGCCCTGTTTGAGATGCTATCAATGTTAATAAATGAACGGAATATACCAGGCTCCGCACATCATGATAATATCAATGTTAATAAATGAACGGAATGTACCAGGCTCCGCACATCATGATAATATCAATGTTAATAAATGAACGGAAATGCCAGGCTCTGCACATCATGATAATATCAATGTTAATAAATGAGTGGAATGTACCAGGCTCCGCACATCATGATAATATCAATGTTAATAAATGAGCGGAATGTACCAGGCTCCGCATATCATGATAATATCAATGTTAATAAATGAACGGAATGTACCAGGCTCCGCACATCATGATAAATATCAATGTTTATAAATGAGCGGAATGTACCAGGCTCCGCACCTCATGATAATATCAATGTTAATAAATGAGTGGAATGTACCAGGCTCCGCACATCATGATAATATCAATGTTAATAAATGAACGGAATGTACCAGGCTCCGCACATCATGATAATATCAATGTTAATAAATGAACGGAATGTACCAGGCTCCGCACATCATGATAATATCAATGTTAATAAATGAAAGGAATTTACCAGGCTCCGCACATCATGATAATATCAATGTTAATAAATGAACGGAATGTACCAGGCTCCGCACATCATGATAATATCAATGTTAATAAATGAACGGAATGTACCAGGCTCCGCATATCATGTGATATCAATGTTAATAAATGAACGGAATGTACCAGGCTCCGCACATCATGATAATATCAATGTTAATAAATGAGCGGAATGTACCAGGCTCCGCACATCATGATAATATCAATGTTAATAAATGAACGGAATGTACCAGGCTCCGCACATCATGATAATCAATGTTAATAATGAACGGAATGTACCAGGCTCCGCACATCATGATAATATCAATGTTAATAAATGAGTGGAATGTACCAGGCTCCGCACATCATGATAATATCAATGTTAATAAATGAGTGGAATGTACCAGGCTCCGCACATCATGATAATATCAATATTAATAAATGAGTGGAATGTACCAGGCTCAGCACATCATGATAAATGAGCGGAATGTACCAGGCTCCGCACATCTTCATCCAATAAATGCTGAAACATTTCCAAGAGCAGAACTAAAATATCACTTTGAGATACAAATAAACAGCCGTGACTTTCTTGCTCTATCAACGCATTAAGACCTCTCGTGAACATTTCAAACTGTTGCGAAAGTAATGGCATACTACGTGGGAATTTCCAGGTCGGGCTGAGATTTTCCTGTCTTTTCTCGAACTGCGGAATGGATTATTCAGTTATTGACGTTCTGGGCTGTTCAACGAAAGTCTGGATCTACCATTAAAACACAAGGACAAAAAGATATCACAATGGAGGTAATAATAAATCAGTTCTTGTTATTGAGTTGAATGAAATAAAAGAACATGTTATTTATTGTTATATCAAACACGGAAGATGATCCTGTAGGATTATACTCTTCTACTTCTCGAGTAAGACGATGACATTAACGAAGTCGAGACCTAAAGAACTCCAGACAGCTGTCGAGGCAGGCGCGAGAACTATAAACATTCACAGTAGTATTAAAACTTATCGTTGTCCGCGACTTATCATGTGGGTCAAGTCTCAGTTCTGCTAAAATTGTTCTTCTACGAACTGTAACAACAAATGTAGTGACTTTGTTGTACAAATTTATCAACTTTTCTGCTAAATATAAATCAATATATCAATAACAATCCATATAAAAAGATGATCATTATAGAGTTTTATTTATCCTTTGGATTACGCTACCCTTTGGTCGCGGTGGTTGAGTAGTTCGTGCTCGCTTCCGTTCAGTTCCCTAATGTGAGGAATTTTGTTTTCTGACGACACGTTTTTGAGTTCAATCAACCTCTGAAAATGGGTACCAGGGTATCCTCAATATGACATGATGGCACGTCATGATACAGAGTGCGTCATCCATATAATGTGACATTGTTCGTTGGGAAGCATAATGGAGCTAACTTAGTTTCCTACGTACACGATGGGGCGCGAAGGGGAAGCGTCCTTTGTTAAAAGTTCACAAAAACTTCTTTAGCTTTCATCCGTTAAGTGTTTGTGGATGAGTTCAATCGCTAGTATACGACAATGCGGCGATATTTGCGCCTTTAGGCACTATACATCCGTTTTCGAAATGGGTAGATTTCCTTAACAATTTTCCCCGGGCAGCGGTCGTTTTTGGCCTACTTATTTCGACTTTTAAATACCAAGGATTTTTTAGCGTGCGCGAGTGCACACGGGCATCCCATTTTTTCGCCGATACCCAAGAGACGTGGACATTGACCTCCCTTCCCACGACCAGAAGAGAAGCCAAATAACCGACTCCAAGCGACAAATCTCCACCGATATTCTGAGGTGATAACGATCAAGTCTAGTACTGCTCTGATAGGGCAGAAAAGGACAATTGTTTCGATAGATCACTATTTTGTTGTGCTACTAGTGCCAGACTTGCATCTTACATGCAAGAACAGGCAGAAATATAATCACTACTAAGATAAAATGTGTTAGACGAATGATAGGAAACAGCCTCAGAGATAAGATCAGAAATGAAGAACTGAGAAAAACGCCAGGACTAATTTCCTCCTTTGAATACATATAGAAAGAACATATAAAATGGTTCGGGATAAAACATAAAGACCACAACACATCGAGCCATCAACAAACGCTGCGCGAAAATCAGACTTAAGGATCATCAGCTCCCTATGGAGCATAGGTATTCAACAAACACTTTCCAAGTTGTTTTGTTTCTTGCCATTCTTTTAAGATCATTCCATGTCTTCCCCATTATCTTCATCTCTGCTTCTGTCTGTCTTCTCCAAAATTTCTTGGTCTTCCTCCTTGTCTTTTCCCCTGGGGATTTTATAAAAGGGCCTGTTGTGTAAAACTCTTAGCTGGCTTTTAGGCACGTACATTCCAGGTGCCAATTGTGGAGGATTTCCTGGTAGACAAAAGGTGAGTCGGCAACCCGGACTCATTACGGCTTTCACCGGCTTGCGTCATACGTCTCTTAGACATAGAGCCATTATCTTTCTGGATGGCGGATTGTTTTTTATTCTTTTCTTTGACTTGTCCATGTTTGTAAAGCTTTTTACGGTTTATTTTTTTACAGTATGGGATAGTCAGTCTCATGCCCAGCCCACCTTTCTCGCCTCATACGAACATGCCTGGTAGGGTACAGCGCCACTATTCTTTACTCCCCTTTCGAGCCCCGGCAGCGCACGGGCGCTACTCGCGGCTTGGGATAATATTTAATATATTTTATTATATATTTTATATTGGCTCTTATCTTCACGAGAACTTCCCTTGTTTAACATATTTTAGGAACCGTATTATTCGATTGTACTGTTGCCAGTGACACAGCCCATGTCATCTGAAATTGATTGTGTAGCTAAGGATGCCTTTGAGTTCAGCCCAGTCGATTCAGTCATTCAGTCCATCAATAAAAATCAGGAAACTTCAGTAGCCACCAACTGGGAAAACCACCCGACTGATCTACCGACAATCTTCAGAAGAATGTTGAAAGTTCCCTGGACAGATAATAAGACCAATGAGGAAGTTCTCAAAGAGGCCAACACAAAAAGGGAGCTCGTAAAAAACATCAGAAAGAAGCAATCAACATTTTTCGGGCACATCATGAGAAGAGGAAAGTTGGGATACTTGGTTACAACTGGCAAAATAAGGGGAAAGAGAGATCCGGACGACAAAGGGAGAAAATACTGGATAGCTTGGTGTCATGGCATGGAAAACAGTCAACAAAAGAACTGATACGATGCACTGTGGATAGAAGATTGTGGAGGGACATGATCGCCTACGCCAACCGGCAGGGTACATGAAGATGATGATCTACCGACGTTCGGACAACCCGTGTTCGATTTCCACTGGAAGCAGTCTGAGTAGTACTCGTGATTGTAAAAAAAAACACCCTCGAGGTCGACCCAGCCGTTGGCAGAAATGCGTTGCAGAACCGAGCACATATGGGTGAAAACTCGCGTGTTAAGACGCCGATTCATGTCTCGTACTTGACTTTACTTTATCAATTCAAATTTCAGAGGGTGACTCTTAGTTGAAATAAAGGTGTCACAATTTAAAATGTTGAGAATCACTGTGTTAAGCTGTTGTAGTAATAATTCACAACTTGTATCACCAACGGGAGCCTACTATCAAACAGCTTTCTATTGAAAGTGTGAAGACAACATTTATTGCTGGAGAATGTGTTCGCTTTTGTGCGTGCGGCACGAGACTTGAGCGTTCATAGAGACCGAGGGCAAGGCGAGATAAATATTGCGCGAGTAAATTGTAAACACATTTTTGCAAAACAATAAATGTCTCGATAAGAAATGTAAAGTGTCTTGTTTATTCTGCATTACGTACGAAACAGGGTAATAACGATTGAAGCTGCAGATTAATAATAAAATCGATGTTTTCTTCGCTTTCTTTGATGCAATTTCGTGCACCGAGAGAAAAGCAGAATGCTTGATCTAGCCCTTCTGTAGGCTTCAATTGTTATTTGATGTTGTGGAGTTTCCTGCCTTTTTTTCTTATATAGTCACGAAATATTTCTTTATCAGTCAGTCCTAGTTATTTGCGATTCCAACGACCTGCAATCAGTTCCAGTTAGCTGTGATCGGAAAGTATTAGAGGAAGAGTGAGAAACAGAAAGAGAGAAGGAGAGAGAGAGAGAGAGAGAAGAAAAAAGAGAGAGGAAAATATAGAGTAACAAAGAGAACGTATGAGAGAGAGCATATTTAGATACTAAGTGAACTATAATGTCATCAACAATTATAGCATAAATTACACACTAAAAGAAAAGAAGGAACAAGGTCTCGATGTAGACCCAGTGTAAGATGGATTTATCATCATCATCGAGTGCCTTCTTCGCAACGAAGGTTGGCTACTATGGATCGCCATTCTACTCTGTTTCTTGCTTTGATGGTGCAGGCTGTCATATATTGACTTGTCCATCTTTTGATGTTACTCGTCCATGTTAGTCTTGGTCTGCCTCTTTTACCTTGTATTTTCCTTCCAATATTACTTTTAGTAGGCTGTTGTGTCTTTTAACATGCCCCAAAAATTTCATTTGTCTTGTCTTAATTGTATTTAGTAGTTCTCTTTTTATTTTCAGTTGTTTTAAAACTTCATCGTTTGTTTTCTTTTCTTCCATCCAATTCTACCTATTCTTCTATAAATCCACATTTCAAAGGCTTCAATTTTCTGTTCTGTTTTCTTGTCTAATGTCCATGTTTCTGCACCATACAGGAATATTGAGAAGACGTAACATTTTGCCATTCTTAGTTTCAGCCCTGCTGATATTTGTTTTGTTGTTAGTTTAGAATTTCTCTCCATGGCTTTCTTTGGAATGTTACGTGATGAGGCTCCAATCTCTTTCACGGTTGTCTGCCATATTCGTCCTTCGTGTTCTGAATATGCCTCATGTGTACCACACACTTTGCTGTTTTCGCCTTCTGGGCTGTTGATCTTTTCGATTCCGCCGCCCCATCCACCGACACAGACCTTTTATATATATGGATTTATAACGTTCGAGAAAAGCTGAAACGACATCAACTGACAACAGACGAGGCTGCCAGAAGGGCACGCACTAGAACTTTGTATCTTCTTCGACATCCGCAGGGGTATAAGCGCACAGTTAAAAGATGGTGAAGATACACTACAGGGAGACAGCACAGAGAAAAATGTCTTAATTACATTCCGTCAGTTAACCACGTGGCAGACCCAAGAAATGGGGTGTTTAAATCATAGATATTTAAGAAATCAATTCTCTTTAATATGAGCAAGGATGAAGGGATATCAATGTTCACTGTGGTTTCCTCACTTGTTTGATCGTTAACCATTAACGTTTTACAAAATCACAAACTATAATAAATGTAGCATTATTTAATATATACAATAGCATACACACTCACACCAGCACATATACGTATACACACATTCAGAAGCGTAGGAAGAGAGAGAGAGAGAGAGAAAGAAAGTAAGGTGAGATGGGCTAACTTCAAACATTTCTGATGATAGGACGTGCGTTTATGTGACAGGCAATTATTTTTTATGCACATTTATCTCTTCGAGTGGCTGTGGATAGAGAGAACGACATAAAGAGAGAAATAGAGAGAGAGAAAGAATGAGAGAGGGAGAAATAAAACGAGAATAATGCATTTTCTTAACAGAAAAAAAGAAACAAACAGGCTAACATTCGTTATCTCGATGAGTTATGATTGGTACATGCTATCTACTTTTATTATTGTTACTGAAGCTATATTTGTTGTTATTACTTTTATTATTGTTACTACTGCTATATTTTGTTTGACTGAAAAGAAAACAAACGATGAGTCTTAGAACAACTGACAATGAAAAGAGAACTAGACACAATACAAACAAGACAAATTGAGGTTGTTGGGGGCATGTTAAAAGACACAGCTGGCTACAATAAGTAATCTTGGAAGGGAACATACAAGGTAAAAGAGGCAGTGGTAGAACATGACTTACGTTGACTTGTAACATCAAAAGATGGACAAAACCTATGACAACCTGCATTATCAAAGTGAGAGACAAAGCGGAATGGCGCTCCATGGTAGCCAACCTTCGATGCGGAGACGGCCCTCAATGATGATGATTATTATTGTTACTACTTTTATTATTGTTTATACTGGTGTTATTGTTGTTACGTTTAATTATATTGCTATTATTGCTAATACTATTTCTGTTACTTGCTATTATTATTTTTTATTATTCTAATTTCTGTTATTATTATTTGTTGTTACCGTTGTTATTGTTGTCTTTATTTTGCTACTCTTGTTAAATCAATGCTACTTTCGCTATTATCGATGCTACTTTCATCATTTATTACACTTACTATTGTCAACATTTTTGGTAAATGTTATCTTTACTTGTATTCTCAGGCAACGCAAAGTGACAGATTACCCCGAGAAGATCTATTTTAGTTTGAAGTTCAAGAATCCGTTGGTTCCAGAGATGTGGTCCAAGGTTACCAGCATTTTGTTTGAGGTAAGATGAGGTGTCCGTACAGTGGTGGTTTATGGACTGGTCTACAGAGGACAAGAGGTCGAATCCGGTATTTTAATCGGATATTGTCTAGGTTATGCTCGATTTTAAATCTTTCTAGTTCCGCTGGATGTCGCATTTGACTCAAAGTGCGTTTCGTCACTCACCTCTATTTTGGGTGAGATATTTGATCCCACCAATGCTTGCTAACTTGCTTCTCTGATCAGTATTCTTTTTCAGTGACTCCCTAGGGTTTCCTCTTATTCTGTATCCTGATATTTCCCCATTTAATTCTGTCCGTACGTTTAGCCGCACAGTGCGTCACTCTCAATTTGATTAGTGTAAACCGTCATCAAACCGTATTCCTTTTATGTCTTGAATAATCCTTATTTAAAAAAAAAATTAAAGTGCCCCGTCACGCCAAGTGGCGTATAGGGAATATAGTGTTTGTGACCATACATTTTACAGATCTTCAGCACATAATTTTTGGGGTAATGTGGTCGGCATTACGCCCGTGCCGCTTCACTTTCCCAGAATAAATCCGGTACCCATTAAAGGCTGGGTGAACTTGAAGCCGTCGGTTGGGATCGAACCCTACCCCTTGTCCTTTGTAGTCCAAGTTCACTAACCACTGAGCTATCGCGGCTCCAATCCTAGTATTGGTGAAGTCTAATTCCTTGTTCAATTATCTAAATTTTATATATTATTATATTTTAGGTGTCAGATAAATATAAATATGTAGATTGATATTTAAAATCATGTAAATGTTGTCTCTGAAATCTTTTCCGTTGCATTGATAAAAACCTGTCGTACTGAAAGTGTTAAGAGCTTATTTGGATATTCTCTCAGCGTTAAATGGATATCGGAGACTTCTTCCTATGAAAGAACGGTTTACTTGGCGAAGGACTGACCACTTTGCTAGAAAAATAGTCAGATGATCAAAATATGAGCAATAACACCAGGTTTCCTATATTTGCTGTTGTTTTAAATAATAGCTACATCTGTGTGTTAAAACAAGTCGAGATATACAAGAATGAAATTGATATATTCCACAGATTTATCACATATTTTTGCTCTCTTTATCTTTATTTCTCTCCATGTTTTTTCTCTCCATAATTATACCTAGCTACATAACTACCTACCTACCTACGTACCCTATGTACATACGTACATACCTACCTAACTACCTACGCACCTTACGTACATACCTACATGCCTCGCTATATACCCACATGCCTTCATACATAACTACTTACCTGCCTAACTACCAAGGTAACTGCCTACCTACTTACCTAACTACATACCTAAGTACCTACCTAGCTACATTACATATGTACCAACGTACCTGCCTGACAAGATATAAACCTACCTGTCTCAATAATTACATATCCACCTATCTATATACCAACCTACAAGCTTACTCTTCTACATATCTACCTACATATCTGCCAACCTACATACCTAAATACTTACCTATTTACTAATCAACACCCCCCCTCAAAAAAAATATCTAGCTAGTTATCTAATTTAAACTGTGCAACGGAATGATGTCATTGCAGGCACCCACATATCTAACTACCTATTTATCTACTTACATATCCATCTGTCTACTTACCTAATGTGCTTAACTACATACCTATAGTTCTCTCTTCTATACCTAAATATAGATTGATATCCACCTATTTATTTGTCTTCCTGCCTACTTAGCTTGCCTTTGTACTAAATACTTAGTCATACCTACCTTCCCACTCACTTTAGTAACCTACTTACCTAGGTTGCTACTCCGGACCTATAGCTTGTTTAGGGAACAGGCAAATAATTGCAATGCTGCGGTAAAGCTGGTAGCAAGGAGCCAATGGTGGGGTGTGCTAAACACTCCAAGGTATGGTGACAGCTTTACAAATAAAGAACACAACACAATACTGACGTTTCGGCCTGTGGCCTTCTTCAGAATACATGGACAACGACAACAAGCGGTGAAGCACAATTACTACATGTTAGATGATAAAGTGGAGGGCGAGGAAAGTAGGATGCAAAAATAAGAAAAGAGAGAAATGAATTTTACATGATGAGAGGTATGATGGGCGTCAAAATATATAAAATAGAAAAAGAGAGAGAAAAATGTATAATAAATTGTACTTAGCTGAGCTCAGAGCAGGGAGCAGGAAAACTGTAATCCGTGCTGAAACCAGTCGGAATGACTAAATGACTAAAAGCGCAGAGAACGTGTATAGAAAGCAACACGTGACAAAGACAGGTCAGTAAAGAGGGCAAAAAGGATCAAATTTCGGGAAAACCAAAAAGGGGGGGGGGGGGAAAGGGGGCATAGACGAGGATACTCCTGGGACACAACAAGCAATACATATAAATCACTCAACAATGGAAGTGAGAGATCACGCGAGAGGTTAAGAGAAAGAAATAGAATGACACGACAAAGTAGTAAACTAGGCAGTGGGTGAGAGAGATGGACTCTACAGAATGGATGGCCTCGAACTGAACGAGTTGAGAGGTAGGTCAACGAAAGGAAGGATTGGATACTGGAGGAAGAGATACGGTGAGGAAGAATAATAAAGCCGGTATAATGAGAAGGGCGATAGAGGGGTGGTCCGGAGGAAGTTAGTCTATCGGGAGGTAGGGAAGTATTGGAGGAGGAGGTATGGAGAGGAGGGATAAGAAGCAGGTATGTGAAAACTGGATAGGGGAGAGGCGGTAGGTCAGAAGTGAATGGAAAAAGAGAAAGTCTGGAAGAAGTGGAGCAATAGGGGATGGTGTGCAAGAGGTATGAACCATAGGAGGTAAAGAAGTAGGGAAATGATAGAACAAGGGGGGAATGAAAGTGGGCATCAGGATAAGGGGGATACTGGAATAGTAGGTATAGATGAGTAGTGACTACAAGTTAATAGAGAGGAGAGGGGTGAGCTAGGAGTAGATCAGCAGAGGGGTGGTAGGAAGGACGAGGGACAATAGAGGTGGGCAGAGAGATCGTACGTACAGTCCAGGTGGAGAGGTGATATAGTGATAAAGAGGTAAAGGACATGAAGATAGTCAGAAGAGAAAAAGGTGTAGGGAGAGGGGGGGGGGGTTTAGGAGGAAGAAGGCAAGATGGGGGTTACTCAAAGAGGATATGAAAAGCAGGGATGGACGAGGAGTAGAGGACCCAAGAAGAGAAATAGGAAGAGAGGTCCATAGGTGGGAGGGTGGAGTCGGAGGCAGGAGGGTCCTCAGAGGGACAGGGATACATTGATGCCACGAGGGTGAGGCAGCCCCAACGAGCGATCAGACGGTGCTCAAGAGTGAGCCGACTGTGGTGATCAGAGGAGCATGATACTAGGCCAGTTACCAAGACATCAGTCTTACCTCGATGGCCCCTCGAGTTAAAGTGGGCTGCTACAGGAGTGTCCGCTTCTTGGGTGATGTCATTCAAGTGTTCACGGCACCTATCGCCGATTCTGCGACCAGACTGACCGATGTAGGTCAACTTGCATCGCTTACAGATGATGGCATAAATGATGTTCCGCGATGTGCAAGTGAATCCCTCTCTGATCTCGAAAGGACCATTAGGGAAGAGGACAGTGTCGGTCTGGAGAACGTGGTCACAAGTTTTACATACTCTCCGGTTGCAGCGGATAGTGCCTCGATGGCTGAAGTGGTCAGCAGGAAGACGGCCCCTGACAAGAAAGTCTCGGAGGTTCCGGTCACGTCTAAAGGCCACTAGTGGTGGGTCAGGGAAGAGCAGACGAGTAGTAGGGTCAGATCGAAGAATAGGGAGGTAGCGGTGGATGGTCCTAATAGCGGCGTAGTGGTGAGGGTGATGGGTGAGAGCGAGCACTACTCTATCAGAGGGGGGATGAGTAGAGGGGGTAAGAGCAGACTGACGTGAAGTGTGGAGAACTCGACGCAGGGCAGGGAGGAGAGCTGATTCAGGATAGAGACGTCGGCGGAAGAATCAAGCATAAGGTGGGCATTGTGAAGGAAATCTTCGTCGTCTTGGCAAAGGCGACGAAGTCTGAGAAGCTGGGAATAGGGAAGAGAGTTCTTGCAGGATGTAGGATGAGAGGAGTCGTAGCGGAGGAAACTATGGGAGTCAGTGGCCTTGTAGAAGACCGAGGTGAGAAGATGAGAGGTGCCCAAGGAGACTAGGATGTCCAGGAAAGATACGGAGGAGGTGGAGATGTGGAAGGTGATGTGGATAGAGGGGTGGAAATGTCCGACATATTCGATGAAACGGGAGATCTCATCTTCTGGAAGGTCAGACAGACCAATGCAGTCATCAATGTACCTACGATACATGAGGGGAAGAGGGCCCTGGTAGGTATGGATGATTTGGTGCTCAAGGTAACCCATGAAGAGACAAGCATAGCTAGGGCCCATTTTAGTGCCCATCGCCACATCTTCACCCAGATCAGCGGTGTGGCGATGGGCACTAAAATGGGCCCTAGCTATGCTTGTCTCTTCATGGGTTACCTTGAGCACCAAATCATCCATACCTACCAGGGCCCTCTTCCCCTCATGTATCGTAGGTACATTGATGACTGCATTGGTCTGTCTGACCTTCCAGAAGATGAGATCTCCCGTTTCATCGAATATGTCGGACATTTCCACCCCTCTATCCACATCACCTTCCACATCTCCACCTCCTCCGTATCTTTCCTGGACATCCTAGTCTCCTTGGGCACCTCTCATCTTCTCACCTCGGTCTTCTACAAGGCCACTGACTCCCATAGTTTCCTCCGCTACGACTCCTCTCATCCTACATCCTGCAAGAACTCTCTTCCCTATTCCCAGCTTCTCAGACTTCGTCGCCTTTGCCAAGACGACGAAGATTTCCTTCACAATGCCCACCTTATGCTTGATTTCTTCCGCCGACGTCTCTATCCTGAATCAGCTCTCCTCCCTGCCCTGCGTCGAGTTCTCCACACTTCACGTCAGTCTGCTCTTACCCCCTCTACTCATCCCCCCTCTGATAGAGTAGTGCTCGCTCTCACCCATCACCCTCACCACTACGCCGCTATTAGGACCATCCACCGCTACCTCCCTATTCTTCGATCTGACCCTACTACTCGTCTGCTCTTCCCTGACCCACCACTAGTGGCCTTTAGACGTGACCGGAACCTCCGAGACTTTCTTGTCAGGGGCCGTCTTCCTGCTGACCACTTCAGCCATCGAGGCACTATCCGCTGCAACCGGAGAGTATGTAAAACTTGTGACCACGTTCTCCAGACCGACACTGTCCTCTTCCCTAATGGTCCTTTCGAGATCAGAGAGGGATTCACTTGCACATCGCGGAACATCATTTATGCCATCATCTGTAAGCGATGCAAGTTGACCTACATCGGTCAGTCTGGTCGCAGAATCGGCGATAGGTGCCGTGAACACTTGAATGACATCACCCAAGAAGCGGACACTCCTGTAGCAGCCCACTTTAACTCGAGGGGCCATCGAGGTAAGACTGATGTCTTGGTAACTGGCCTAGTATCATGCTCCTCTGATCACCACAGTCGGCTCACTCTTGAGCACCGTCTGATCGCTCGTTGGGGCTGCCTCACCCCTCGTGGCATCAATGTATCCCTGTCCCTCTGAGGACCCTCCTGCCTCCGACTCCACCCTCCCACCTATGGACCTCTCTTCCTATTTCTCTTCTTGGGTCCTCTACTCCTCGTCCATCCCTGCTTTTCATATCCTCTTTGAGTAACCCCCATCTTGCCTTCTTCCTCCTAAACCCCCCCCCCCTCTCCCTACACCTTTTTCTCTTCTGACTATCTTCATGTCCTTTACCTCTTTATCACTATATCACCTCTCCACCTGGACTGTACGTACGATCTCTCTGCCCACCTCTATTGTCCCTCGTCCTTCCTACCACCCCTCTGCTGATCTACTCCTAGCTCACCCCTCTCCTCTCTATTAACTTGTAGTCACTACTCATCTATACCTACTATTCCAGTATCCCCCTTATCCTGATGCCCACTTTCATTCCCCCTTTGTTCTATCATTTCCCTACTTCTTTACCTCCTATGGTTCATACCTCTTGCACACCATCCCCTATTGCTCCACTTCTTCCAGACTTTCTCTTTTTCCATTCACTTCTGACCTACCGCCTCTCCCCCTATCCAGTTTTCACATACCTGCTTCTTATCCCTCCTCTCCATACCTCCTCCTCCAATACTTCCCTACCTCCCGATAGACTAACTTCCTCCGGACCACCCCTCTATCGCCCTTCTCATTATACCGGCTTTATTATTCTTCCTCACCGTATCTCTTCCTCCAGTATCCAATCCTTCCTTTCGTTGACCTACCTCTCAACTCGTTCAGTTCGAGGCCATCCATTCTGTAGAGTCCACCTCTCTCACCCACTGCCTAGTTTACTACTTTGTCGTGTCATTCTATTTCTTTCTCTTAACCTCTCGCGTGATCTCTCACTTCCATTGTTGAGTGATTATATGTATTGCTTGTTGTGTCCCAGGAGTATCCTCGTCTATGCCCCCTTTCCCCCCCCCCCCCCTTTTTGGTTTTCCCGAAATTTGATCCTTTTTGCCCTCTTTACTGACCTGTCTTTGTCACGTGTTGCTTTCTATACACGTTCTCTGCGCTTTTAGTCATTTAGTCATTCCGACTGGTTTCAGCACGGATTACAGTTTTCCTGCTCCCTGCTCTGAGCTCAGCTAAGTACAATTTATTATACATTTTTCTCTCTCTTTTTCTATTTTATATATTTTGACGCCCATCATACCTCTCATCATGTAAAATTCATTTCTCTCTTTTCTTATTTTTGCATCCTACTTTCCTCGCCCTCCACTTTATCATCTAACATGTAGTAATTGTGCTTCACCGCTTGTTGTCGTTGTCCATGTATTCTGAAGAAGGCCACAGGCCGAAACGTCAGTATTGTGTTGTGTTCTTTATTTGTAAAGCTGTCACCATACCTTGGAGTGTTTAGCACACCCACCATTGGCTCCTATAGCTTGTTTCATAAGTCGTGCCCAACTTTAAAAATCAATATCTTTTAAACCGCTTTTTGTAATTTTTTCAAAATTTGCATGTATAGTTATAATGATTAGAACCCAACAGGGAATTAATTTCATTAAAAACAAACATTTGGTTATTATTATTGCTTATTTGATTTATATAAATTTATAACGACCCATTGATGTAGTCAAAACTTAGTGTTTACAGTATTTAAGTTAAAAATAGCGATTACAAATCCATACACGCTCAAATTTACGATTTTGCACGCTTTCCGCGTGAGTTGTCTGACACAATTAGAGACTTGTAGTAAACACGAGACATTGTGTGTTCCATTTCCGTTAATTCAGCGGCGTAACGTGGAACAATAACATTTATCATGAGTCTTAAAATGAAATTCTGCAGTTTACAAAACATCGCAATAAAAATGCTAAACGAGGAAGATTATTTCATTCTTTAGAAAACCCTGAGAATAGGACAAGACACATTTTGGATTTATCTAAACGGTCATTTAATCGCTGGATTCAAGCACGTGACCGTCAATGTTCCAAATATACAAAATCACAAGGAAGAGCAAAAATGTTGGATAATTTCGACAGTGAACTTATTAGAAGTGAAATTCGCAAAATGTTGGGTATGAATGAAACTGTTACAATAAGAAAATTAAAAGTATCGCTGAAAAAGAACAACAGTATTGAAATATCAAAGTCTACATTATGGAGGAATGTGAGAGCTGCAGGCTTTACATTCAGAAAGTATTCCAATGGACGAAACATCATCTGTGAGAAGCCACATATAGTAGTCATGAGAAGCAAGTACTTACGTGAAGTAAAAGAGGTGCGCAAGCAAGGTTATGATATTGTGTACTTGGATGAAACATGGATCAATGCTCACCACACTAACCAAAGGGAATGGCAGTCATCAGATGGAAAGATTAAGAGATTAATACCTAGCAGCAAAGGACAGCGCTTGATAATTGCTCATGCAGGTAGTCGACAACATGGACTAATACAGAATGCAGAGCTCATTTTTCTTTCAAAATCCATAGACAATCGGGATTATCACTCTGAGATGAATGGTCACATATTTAGACATTGGATTGAAAATTCTGTTCTCCCATCACTAGATCGACCATCTTGCCTAATAATGGACAATGCAGCGTACCACAACATTGTTGCACTTGAAGATAAAGTCCCGACGTCATCCAGTACAAAAGATGCTATTAAGATATGGCTCACAAAGGAGCACATACAATTTAATAACATCTACTTAAAACCTGAATTACTATTTCTAGTAAAGCAAAAACAGAGGACAAAGATTTTTCAAATAGATAAGATTATCCAAGAGCACGGTCATATAAGTTTGAGGCAGCCACCTTACCATGCTCATTTAAATCCAATAGAACTAATCTGGGCAAAATTAAAAGGACAAGTGGCAGATGAAAATACAACATTCAAAATATGCGATGTAAAGACTCTTGCTAATCTCGCTTTATTAAATATAGACAAAGATTATTGGGCTAAATGTGAAGACCACTTCTTAAAACAGGAAGAGGAATATTGGAAAAATGATGGTTTGTGGAATGTTCAACCCCAAACAGTTATTAATCTTTTAGACTCGTCTGATTCAGAATGAAAGTATATAGCCCCCACAATGTTGGCCCCTATATTACCTTAAATTATTTCAACAAACGGTCCTTTTCAGGACCACACAACTATGAAAATTGGACATACAGGTATACCTTGATATTATTATCGTCCGTCCTCGAACTGAGCAGACAATAATTCTCCCGGTGTTTTGTTTTATCCAGTTATTTCCCCATTACGGCCACGCCTTTACCTAGTGAAAATTAATCGTAGACCAGCAACTACGGTAATTTCTATTCTTTAGGGCTTCACAATTTACAATTTTGACAAACATCAAAGAAATATCGCCGCTTTAAGAAAACTGCAGCTGCAAGATATTTGTTAAATATACATTTGAAGGGTCTTTTGCATTCTAATAACATTTGGAAAATTTCAAAAGTATTTAACAAACGGTTAGAGAGTAATAGCGTTTTGAAGTTGGGCAAATGTTTTGAAACGAGCTTATAACTAACTACCTACTTACCTATTTACGTAGCTATCTAACTATCTAACTACTTATATATTCACATGGCTATCCACTAAATTACCTAGCTATCTACCTATTTACCTAGCTATCTACCTACTAATATATTTATCAGGTTTCCCAATAAATTACCTAGTTAACAACCCACTTACCTATATACCTAGCTATCTAATTACTTATATAGTTACCTAGCTTCCCACTAACTTACTTAGATTCCAATTTACTTAATTATTTACCTAGCTATCTACCTACTTATATGGCTACCTAGCTTCCCACTAACTTACTTAGATTCCAATTTACTTAATTATTTTCCTAGTGATCTATCTACTTATATAGTTACCTAGCTTCCCACTAAAATATCTGGCTACTATCCTACTTACCTATTTACCAAGCTATTTACATTCTTATATAGTTACCTAACTCCGACTAAATTACAAGCTACCAAACTACTTTCCTTTTTACCTAGCTATCTATCTACTTAAATAGTTATCACTTTTTCAATAAACATACATAGCTACCTACCTATTTGCCTAGCTGTTAGCCTACTTATATAGTTACCTAGCTTTTCTCTAAATTACCTAGCTAACTACCTACTTACCTATTTACCTAGCGTATTAAGGCTCTCTATTCACGTACCTAGCCACGTTCTTCCTTCCTGCATATTTACACAACTTTCAAAATAACCCCCGTGTTCGTTTTCTGAGAAACTAATTTCACGTTTACAAAATGCATCCTCAAACAGAAGCCAGCTCGTGTCATTACAAACGGATACGAGACATTGCATATTGGAGATCTCTTTTTGATTATAGATTCCTACGCCTCAAGCCTTCCCAGCCTCTTTACTACAGCTATAAGTAAGTAATTATGTGCATACATTCATTATGATATCAGCAATAAATACAAACTGCGTTAAATTATATTAACAACATTAACCAAGATTACAGCTGTCTCATTAATACGAACAGCATTAATCATGACAAAATATTGCCACAGTTATATGCTCAGTATTAATCACGAATTCAAAACAGGGAAAAATAAACTAGAATTGTGGTTTTACAGAAGAATGTTGAGAATATCATGGAAAGCTAAGAATAATAATAAAAATGTTATGAAAGAGGCCAAGGCAAAAAAAAGAGAGCTAATTTTCAATGTTAGGAAGAATCTATAATTATTTATTGGCCATGTAATGAGAAGGGAACAACTGGAATATATTGCAACAACAGGAAAAAGTGAGGAAGCAAAAAAGAAAAGATACTAGACAACTTTAGAGAATGGCTTGGCATAAGGTCAGCAACAGAAATGATAAATAACTGTTGAGATCAAGAATTGTGGAGAGACATGATCACCTACGTTAGCAAGCATGGTACTTGATGATGATGATGATTAATCGTGAACATTTTTGTCACAGTTATATGAATCACAAGAACTATTGTCACAATTATATGAATCACGAGAAATATTGTCACAATTAAATGAATCACGAAAACTATTGTTACAATTATATGAATCAAGAGAACTATTGTCACAATTATATGAATCAAGAGAACTATTGTTACAATTATATGAATCACGAGAACTATTGTCACAATTATATGAATCACGAGAAATATTGTCACAATTAAATGAATCACGAAAACTATTGTTACAATTAAATGAATCACGAAAACTATTGTTACAATTATATGAATCAAGAGAACTATTGTTACAATTATATGAATCAAGAGAACTATTGTCACAATTATATGAATCAAGAGAACTATTGTCACAATTAAATGAATCACGAGAACTACTGTCACAATTAAATGAATCAAGATAACTATTGTTACAATTATTTGAATCAAGAGAACTATTGTTACAATTATATGAATCACGAGAACTATTGTTACTATTATATGAATCAAGAGAACTATTGTCACAATTATATGAATCAAGAGAACTATTGTTACAATTATATTAATCACGAGAACTGTCACAATTATATGAATCACGAGAACTATTGTCACAATTATATGAACCACGAGAACTATTGTCACAATTATATGAATCACGAGAACTCTTGTCACAATTATATGAATCACGAGAACTATTGTCACAATTATATGAACCACGAGAACTATTGTCACAATTATATGAATCACGAGAACTATTGTCACAATTATATGAATCACGAGAACTATTGTCACAATTATATGAATCACGAGAACTATTGTCACAATTATATGAATCACGAGAACTATTGTTACAATTATATGAATCACGAGAACTATTGTTACAATTATATGAATCACGAGAACTATTGTCACAATTAAATCACCAAAATAAAGCACAAATACTGAAGTCAAAACACATCAACAACGTCCGACAGTGAGAGATCGCAGACTACAAAGAAAGAAGATATTGGATAGCTGGGTGTCCTGGCATAGTAAACAGTCAACAACAGAATTGATAAGATGCACTGTGGATATAAGATAATAGAAGAACGGGGTCGCCTGATCCAACCAATATGGCCACCTGATGATGATGAGTATTGAGTATTGAGCCTGCACCAAAACAGACTAGCTTACGGTAGCTAGGATCGCCGTGTTCCGTGTAGTGATGGCTCTTACTAGACCTAGTATTGAGTATCTAATAAAAGACCTTGAATTGAGAATCTGATAAAAGACCTAGAATTTAGTATTTAATAAAAGACCTAGTATTGAGTATCTGATAAAAGACCTAGTATTGAGTATCTAATAAAAGACCTAGTATTGAGTATTTAATAAAAGAACTAGTATTGAGTATATAATAAAAGACCTAGTATTGAGTATTTAATAAAAGACATAGAATTGAGAATCTAATAAAAGACCTAGTATTGAGTATCTAATAAAAGACCTAGTATTGAGTATCTATTGAAAGACTTAGTATTGAGTATCTGATAAATGACTTAGTATTGAGTATCTAACAAAAGACTTAGAATTGAGAATCTAATAAAAGACCTAGTATTGAGTATTTAATAAAAGACTTAGAATTGAGAATCTAATAAAAGACCTAGTATTGAGTATCTATTGAAAGACTTAGTATTCAGCATCTGATAAATGACTTAATATTGAGTATCTAATAAAAGACATAGTGTTGAGTATCTAATAAAAGACCTAGTATTGAGTATCTGATAAAAGACCTAGTATTGAGTATCTAATAAAAGACCTAGTATTGAGTATCTAATAAATGACCTTGTATTGAGTATCTGATAAAAGACCTAGTATTGAGTATCTAATAAAAGACCTAGTATTGAGTATCTAATAAAAGATCTAGTATTGAGTATCTAATAAAAGACCTAGTATTGAGTATCTAATAAAAGACCTAGTATTGAGTATCTAATAAAAGACCTAGTGTTGAGTATCTGATAAAAGACCTAGTATTGAGTATCTAATAAAAGACCTAGTATTGAGTATCTAATAAAAGACCTAGTATTGAGTATCTAATAAAAGACCTAGTATTAAGTTTCTAATTAAAGACCTAGTATTGAGTATCTAATAAAAGACCTAGTGTTGAGTATCTAATAAAAGACTTAGTATTATCTGATAAAAGACCTAGTATTGAGTATCTAATAAAAGACCTAGTATTGAGTATCTAATAAAAGACTTAGTATTATCTGATAAAAGACCTAGTATTGAGTATCTAATAAAAGACCTAGTATTGAGTATGTAATAAAAGACCTAGTATTGAGTATCTAATAAAAGACCTAGTATTGAGTATCTAATAAAAGACCTAGTATTGAGTATCTAATAAAAGACCTAGTATTGAGTATCTAATAAAAGACCTAGTATTGAGTATCTAATAAAAGACCTAGTATTGAGTATCTAATAAAAGTCCTAGTATTGAGTATCTAATAAAAGACCTAGTATTGAGTATCTAATAAAAGACCTAGTATTGAGTATCTAATAAAAGACCTAGAATTGAGTATATAATAAAAAACCTGGAATTGAGTATTTAATAAAAGACCTAGTATTGAGTATCTAATAAAAGACCTAGTATTGAGTATCTAATAAAAGACCTATGATCTGATGGAAGACGCAATTCAACACATGAAAAGATGCAAAGCTCCATATCCTGACAATATAACAATCGAAGAGATAAATGCATTAGGAGAGTTGGGAGTACAAGTCACAACAAAATTACTCAATGACTTTTATAACGCTGGACACACACCCGAAGATCTACTAACATCTATCTTTGTAGCCATACCGATGAAGTCAGGAGCCACTGATTGTGAAGACCATCGCACTATTAGTCTCATGAGCAATATGACTAAAATATTACTAAGAATAATCATGAGACGTGTAAGGAACAAAATAAAACCAGAAATAAGTGAGGAACAATGTGGATTTGTGGAAGGAAAGGGCACCAATAATGCAATATACATCTTAAGAACATTGATAGAAAGATCTATAGAGGTAAAGAAAGATCTATATATGTGCTTTATAGACTACACGAAAGCATTTGACAAAGTAAAGCATGTGGAAATAATCAATATGATGGAGAAATTAAACATTGATGGCAAGGATCTGCGAATCATAAAAAAAACATGGACTGGCAACAAACAGCAGCTATACGAATTAACAACCAAACAGGACAATTCCAATATATAAAGCAAAGAGTCAGACAAGGCTGTGTTCTGTCACCGGATTTGTTTTCACTCTACAGCGAATATATTATGAGATCAATAGTAGACAAAAAAAAGAATTGAAGTCAACGGTCACAACATAAATAATTTGCGATATGCGGATGACACAGACTTAATAGCAGAGACAGAAAATGAACTACAAGAAATGATAGACATAATAGTAAAAGAAAGCAACAAGAAAGGTCTCAGTCTGAATAGTAAGAAAACAGAAGTAATGGTTATATCGAAGAAACAATCACCACCATCATGCAGCATAAAAATAAACGAGACAAATCTGAAACAAGTGCATCGTTTCAAATACTTGGGCACAATAATAACATCAGATGGGAGATGCACCACAGAAATAAAAAGCAGAAAAGCTCAGGCCAAAATAGCATTTCAGAAAATGAAAAATTTCTTATGTAACAAATCTATGTCAATACAAATGAGAAAGAGAGTTCATGGGTGCTATGTAGAACCAACTCTGACCTATGGAAGCGAATCATGGACAGTAGACAAACAAATGAAAAGACGATTAGAGGCCACAGAGATGGGATTTCTCAGAAGAATGTTGAAAGTTCCCTGGACAGCTAAAAAGACCAATGAGGAAGTTCTCAAAGAGGCCAACACAAAAAAGGAGCTCTTAAAAAACATCAGAAAGAAACAATCAACATTTTTCGGGCACATCATGAGAAGAGGAAAGTTGGAATACTTGGTTACAACTGGCAAAATAAAAGGAAAGAGAGATCGCGGACGACAAAGAGAGAAAATACTGGATAGCTTGGTGTCATGGCATGGAAAACAGTCAACAACAGAACTGATACGATGCACTGTAGATAGAAGATTGTGGAGGTACATGCTGGCCTACGCCAACCGGTATGGCACATGATGTTTATAAAATACGTAGTATTAAGTATCTAATAAAAGACCTAGAATTGAGTATCTAATAAAATACCTAGTATTGAGTATCTAATAAAAGACCTAGTATTGAGTATCTAAGAAAAGACCTAGAATTGAGTATCTAATAAAAGACCTAATATTGAGTATATAATAAAATACCTAGTATTGAGTATCTAATAAAAGGCCTATTATTGAGTATCTGATAAAAGACCTAGTATTGAGTATCTAATAAAAGACCTAGTATTGAGTATCTAATAAAAGGCCTAGTATTGAGTATCTCATAAAAGACCTAGTATTGAGTATCTAATAAAAGACCTAGTATTGTGTATCTGATAAAAGACCTAGTATTGAGTATCTAATAAAAGACCTAGTATTATCTGATAAAAGACCTAGTATTGAGTATCTAATAAAAGACCTAGTATTGTGTATCTGATAAAAGACCTAGTGTTGAGTATCTAATAAAAGACCTAGTATTGAGTATCTAATAAAAGACCTAGTATTGAGTATCTAATAAAAGGCCTAGTAGTGAGTATCTAATAAAAGACCTAGTATTGAGTATATAATAAAAGATCTAGTATTGAGTAAAAAGTAAAAAGTAAAGTACCCCCCGTCACGCCAAAGGGCGGCGTATAGGGAAATATGGTGTTAGTGACCCTATATTTTACAGACCTTCAGCACATGATTTTTGGGGTAATGTGGTCGGTATTACGCCCGTGCTGCTTTACTTTCCCAGAAAAAATCCGGTACCCATTTAAGGCTGGGTGAACCCGGAGCCGTCGGTTGGGATCGAACCCTACCTCTTGTCCGTAGTAGTCCAGTTCACTAACCACTGAGCTATCGCGGCTCCCACTAATTTTTAGGGAATTAGTAAAACCCAGGTGTCCTCGCCAGGGTACGAACCCCGGCTGTTGCCGTGGTAAGCCAACCGTAGTATTGAGTATCTAATAAAATACCTAGTATTGAGTATCTAATAAAAGACCTAGTATTGAGTTTCTAAGAAAAGACCTAGAATTGAGTATCTAATAAAAGACCTAGTATTGAGTATCTAATAAAATACCTAGTATTGAGTATCTAATAAAAGACCTGGTATTGAGTATCTAATAAAAGACATAGCATTGAGTATCTAATAAAAGACCTAATATTGAGTATATAATAAAAGACCTAGTATTGAGTATCTAATAAAAGGCTTATTATTGAGTATCTGATAAAAGACCTAGTATTGAGTATCTAATAAAAGACCTAGTATTGAGTATCTAATAAAAGGCCTAGTATTGAGTATCTAATAAAAGACCTAGTATTGAGTATCTAATAAAAGACCTAGTATTGAGTATCTAATAAAAGACCTAGTATTGAGTATCTAATAAAAGACCTAGTATTATCTGATAAAAGACCTAGTATTGACTATCTAATAAAAGACCTAGTATTGTGTATCTGATAAAAGACCTAGTGTTGAGTATCTAATAAAAGATCTAGTATTGAGTATCTAATAAAAGACCTAGTATTGAGTATCTAATAAAAGGCCTAGTAGTGAGTATCTAATAAAAGACCTAGTATTGAGTATATAATAAAAGATCTAGTATTGAGTATCTAATAAAAGACCTAGTATTGAGTATCTAATAAAAGACCTAGTATTGAGTATCTAATAAAAGCCATAGAATTGAGTCTGGCTAAAAAGAAGTTGGCTAACAAAATCATAAATCGTCGTTTGTCCATGTAGTTGTTGGCCTTACTGACATAGAAGACCTAGCACTGCAGTACTTCTAGGCTTGAGTAGTAGATCCCAGCATAACCAGGAATAGACGAACTCCAACTTCTCCAGTAATAGCCGGCAACATCGAGGAAGCCATTACGACCCGCCACAACAATGAGTGAAAGGCACCCTGCCCACCTCAACTCGTGGCATTAGATCAACAACAAACGAACGGAGACTTCAGAGGCGACAAATCAACAATTAATTTTAATGGGACAGGTATGTTTAAACACTCGGAAAAAAATCCACATATAAATAACATAAAACACAAAGTACATTAAACGGCCCGAGGCAGAATGTAACCTGTACTTATAAACACAGTGCCTTGCCACAAGAGACCTGCCGTACTCACAGCTAGGCAATCTAAACAAAAATAGTTGATATTATAGCCAGGTCCTCCACGCATGTGTGACTATTATCATGATTTGTCTTCAGTCTAAAATACACTTCTGCAATAGGAAAATATTTAAGCAGAACTTCGCAGCAGGAGGGAACATCAGAAAACGACCCTCCTCGGAGTAAATGTTTCGAGCCGTTAGCTTCTTGACTCTCTAAGGAAGGTGCGCCCGCCTGGGTTATGACTCCCAGGCCTCGACCTCCTGCTGTATTGAACTCGGAAGCTTACAATATATTCGGTCCACAATAACTACACTTCTTATACGCAACACTTCTGATCGAATCTACGGTCTATACCCGGTCACACAGGACAGTCTTCGCTTTAACCCAGCACATTGACGTCCTCCTAGTGGTGCCAGCAGTCTAAAATGGCTAGTGTTTCGCGACGTATTTTATACACACTCACATACACGCTGCTTCTTGTCATGAAGTAATTACACGTGGTGGGGGGCGGATCGGTAGCTGAAAATAGGTGATAACGATACGTCGGGCTGGGAACTCTACTCCCTTGAACTGTGAGTACTGTAAACGTGGGGTATGACTCGCGCATGGTCGATTTTGTTACTTATTATTATTATTGTATATATATATATGTATATACATATATATATATATATATATATATATATATATATATATATAATAATTTCTAAATATTCAATATTTTAGCAATATTGTAGTGTTTGTAAGGGGAGGGAGTGGAGAGGAAGGCTTAAAGTAATACAAATAATAACAGTTTGTGTTTGTAACCTTAAGTTACTATTGTCTCTTATATATTCCCACGTTTCATTAACACCTGCCAGTCATACATTTGACATTTCCCTCTAGGTCTCAGCCAAACTGACAACATTATGACGACACTACCAACTATTTCTGCAACATCTAGTGCTGAGATGATGGCGTCATCTTTGGTTCCTACTACTACTACAGTGGAAACAACTACAATCTCAAAGCCGACAACTTTAACAACAGCGACTACCACTATCACAACTAGAACTGCTCACCAAACAACAATTATACCCACAACTACAAAAACTACTTCATCTACAACACCCATACCAACAAAAACTACAACTCTCACAACAACAACTACAACAACACCCACAATAGCAACAACATCCACAGCAACAACTACACACACAACTACAACTACACCCACAACAGCAACAACACTCACAAACACAACACCCAAACAACACCAACACCCGCAACAACAACAACACCCATAACACCTCCAACAACAACACCACCAACAACAACAACACCCACAAAATCAATTTCACCGAATACAACAACTATACCCACTACAACAGCAACACCCACAACCACTACACCAACAACGACAACTACACCCACTACACAACAACTACAACAATACACCCACTACAACCACTACAACACCACTACTACACCACAACAACTACCCCCTACAACAACAACACTACTACACCACTACACCCACAACAACAACTAACACCACACTACACCCACTACAACACACAACTACACCCACTACAACAACAACTACACCATACACAACAATATCACCACTACAACCACTACAACAACAACAACTACATCCACTACACACAACTACACCACACAACACACAACAACAACCAACCACTACAACAACAACCACTACACCACTACAACAATACAACATACAACAACACACCATACACAACATCAACAACTATAACCACTACAACAACAACAACTACAGCAACTACACCCACTACAATAACAACTAAACCCACTACACCAGCAACTATAACAACACCCACAACAACAACTACCACTGGAATGTCCTCGACAACTCGTGCTGCTACCACCACCACTGAACGTACGTATCATCCACATAGCAACTTAACCTCACCAAGCACAACACAATGTGAAACGATAACTTTACATCACTATGTTAGAAGGTTGCACTTCTGATTCCATATTTAGACCCGTTTCGTCTTCATTTATCGATCTATCCACGCTCTTCATATTAGTTAGTCTGTTTCCGCATCACAAAATAAACATGAAGTAGGGTTTCAGTCACTTTTGGGTCACTTAAAATGAATTAAACTATTAGTTATTTTTTCGCGGGACCACATCAGCCCATGCACTTTCTGGGGTATTGCCCCTTCTGTGTTGCTGTGCAGAGTCAAGGGGAGAGTACCAAGGTCAAGCATGATCACCGACTTCATTAATCCATCGTCTTCTCGTATTGCCTTTACCCTTCCCCTTGTTAATTACAAATTAAACCTGGAGTGGTGTCCGGTTATTTCTGGATTAGATAACTTCCTATCTCCCTCCCATTATGTAAAAGCTGGCATGGATTACGAAATAATAGAATGTATATGTAAAGTGTCAGAGTTTCCACTTTACTGGACAGTAATTTCTACTTGAAAACCCGTGACCCAGTGACAGCATGATGACGTCACCTTGACGACTTATCTTTATGACCAGATAAGTCGTTTTCAGGTTGTCCCGCTGACATCCAAGATCGACCTTATGTTTTCAGGAGAGGCTAAAAAAAAAAAAAAAAAAAAAATTAAACAGCCCCTGTCACGCCAAATGGCGTATAGAGAATATGGTATTAGTGACCATAAATTTTACAGACTTTCGGCACATGATTTTTGGGGTTATGTGGTCGGTATAACGCCCGTACCGCTTTACTTTACCAGAAAAAAAATCCGGTACCCATTTAAGGCTGGGTGAACCCAAAAGCCGTCGGTTGGGATCGAACTCTACCCCTTGTCCTTTGTAGTCCAGTTCACTCACTACTGAGCTATCGCAGCTCCCAGGCTGAAATATACACAATATGAAATATTATGCAGAGTCGCGAGCAGAGCTGCAGCGCACATAACATAGTATGAGCCAACTTAAACATTAGCTCATCCTATCAGCCATATTGTCTATGTATCCTTTAACACAACTCAACACCGTGCGTTTACTTCTTTACCTCATTTGCTCTACTTTCCCCTTGTTATCTCTCTTCTCTCTCTCTCTCTCTTTCTCTCTCTCTCTCTTTCTCTCTCTCTCTCTCTTTCTCTCTCTCTCTTATCTTCTTCTTCTCGTTTTCTTTGTACCTTAAGGGACACCTTTCATTTTTTCGAATTTTTCACTTTTTGGTTAATTATGTATTGCATAAGGGCTTTTATTCTTCGGTTCTACAATTCCCGCAACCAGACTCCTGTAACGGGAAAATGTCGTGCAGGTCTAATTATATCATACCAGCCGAGATAGTTTGGTCTAATTATATTCTACATGCCTAGATAGTTTGGTCTAATTATATTCTACCTGCCGAGATAGTTTGGTCTAATTATATTCTACCTGCCGAGATAGTTTGGTCTAATTATATTCTACCTGCCGAGATAGTTTGGTCTAATTATATACTACCTGCCGAGATAGTTTGGTCTAATTATATACTACCTGCCGAGATAGTTTGGTCTAATTATATTCTACCTGTCGAGATGGTTTGGTCTAATTATATTCTACCTGCCGAGATAGTTTGGTCTAATTATATCCTACCTGCCGAGATAGTTTGGTCTAATTATATCATACCTGCCGAGATAGTTTGGTCTAATTTTATCCCACCTGTCGAGATAGTTTAGTCTAATTATATTCTACCTGCCGAGATAGTTCGGTCTAATTTTATCCCACCTGTCGAGATAGTTTTGTCTAATTATATACCACATGTCGAGATAGTTTGGTCTAATTATATCCTACCTGCCGAGATAGTTTGGTCTAATTATATCATACCTGCCGAGATAGTTTGGTCTAATTTTATCCCACCTGTCGAGATAGTTTAGTCTAATTATATTCTACCTGCCGAGATAGTTTGGTCTAATTTTATCCCACCTGTCGAGATAGTTTTTTTTCTAATTATATACCACATGTCGAGATAGTTTGGTCTAATTATATCCTACCTGCCGAGATAGTTTGGTCTAATATACTTCCTGCCTAGATAGTTTGGTCTAATTGTATCCTA
The DNA here is from genome assembly GCA_032433765.1 of Megaustenia siamemsis. Taxonomy (NCBI): domain Eukaryota; kingdom Metazoa; phylum Mollusca; class Gastropoda; order Stylommatophora; family Ariophantidae; genus Megaustenia; species Megaustenia siamemsis. The sequence goes on from JAVIAB010000108.1 coordinate 76,283,504, forward strand.
GCTGCCTTCTCTTTTGTGTATTATCTTTTATCTATTAACTAGACTACGTAAATTCTGGCCATCGTATTTTTCCCACAATTTTTCTCATATGTGTTTGTTTTTTCTGGCTTGGATTTATGTGTTTAATATTGTTATAGTTTGTAATACCAGATGAAAGCTTCTTCCGAACAATTTTAATTTGTCTTGTCTTTCTATTAGTATTAGCTGCTCCATATCATTTTATATTTTTCTTATCCCTGTTCCTCTTTGCGTTGTCTTTATTACCTTTATTGCTCTTGTTCCCCCTTCCCCTTCATTTTTATCTTCTTCCTGCTTTCTGTTGTACCCTATAGGACACCTACTTTCATTTTTTTCCCCATTATCCAATTGTTCATTGCTTGGTGCCTTTGGTCTAAATAAATCCAATATGCCCTATTGTCTATTAATATTTTAAAAAAGACTCAACGAAATCCTGGCAACTGTCTTTTCCGCATTTTAATTTTAGAAATGGGGTGTGTATTCTGACTCGGAATCTTGTGTTTAATTTTGTATAATTTGTTTGTTAAACCTGATAAAGGCTTTTGCCGAAACGTTGTAGCTTGTCTTATCTTTCTGTTTGTTTAGCTGCTATCATTTGATGTTTATTTTAATTGTAGATGAGTATCTAATGCAGGCACATTCGGAAATTAAATGATATAAAGATGATTTCACGTTTAGTTATAAGTAAAAAGAAGAAGGTAAAGAGCCCCCGTCACACCAAGTGGCGTATAGGGAATATGGTGTTAGTGACCATAAATTTTACAGACCTTCAGCACATGATTTTTGGAGTAATGTGGTCGGTATTACGCCCGTGCTGCTTACTTTCCCAGAAAAAAATCCGGTACCCATTAAGGCTGGGTGAACCGAAAGCCGTCGGTTGGGATCGAACCCTATCTCTTGTCCTTTGTAGTCCAGTTCATTAACCACTGAGCTGTCGCGGTTCCCTCATTTTAGTTATAATCACATTCTAATATCTGTGTTGCTCGATACAAAAATAATTAAAATGAAGAGCCCCCGTCATGCCAATGGCGTATAGGGAATATGGTGTTAGTAACCATCATTTTTTATATACCTTCGGTACCAAATTTTTTGGGCAATGTGGTCGGTATTACGCCCGTGCCGCTTTAATTTCCAGAAAAAAATGCGGTACTCATTTTAGGCTGGGTGAACCTGGAAGCCGTCGATCCTCTTGTCCTTTACTCGATGCATACTATACAAAACATGTTATTTTTGCTAAGTGAGTGTGTTTATCATTTCCATCAATACAAAAACAGGCGGCTTTGAGAGAATAACATTTGTTCAGTATCAGAAAGTAGATTAATACATTCCATACTTTTACTCTCCCAACTTTCTTTAGATGTAACACATTTAATGTGTAATGCTTCGTTAACTGTGTGTTTTATGTCATATAATCCACACACTTTCCTTTCCAAACTTCGTAATTCTCCTACTTCATCTTTCCTTCCTCATTTGCCTTTCAGCGTCGAGGGGAGATATAATTTACGGTCTCTCGCCCTTCTATTCGCACCTGCTACTGTTATGTTTCCTAGTGCTTCTAATATTCAATTGATCCATCTTTTTCGTGGTGACCAAAAACTGTATTCTACGGCAATAAGTATTCTGTGAAGTGAATTGATAAACTCTCCTATCTGTTGAAATATTTTCAAGCTTTGTATTTCACAACGGTTGTCTTTCTCATTTGACCTAATGTATGTAATGTAAATAACAAGAGTTCGTTCCCTTTGACCTGTTTTATGTAATGTATTTAGTCTGCTTCCTTGCAAAATCACATTTTCTGTGATGTAATTCCAGAATGTCCTTCTACATCAATAACATCTTTTATTAATTGTAATTCAAGAATGTCCTTCTACATGAGTGACATCTTTTATTAATTGTAATTCAAGAATGTCCTTCTAGATGAGTGACATCTTTTATTAATTGTAATTCAAGAATGTCCTACATCAGTGACATCTTTTATTAATTGTAATTCAAGAATATCTATCTACATGAGTGACATCTTTTATTAATTGTAATTCAAGAATCTCCTACATCAGTGCCATCTTTTATTAATTGTAATTCAAGAATGTCATACATCAGTGCCATCTTTTATTAATTGTAATTCAAGAATGTCCTACATCAGTGACATCTTTTATTAATTGTAATTCAAGAATGTCCTACATCAGTGACATCTTTTATTAATTGTAATTCACGAATGTTCTTCCCCAGCTACGTATTTTATTCAGCTGTCGTTTGAGACACTCAATTTGACGTTCACTGATGACTTAAACAACAAAAGCTCACCACACTTCACGAACATTCAACATATGTTCTGTGCTGATGTGAGTTTTTCTTAGATTTTGTGTGAATGGTATTTATAGAAACCTGGTCATTGTTTTGTGTACTGTGTTTTGATCTCTACTGTAAAAGATCAGCGTGTAAATGGACACTATACGAGCAATTAGACGATTTTTAAAAAAAAAAGTCTATATGCAATTAATAACGCACGTTTACAGCGTCTGATTGGAGCCTCGATGGCTAAGTAGTTAACGTATTCGCGTCTTTATCATAAAGGTCTGGGTTCATTCCCAGAAGTAGCAGATTTTGTGTCGGACAGATAATGCTTCGGGACTCACCCAGCCTCTTAAAATGGGTACCTGATATTTTATCTGGGAAATAAAGGCTGCCTGGCATGATACCGGCCATATCACCCAAAATGTGCCGCGATTATAGAAAAATATGGTGACTAACATATATCATATCGAAGAAACAATAACCACCATCATGCAACATAAGTATACACAGGACACATCTGAAACAAGTGAGACGCGTCAACATTTTGGGCACAGTAATAACATCAGATGGAAGATGTACCACAGAAATAAAAGTAGATTAGCTCAGGCTTAAATAGCATTTCAGAAAATGAAAAACGTCTTATGCAGCAAGCCTATGTCAATAAAGATGAGAAAGAGAGTTCATCGGTGCTATATTAAGCCACTTATAACCCATGGAAGCGAATCATGGACAGTAAACAGACAAATGACAAGACGATTAGAGGCCACAGATGGGATTTCTCAGAAGTATGTTGAAAGTTCCCTGGACAGCTAAAAAGACCAATGAGAAAGCTCTCAAAGAGGTCAACACAAAAAGGGAGCTCTTAAAAAACATAAGAAGGAAACAATAAACATTTTTATGGCGCATCATGAGAAGAGGAAAGTTGTAATACCTAGTTACAATTGGCAAAATACAGGGAAAATGAGATCACGGACGACAAAGAGAGAAGATACTAGATAGCTTGGTGTCATGGCACGGAAAACAGTCAACAATAGGATTGATACGATGCACTGTGGATAGAAGGTTATGGAAGGACATGATCGCCTACGCGTGATGATGAACGCCATATTCCCCGTCCACCCAGCAAGGTGTGAAGAGAACCTCTGTTTTTAGTGGTAATGTCTATCCCATTAACACTTTTTTATTCTTTCTCTTTCTCTTTTCTTCATCTTCCTGTTTATTTTAACTCCGTATAGAGCATAGATCACCACCATCATGCAGCATAAAAATAAACGAGACAAATCTGAAACAAGTGCAACGTTTCAAATACTCAGGCACAATAATTACATCAGATGGGAGATGCACCACAAGAAATAAAAAGCAGAATAGCTCAGGCCAAAATAGCATTTCAGAAAATGAAAATATCTTATGCAACAAATCTATGTCAATAAAATTAGAAAGAGAGTTCATCGGTGCTATATAGAACCAATTCTGACCTATGGAAGCGAATCATGGACAGTAGACAAACAAATGAAAAGACGATTAGAGGCCACAGAGATGGGATTTCTCAGAAAATATTGAAAGTTCCCTGGACAGCGAAAAAGACCAATGAGGAAGTTCTCAAAGAGGCCTACACAAAAAGGGAGCTCTTAAAAACATCAGAAAGAAGCAATCAACATTTTTCGGACACATCATGAGAAGGGGAAAGTTGGAATACTTGGTTACAACTGGCAAAATAAAAGGAAAGAGAGATCGCGGACGACAAAGAGAGAAAATACTGGACAACTTGGTGTCATGGCATGGAAAACAGTCAACAACAGAACTGATACGATGCACTGTATATAGAAGATTGTGGAGGGACATGATCACCTACGCCAACCGGTATGGCACATGATGATGATGAGAGATCATAGATCTTCAGGAAACATTTCCAAACCCTTCTGTTTTGGTCCATTATTACCTTTCCATGTCTTTTAAACCAACCACATTTGTTTACAGCGAATAAATTCAGAGGAAGAGGTATGTTTACAGCACTCGTAAAAATGACAAATAATCAACAGAAAAAAACAACAAGAACAATGTATGGACCGAAGCAGGATCGAACCCGTACTCAATGGCACAGCACCTTGCCACGAAAAGCCAAACGCTAGGGAACACTGCCACTCAGCTAACTATTGATTATTTGTCATTTTTTTCCGAGTGCTGTAAACACACCTCTTCCTCTGAAATGATTCGCTGATTATCGCCTCGGAAGTTTCCCTCTATAATAATATTCATTTATTAACATTTGTTTCCACCTCTTTTCTACAATCAGACCTTGTCTACTCGTTGTTTCCTTTAATGAAATTACAAAAACAGGTCCTACGTGCAGTCTTCTTCAGAAAACGAGAATAACACAAATGAATAACGAAATAAAGAAAAGCTCAGCTATATCTATGATGAGCGGGCCAAGTTAATCAGGGAGAAAAAAAGGGTTAAGAGATAACTTGATGAAACGAATAAGAGATGTGCCACGTATTGGAGGATAAAAATAGATAATAGGTGAAAACTCATCATTACCACTACTGGTACTACTATTACAAATACTACTACTATTACTACTACGACTACCATTACTAATACTACTACTATTACTAATACTAATACTAATACTACTACTATTACTACTATTACAACTATTACTACTAATTATTAATATTAATATTAATAGTATGATTATTTTTCTTCTCCTTTTTAATTTTATCAATCTCATTTTTAATACCAGATTGATAAAATATTGAACGACCACAGGCATATGTTTCCTACCTATATGGGCTGCCATATATCTGTTTTCGGGTAAGTTGGTTTTCCTATCTTTATTTTTACCTTGCTGTCGGTGTTTTCTTTAATACCTCATTCTTTAATCCTACCTTTTGTCTGGAAGTCAGTCGTATTTTAAATCTTCTTTTCTTGTTCAATTTCGCTATCTTGCATTTTATCATTTAGGTTCCTCCATCTATCTGTATTATTTGTTAGCTATTTAATGCTCTTTTATAGATAAGTATTGGATTTACAGCTATATCATTAAATAACACAATCTTTGAATCTATGTGAAAGTTAACCTATCTGGGTTCTATGGTCACAACCACTGTCTCACTTGGAGAAGAAATAAATTCCCGAATCGGAAAAGCAGCTTCCACATTTGGTAAACTTAAAAATAGAGCATAGGCCAACACCAAATTAACACTCAGGACTAAGTTCCGGATTTACCAAAGTTGTGTTTTTAGTACATTTCTATATGGATCAGAAACTTGGACTACCTATGCAGAGCCGGAGAAAAGGGGAAACAGCTTTCGTGTGAGTTGCCTTCGAAAGATTATGTACATTAAATGACTGGACAAAGTAATCAGCTCTAATGTCTTACAACGAGCCAAACTCCCATTCATGACCATGTCATGACAATCCAGGTGCCATGCCGGTTGGCGTTGGCGATCAGGACTCTTTACATCATTCGGTCGTGCTGAAGTCGGGTGTGTTGGGGCGAAAGGCGCAAATATCGCAGTTATGCTGCAAACCACAACACAAAGCAGACACGCCCACTTAACGTCCTTTTAAGGGTGGATGACGAAGAGGTGTACTCCTTTAGTCATCGGGTGAAGGCATGCAAGCACATCACTCGGTCCTTCATACATGTAATAATTTAGTCTATGGTCTTTTATTATGCTATTTAGAAAAAACTGTTACACATTTGTTCTCTGGTTTTCCCCTCTGCTCCTATTTTCATTCATTATGCCCCTCTTATATTATTCTAAATGTCTTTTTTTTCTCGCATGGTGTGGCGCAATAAATGTAGATTGCCTCTTTTTTTATGGTTTTAATGATCATCATTATGTGCCATACCATTTGCTGTAGGCGATGATGTCCTTCAAA
>JAVIAB010000108.1:76289801-76388399 GCA_032433765.1 Megaustenia siamemsis
GATAATACGACAAAAAAATTCTCCTTTTTTTCAACAAATTGGTCGTTTTTCATTTTTTTTCCCTGTCTAACCAGAGAAATTTTTCAGTCATCAAACAACTCTTTATGACTCGGGATCTCTGCGAATAACGCTTTGACACAGCCGAACATACTGACGAATTTACACCATCCGTCTCAATAGACAAATAACACATCTGGTCCAAGCGGTTCATAAATCAACCTGAGACAGGAAATCTGAGTTCCTTCTGTGTGTAATTGTAAACTCATAGTTGTGGTCAAAAGTTAAAATAAAATACTATTTTTAGTGCTCCTGATGTTACAATCATGATAGTATTGAATACTACAGAACGTAACAAAGTGCGCCACAGGTAGGTATCGTAATTAGGGTTAAGTAAATGTGACTACAACTTGTAAAATTCCTTTCACCGACAGACAGAACCCACCAGAATCTTAGCATATCCACTTGGTTGTAGTCTATGGCTGTACTAAGAGGTGTTATCCCATATATGTCCACAGCATTTGGGTTGGCACCTCTCTCAAGAAGCAGCTGAAAACAATAAATTAAAGTGAGGACTCTATGTGGAGCAGCTGAAAACAACTCAACTAAAGTGAGGACTCTATGTGGAGCAGCTGAAAACAACTCAATTAAAGTGAGGGCTCTATGTGGAGCAGCTGAAAACAACTCAATTAAAGTGAGGACTCTATGTGGAGCAGCTGAAAACAACTCAATTAAAGTGAGGACTCTATGTGGAGCAGCTGAAAACAACTCAATTAAAGTGAGGACTCTATGTGGAGCAGCTGAAAACAATCAATTAAAGTGAGGACTCTATGTGGAGCAGCTGAAAACAATCAATTAAAGTGAGGACTCTATGTGGAGCAGCTGAAAACAATCAATTAAAGTGAGGACTCTATGTGGAGCAGCTGAAAACAACTCAATTGAAGTGAGAGCAAAACTCATAGCAGACATCTCTTAGACAGACAGCTCATATCTTTTCTGAATAGCAGATTTACTTTTTTTTCTTTGACTTGTCCATGTTTGTGAAGTTTTTGAGGCTTATTTTTTTTTACAGTACAGGATAGCCAGTCCCATGCCCAACCCTCTTTAATCGCCTCTTATGAACATGCATGGTAGAGAACAGCGCTACAATTCTTTACTTCCCTTTCAGGCCCCGATAGCACACAGGCAAAACCTTCAAAATTATGAAGGACATTTTGTACAAAAATTGTAATCCTCACCTGCATGTAAAACTTAGTTGTGTGTGCAGATAATGAGTAGTTATAAGTGGATAGCAGATAACAAGTGGTTATAAGTGGATAGCAGATAACAAGTAGTTATAAGTGGATAGTAGATAACAAGTTGTTATAAGTGGATAGCAGATAACAAGTTGTTATAAGTGAATAGCAGATAACAAGTAGTTATAAGTGGATAGCAGATAACAAGTTGTTATAAGTGGATAGCAGATAACAAGTTGTTATAAGTGGATAGCAGATAACAAGTTGTTATAAGTGGATAGCAGATAACAAGTGGTTATATAAGTGAATAGCAGATAACAAGTGGTTATATAAGTGAATAGCAGATAACAAGGGGTTATATAAGTGAATAGCAGATAACAAGTGGTTATATAAGTGAATAGCAGATAACAAGTGGTTATATAAGTGAATAGCAGATAACAAGTTGTTATAAGTGAATAGCGGATAAGAAGTGGTTATATAAGTGAATAGCAGATAACAAGTGGTTATATAAGTGAATATAATGTGGAGAGGGGAAACAGATATGTCAGACCATTGTAGAGTGCGGTTTGGGAAGAAGTCAACAACAAGTATGATGAACTGTAGGGAGAAGAGAGAGTTGTGGAGAGACACAATCACTTTTGCCAATAGACATGATGCATGATGATGATGAGAATATACAGAGCACATATAATTCCTTTGTGGAAGCCAACTAAAAGTATTACATGACAGGCCCTTTTTTGGAATTACCCGGGGAAGAGACAAAAAGGAAGACCAAACTATTCGTGGAGAAGACAGGTTGAAGCAAAGATGAAGATGATGGTGAAGACATAGAATGATCTTAAAAGAATGAAATGGAACAGAACAGCTTGGAAAGTGTTTGTTGAAGACCTTTGTTCTGCTGGGAGCTGAAAGAAAGAAGATATAATTCCTTTATTTTCATCCTTACTTTGTCAAACACTAAGAAAATATTTAAAATTGTGACATCCTGAAAAGCAGAAACTAATTATTTCCATTTGCATTGTCCATGTCATCCACAGGGTACTCAATCTGACCGCACACTCTATGTGTTCACTCCTCCAAGCTGTCATAGATCTACCTAAACGTTGCATTTCCTCTATGGACTATTGCAGGACAGTTCTTTCCCTTCTGAATCCTCAATAGTACTCCTTGAGTTTGATTCTGTATAATTTCTGAGTACACAGCCTATTCAGTTTTTAAAAAAACTGCCTATTATCAGCATGTTCATTACTTCTTGAATGCACCTCATAAACATTTCTTGAGCCCTTACCAAACTAACACGTCCCAATATCCAAGTAAAAGCTCTTCTTAAATATACTACAACAAGCAAGACAAGTCCTCACCAGAGCTGCTTCTGTATTCCTGTACACTAATGCTTTTATCAATGGCGTTCGACCCCAGACATCCCTTGAGTCAATGTTCTGTGAATTATTGACCAGAAGACGAACACAGCCCACATGTTTTCCCTTGCAAGCCTCGTGTAGGGCACTCATTCTGCAGGTATCAGTCTGGTTAGCATCCACACCGAGGTCTAAAAGAAACCTATAAAACAGGAAAACATAACCAGTTTAATTCTAGTTTATCAAACACACATAACTGCTTAAGGAAGATATTTCTGGTCGGATGCTAAACAAGATTAGAAATGAAGCACTTTGACAAAGAACAAATCAACCCAGTGGTAAAAATCATAAGAAAAAAAGATGGAGATAAGTAAGCACATACTATAAAAGCCAACTGCAAGCAAAACCAGACACAGGTCTCATCAGAAACCCACAGAGAAAGAGGAAATGGGGAAAACCTAGAAAACACATGGACTTAAAACTCTGAAGTACAGATAATGAAGACAAACTACAGATAAAGGTTAGAAAAGACAGCAAAAGGCAGGAAAGATAGGAGAGTTCTTTTTAATGGCTTATACTCAAATGAACGGTAAAAAGGCCAGAATGAGAACCAAATAAATATTAGTGATCTGGTCAAAATGATGAAAGGTCAGAATCAGAACCAAATAAATATTAGTAATCTGGTCAAAATGATAAAAGGCCAGAATGAGAACCAAATAAATATTAGTGATCTGGTCAAAATGATGAAAGGCCAGAATGAGAACCAAATAAATATTAGTAATCTGGTCAAAATGATAAAAGGCCAGAATGAGAACCAAATAAATATTAGTAATTTGATCAAAATGCTAAAAGGCCAGCATGAGAACCAAATAAATATTAGTAATCTGGTCAAAATGATAAAAGGTCAGAATGAGAACCAAATAAATATTAGTAATCTGGTCAAAATGATAAAAGGTCAGAATCAGCCTCATTCATTTGGTGCTGTTTCCACATCAAAGGTTGGCTACCCAGGAAAACAACTTTACTCTGTTTCCACATCAAAGGTTGGCTACCCAGGAAAACAACTTTACTCTGTTTCCACATCAAAGGTTGGCTACCAGGAAAACAACTTTACTCTGTTTCCACATCAAAGGTTGGCTACCCAGGAAAACAACTTTACTCTGTTTCCACATCAAAGGTTGGCTACCCAGAAAAACAACTTTACTCTGTTTCCACATCAAAGGTTGGCTACCCAGAAAAACAACTTTACTCTGTTTCCACATCAAAGGTTGGCTACCCAGAAAAATTAAAAGTTTTTGTTTATTATCTCATGACGGGGGAAATCTCCTTGGCTGTCCACATGACATCAAACAAATCTTTGTAACAACAGATAGTTAGCAAACAGCAGCCACCATATGAATAACAAATGTTACCACTCCAGGCAGCTAATGTAAATATTTATGCACAAATGATATTTAAATAGTTAATAATGCTCGTAAAATAAGATAAAAATCAGCGAATCTGAGAGTCTCAGAGAATGCAATATTCAATTTTTAACTACAAAAGTTTTAAAATGAACAATTACAGCTTTTCTTAATCACTTTCAATATATAATAGAAGAAAGAGAGATATTTTATCTTCCTGGAAAGAAACAAATGAGCAAATCAACTAAAGTACCAATAACAACAATAACTTCAGATGGTAGAAGTACAACAGAGGTGAGATGGTAGAAGTACAACAGAGGTGAGATGGTAGAAGTACAACAGAAGTGAGATGGTAGAAGTACAACAGAGGTGAGATGGTAGAAGTACAACAGAGGTGATATGGTAGAAGTACAACAGAGGTGAGATGGTAGAAGTACAACAGAGGTGAGATGGTAGAAGTACAACAGAGGTGAGATGGTAGAAGTACAACAGAGGTGAGACGCAGGATGGCTCAGGCAAAAGCAGTGTTTCAAAAAATTAGGAAGATACTGTGCAATCCATTTTTGACAATAGAAACAAGAAAAAGAGTTCTTAAATATTATGTACAGCCAGTCTTAATATAAGGATGTGAATCATGGACAATAGGACAACAGGCAAGAAAATCATTGGAAATTGTAGAAATGTGGTTTTACAGAAGAATGTTGAGAATACTATGGACAGCTAAGAAGGGTAACGAAAATGTTCTGAAAGAGGCCAAAGCAAAAAGAGAGCTAATACACAATATTAGGAAGAAACAATCATCATTTTTTGGCCATGTAATGAGAAGGGAACAGCTGGAATATATTGTAACAAATGAAAAAAACTGAGGGACGAAGTGATAGAAGAAAGCAAAGAGAAAAGATACTAGACAGCTTAAGAGAATGGCTTGGCAGAAGGTCAACAACAAAAATTATAAATAACTATCGAGATCGAAAGTTGTGGAGAGATATGATGATCTATGCTAGCAGGCCTGATACTTGATGATGATGATCAATAACAAACAACTTTGCATCATCAAGATTATATGTTTTAGCCCACCCACCTTTCCTTTTTTTGTCTAAGATATTTATTAGCGTGTATATCTCTTTACATATAAAAACATTTAATTGCTCTTACATTCACATTTAATAATTCTCTTCTTATTTCCTGTTCATTAAAAAATTAACCATTTGTTTTCTTCTTTGTTTCATTTTACTGCTGAGTATTTTAACAAATTCCGTACAAGTAAATTGCAGTTTTCATAGATGGGCCAAGCTCAAAAGCAAAGCTGTGATTTGTGACTTAATTTATTGACGATTTCGCAAAAATTTCGGCTAAAACATTGTTACTTTTTTATTACCAACTTTTTCCAAGAATAAATTGTTCCAACAATATACGTATTTTAGATCAATTTTAATTTATTTTATCGTTGTTATTTCAATTTTGTTCTGTATTCCGAAAAAGTCATGTCCACAGTGTGTTAAACTCCATGTTATATCTATCGATTGTCCTATTGAGCTGTAGATGGCACATAGGGCAGAACCACAATCTCAAAAACAGAAACCTTGCATGCCAAAGTGGCACATATTAAAGAGATCACTGCTCTAAAATATATGGCGCTGTTTCCATAACAATACCTTTTACAATGACAGCTTGTCAAGCCATCGATCAACCTCCTTAGTCGCCTCTTACGACATGTCTGGAAGGTCACAGTGTCACTATTCTTTACTTCCCTCATTATGAGGCCCCGGGAACACACAGGAAAAACTTCTTGTTAGGGAATGTGTTAATTGTATTTTCTGGTACCTTATCTAATATCATTTCAGCTCCACACAAAAGTATCCAATGGATACAACTTACTTAACAATATCTTCATGTCCATGTGTAGCAGCAGACTGGATAAGCGATGGAGTTGTCTCCACATTTTCAATTCCTCCCCATAACATTATGCTTGCTTCTTCTTGCAGTTGCTTTAGTCTTTCATAATTGCCCTGCAATATATGAGATAACCATATCAAGAGGAGATTATTCTATAGATAGAAAAGAATAAAATGGGAGCTGGGTTGTCTTCACAGGTTTTCCCCTTTAATAATATTCATTTATTATTATTTGTCTCCAGTCTAAACCACTGGAAACTACTATTCGTGCTGTTTCATCCTATAACTGTTTGTCTGCAAAGTATTCAGCCCTACCCTGTCCAGGAGATACTTGTCTTAAGAGGAAAATACAGATATACAATTTGTTCCCAAGTTGTTTTCGTAACCTCTATGCTAGAGTCATGAGTACATGAAAGAATGCATGAGTACATGAAAGACATCACCAATGATAGCTATCTTTTTCAGATAGTCTAGTTGGCTATGTGCTCTAGCGTTTGGTTTCTCGTGGCATGGTGTTGTGCCAAGGAGTACGGGTTTGTGATTTTTTTCCGAGTGTTGTAAACATACCTTTTCTCCTGAAAAAATTTGCTATCTCTTATATGGCCCCCAGTTGGCCACAGATATTTCCAGGACTGGGGCCTGCACCACACATGAGGCTGGGGAGCCATGGCACAAGACTGGGGAGCCACTGCATGATACTAGGTGGCCACAATATTTAACTATTTTACCACATCCTGCAACTAAGTTTCAAATCACAAAGACAATTGCGTAAGTGTTCAGGAGGAGCTGTGTAAATATCTAGGAGATGTCTTATTCTTCTTCACACTGTTCACCCATAAAGAGGCCATTGATGTGCTGTGTTGCTAAATTACATTAGAGTCACAATATCTGTATCTTTTGGCCTGACACATCCATCTGCGGCATGAGTAGATTAGCTTAACAAGCTTTGCCCAGGCAGCAACTATTTTTAGCCTACTCTTTTTGACTTTTAACTGTCAAGGGTTCTTTAGCGTGTGTGAGTGCATGCAAGAACTCCTGTTTTATCGCAGTGTTCCCAGAGGGCTAGACACAGGATCTCATCTCTACCCAGAGACCAAGAGAGGGCATGAGAAAACCACAGATTTAAAGTAACAAACTCTATCCTCCTATGGCGAGATTCAAAACTGGGACCCCCCTGTTCAGAGGCTGATGTCGTGCCTCTATAACAGCTACCCTGTTGTTGAGGTTGGTCAACCAATGAATCGGGCAGGCATCATCAATGCCCTCCGGGAAGGACACAGGACTTTGACAACCATGAGTCCACGTCACTCCTTCAGATGAAAGAGGTGGGAGTTAAGATGGGCACAGCCAGAAACGAGAAACAAGTCCGGCTTGCTGCAGGAGCTACTGAGTTAAGTGCTCTGTGCACACCGTGAGCTGTGTGTCTCATCCATTTTGATCCTGTTTCAATATCCCGCTTGTTTATGATGAATGATGATGTCGTATGACAGGGAACAGTTGGCTGTGTTCACTTTCTGCGTGGTTTCGCCTTATGTCTTTTGGCGTGTGCTGAGACTGCTATGATGGGGACTACAGTTACCTTTCTTTGTTTGGGAGATGAGTTAGTAATTCAGATGATTCCACTGGCACGGGCGGTTGAGCAATTATGGATTTTAATTCGTTTGCAGTGATACCGAGGCCTTCCATAACCAATAACAGTAACAATTAGTGGGCATGTAAGAAGACTAATCAACCAACACAGAACTGGAGTCGTCAATCGCTGGACACTGCGAGACTTGCTGAGGAGGGGAGCTGAGCACCAAAGGACATGTTCGGAGTGTGATGATGATGACCCACAAATAACGCAATAACTCTGTACCACCCAGTCACCTTGGAGATATGATATGTTGATGATGCTATTAAACAATCAATCGCAAATATAATGGTAGGTTGATGCGAAAATAAACCAGCAGTGTTGATTCAACATAACTCACTTTTTCAACTGCTTCTACAACTTCCTGGACAAACTCTTTGTATGGTGCCTGGGCATCTTCTAAGTTGGTCATACTGGACTCCCATCCCTTCCACAGGAAGGACACTTTACTGAGTAGTCCACCCATGATAGAAGTTCCCTGCCTTGGTTACTAGTCACTTCTGTTACAATAGCTGTTGCAGCAAAAGTGCTTCAGATGAATCTGATCAGTTGGAGAGCCTGTTCAAATAACAGTTATAAAAACAGGAACTTTTTGTACACAGAATTGTTATAAAATAACGGTTATAAAAACAGGAACTTTTTGTACACAGAATTGTTATAAAATAACAGTTAAAAAAACAGGAACTTTTTGTACACAGAATTGTTATAAAATATAACAGCTATAAAAACTAACTTTTTTGCACATGGGATTGATGTAAAATAACGGTTATAAAATAGTAACCTTTTCTGTACCGTGAAAATAACAGTTATCAGCACAGTAACCTTTTTGTTCACAGAACTGTTATAAAATAATAGTTATAAATACTATTTATAACTGTTATTTTTAATCAATCCTGTGGGGAAAAAAGTTAGTTAACTTTTTCCCCACAGGATTGATTCAAAATAACAGTTATAAAATAGTAACACTTTTTGTAAACAGAATTGTAATCAAATAACAATTATCAACACAGAAGCGTTTTTGTGCACAGAATTGATGGTAGAGCTTATTTAACTAGTTTGGATGGAATAATCATTATTTGATAAATTCATTTGACAATAATTGTTTTATTTCTAATTAAAATTGAATGCTATTATATAACAAATTAAGCAAGATATTCCAGAAAAAAGGAAACCACTTTAATGGAAATGCACAAACTGAGCAAAAATCAGGCTATACTGCAGCCTGGACATTTTTTCAGTTCAATTTGTCCGAAATGATACCAGTAAAGTTTTATGACTTACTGTCTGTTTCTAATTTCCATCAGATAAATATCATCATCATCATGTGCCATACCGGTTGGCGTAGGCAATCATGTCCTTCCACAAACTTCTATCTATCATGCATCATATCAGTTGTTGACTGTTTTCCATACCATGACACCAAGCTATCCAGTATTTTCTCTCTTTCTCGTCTGCGATCTCTCTTTCTGTGTATTTTGCCAGTTATAACAAAGTATGCCGGCTTTCTTCTTCTCATGATGTGTCCGAAAAATGTTGATTGTTTCTTACTGATGTTTCTTAGGAGCTCCCTTTTTGTGCTGGCCTCTTTGAGAATTCCCTCATTGGTCTTTTTAGTTGTCCAGCAACATTCTTCTGAGAAATCCCACATCTGTGGTCTGTAATCATCTTTTCATTTGTTTGTTTATGGTCCACGATAAATATAATAGTGCCTATATCATATTTTATATCTTACATATTAAACTGTGTAACTCTCTTGTTAACAGTATTTAACATTAGTGATTTATTAATTTGGCAATATAATTTTATGATTTCTGTGAGTAAAAGTTAAAGTTTGGCAATTTCATCAAAATTTTGTTTTTATCTGTGTCAGTGAAGGAATTTTATTCGCTTTTATTGTTTTCCTGTTGCGGTCTGAATAGAGACTCCGAAAAAAAAGTAATATTAAATCATCTTTAATGTATGTTAAACAATTACTATAACATTTGAAAAGTTATATATTATTTGTTACGTATGGGCATTCAGTAAAGACTTTTATTTTGGCACATGGTTTTATTGCAGAATTGTTGAAGATTGAGCACAATTGACAGTGCCATATAAAATGTGTGAACAATCTGTGTAGAAACTGAGAATAATGATCATTATCCACAAAAGAAAAATATAAAACAAAATCCAATATTGTGCAAGGCCTATGAATATGGTTTATATTTCATTTATGACTTTAACATTAATGATGACATTCAAGTAATGCAATCAATGACAACGTGTGAGAATGGCCGTGGGAGGTTACACAATCCTCGTCAAACCATGGCCAATAGTTACAGTCAACATTTCTTCAGTTTCGTACATTAATTAAATTATTCACAAAAATCTGGTGAGTTGTTGGTATTGATGAGTATGAGGTGTTTGTCAAGATAAGAGCAACATCCACAGGTTAAATTACATGAATTCTCCATGGCTAAATGTATAACACTGGGATGGTCACATTATTGCTCTTTAAGCAAAGTTGTACCTGCAAGGCAGGAAAATTAAAATTACTTAGGACGTGTATCTTCCTGATAGTAACATACGATTGTGAAACATTGGACAATCTCGCAAACAGCAAGGAAGAAAAGTGATTCATTCAAAATAAATTCTACAGAAAAATCCTTTAAGATAGCTTGGATAAAAAATAGAGCAATAAAGACACACTGGTGGGTTTAGATATCAATGAAATGTGGGACTCACAGAGCGAAATACTAATGACAGCAGCAGAAGTAAGTGCCGGACTGAAGAACATGGAAAAAAAAGCATGGATTTCAGACACTACTTGGAAATACATCAAAGAAAGAAGAGAAGCGAAGAGAGCCATGACTAATGTAAAGACAGATCTTGGAATGGTCCTGGCAAAAGCAACATACAAAGAATTAGACAACAAAGTAAAAAGTTCTGCAAGAAGAGACACAAGAGCCTATATAGACAATTTGGCAGAGAAAGCCGCAATTACTGGAGACAATTACAGAACTCTCTATACTATACAAAAGATGCTGACAAACACCTATACATCCAGTGGAACACCAATTCTAGAAAAATCTGGATTAATGCTAACAACAAGCGCAGACATAAAAGTCCGTTGGGCAGAACACTTCAAAGGAATTCTTAACCGTCCACTATCCCACAGTTTAATAGATTTTGAAGCTGAAACACCAGCAGCAGAATTAGATGTAAATTTAGATGACTTCACCTTAAGCGAAATAGAAACCACCTTAAAGCGTATGGCCAATAACAAGGCTGCTGGAGAGGATAAGTTAACAGCTGAGATCCTCAAGGCAATTGATAACCATAATTTAATACATCTCCAGAAAATGTTCAACATCATTTGGAAAGCAGAGAAGACGCCTCATAAATGGAAAAAAGGAATCATTGTTAAGATTCAAAAATAGGGCAATCTTAGAGATTGTAACAACTGGAGAGGCGTGACACTTTTGTCAGTTGCCTCAAAGTTATTCTGCAAAATCATCCTAAATAGAATAAAGGATTCAATAGATACAGTAATGCGTGAAGAACAGGCTGGGTTTAGAAAAGGGAGAAGCTGCCTTGATCACATTTTTGCTCTACGGCTTATATTGGAGGAACACATTGAAAAGCAAAAACCTTTTGTACTTAACTTCATCGACTTCATAAAAGCATTTGATAGCATTCATCAAGATTCTTTGTGGAAAATTCTGAAGCAATATGGCTTACCATAAAAAATCATAAATATTATCAAAGACATGTATGATGGGTACACATGTGCAGTTCGAACAGAGGAAGGACTGAGTGAATGTTTCCCAATAGAAACTGGGGTTAAACAAGGATGTATTTTATCGCCCTTATTATTTGGAGTTGTTATGGACTTCATAATGAAGAAATACTGCACTGGTCATAAAGGCATCGAATGGATACAAGGAGACCATTTGGAGGACCTCGACTCTGCTGATGACATAGTTCTCATCAGCAGTCAGATAAAAACGATGCAGGAAAACACAAATGAACTATCATCAATAGCTAGCAAAATTGGGCTTTAGATCAATCATGAAAACACTAAAGTCATGAAAAGCTTAATTCCAACAGATGACAAAAAATACATGGAAAACAAACCAGTGGAAGAAATCGATCACTTTATCTTATCTTGGAAGTCACATTGATCGAGAAGGGGATACAAGCAAAGAAATTAGAATCAGAATAGCTAAAGCAGCAATGTCTTTCAGAAGCCTTGAAAAGTTGTGGAAATCAAAACTCATCAGCACAAACACAAAACTTAGGCTATTCAAATCAAATGTACTATCAACCCTTATGTATGCATGTGAAAGCTGGAAAACAACAAGAGATATAGAAACAAAGTTGAACGCATTCGAAAATAAATGGCTAAGGAAAATACTTAGTATAGCGTAGAACGAATTCAAAACAAACGAGGAAATTAGAGAAATCGCCAATCAACCACTAATATCTTCAGTAATAAAAAAAAGACGAAGGTCATATGTTGGACATGTGATGAGAAGAGATAATAACCGAATAGCAAAGCAAGCCCTCATGTGGAAACAACAGGTAAGAGAAAAGAGGAAGACCCAGAGAGACACTGAGAAGAACATTGATGAGAGAGGCAAGAGCAGCAGGAGTTGGCTCCCTCAATGAGATAGAGCTGCTTGCACAGAACAGAGACAAATGGTGAGATTTGATAAAATATCTTTAAAAGAATTGAAGATTGCTAGAACAAAAATTTATATAGGAGAGGGAGTATCTTGGTCTATGCCCCATGGGCCGACTACGGCTCGAAAGGTCAATAGATAGATAGTAGGTTTAAACATTAAAAAGAACTGGCTTATAAACATCATTGTACAAAGGAAATTAAAATACTATGGCCACTTCAAAAGACAGCAGATTGGAAAGAATAATAATGGAAGGCATGGTTCCTGAACGACGCATCAGGGACAGACTAAGTAGGTGGTTTCAAGACATCAAGGAGACTTTGAACATGACAACAGAAGAAGCTGGAGATCTGGCTAGAGACAGAGATTCTTTCAGAGGGGTTGTAGAGAATGCAACATTCTGTGGAAGATCTGGCTAGAGACAGAGATTTTTTCAGAGGGGTTGTAGAGAATGCAACATTCTGTGGAAGATCAGGCTACAGACAGAGATTCTTTCAGAGGGGTTGTGGTGAATGCAACGTTCTGCAAACAACATGTGACCTGATGATGATGATGATGGCAAAGTTGTGGGATGGGCAAAACAAAAAACCGACAAAATCACAATAGGAGCCATGACATAAACCTATCTACTTGCTAAGATTAAAATTAATTATGTTTTAAACTTTTGTGTATTATATCTCTCAACAGATGCCGGAACTTCCTACTCTGAACAGCAACATTCAAAAATTCATTGAAGCAAACACAAACTCCAATAAAGAAAGATTGAGCAGAGATGATGACACCGTCAGGTCAAGCAGTGCCAATCCAACAGACTGGAACACATGGAGCAATCCAGATACAGCATTGAAGCCATCAAAAAAGTTAAATCTGTCATTAACTGAATTTGGCACTTACAATAGCAGAAAAAATCATTTGTTTCCAAATCCAACCTTTCAAAAGTAGTAGCGAAATATCTGTAAAAAGATCAAAATGATGCAGTCAATAAAATGACAGTCCCTAAGATACAGACTTTCACAAGTAATCAAACCTAGAGAAACTGGGATATGCAAACTAGAGATCTAAAAAATGTGACTATTGAAACAACCAAGATCTACAAGAACTAGCAGCAAATAGTCAATCGTGGAAAACTGTGACTTCAATATGCAGACCCCAAGAGGAAAATGAATCAGCTTTGCACTAACTGTGACTTCAATATGCAGACCCCAAGAGGAAAATGAAAGAAAATGAATCGGCTTTGCACTAACACTATCTATTTATCTATGGACCTTTCCAGCCGTAGCCAGCCCATAGGACATAGACCCAGATACTCTTTCTCTTATCTAAAATTGTATTCTAGCAGATCTCAATCCTTGTAAAGAACTTTTATTAAATCTAGCCATTTATCTCTGTTCTGTGCAAGCAACCCTATCTCATTGTGGGAGCCTAACACTGCTATGTAACAAATAATATTTACATACAAATAAAGAAATCTACAAAACATGTCTGTGCGTTAAGCTTTTGTGAAAAGCATGCGAGAAGCGATATATTACTGACAGCTAAACACTGCACGGAAGTAAATCATGAACAATGGGTATATAAGTTATTCGTTGTTCTCAGTAAGGTACCCATTTGCAATAATTGACTATGATGAAGAATCAACCTCACAGCACTCTGGGCACATCCATAGGTGCTCAGTCCTCTATAGATGATAACATAAGGTTTGGTTAATAGTCTCTTTCTTCTTCTAATTCACTGTCTGTTTATGTCCACACAAAAAAACCAGTTCTCTGAATACATGTTTTGCATTTCAGATTTCTTCAGTCTCAAAAAAGTTTAATTGTTGTCACTTTGTTGTCAACGTAATTGGCCAAATATGTGGTAATACTACAATACACATTTGGCAGTTTGTGCAGCCTGTCCCAAATATGCAATTAACCCTAGATTACAATACCATCGTAAAAATAACAGCATCAAAATATAAATTCTTACAATTTTGAGTTTGCCATGGTCAAATATTTCCCTCTGTGTACCTTTCTAATTACTATCTTCGGTGACCCCGGAGTGTTGGATTTGTTTCTTTTGATGTTAGATTTTTTTTCATTGCATAAGATATGATCTCATATAATGCGACAAAAATTTGCTAATTTTCAAGAAATTTGTTGTTTTTCCTTGCTGTAACTAGGTCAATTTTCTCGGTTGTCAGTTGACATCAAACAACCATTGTAACTCAGGAAACGCAGTGAATAATGTTATAACATGGCCGAACACACTTACAGTTGCCATATCAATAGACAATGTAATACATCCAGTCCATGCGGTCAAATTTCAGATCATAAATCAACCTAAGCCAGGAATTCTGAGTCCTTGTGTCTCTCCTTGGGTAAATACACAGCTTTGTATCAAAATTTCAAAGAAAATACTATTTTTATAGCTCCTAATGTTACAATTAAATGGTAGTAATTTTTATTAAAGTATCGTAAAAATGAGACTCACAGATGTATGTTGCAATCTAGGGTTATTAAATATTATTTATTTCATTATGTCTTTTATTTGTTTGTTTTATCCATACTGACTGATCAATCCACTAGTATGTCATCACCATCATGTACCAATCTCCTGACACAGATGTTCATGTCTCTTTACAACTCTCTATCTCAACAGCTACTTATTAATTATGTTAGCTTCCTACCAGACCATTCTCTTAAACTGTCTTGTATTTTTCTCTCAACTTCCTTCCATCTCTTCTTCCCTCAATTTTTTACCTGTCACAATATCCTCTAGTTACCTTTTCATGGCATGACCAGATAATGGCAACTGTTTCCTCCTGAGGCTTTTTTTGTTTTGCTTTAACTTCTATTAGAACTTCCTAATTGTTTTTGCTTAGCTGTCCAAGGTATTCTCAACATTATTCTGCAAAATAAGACCACTCAAAATAATGCACTGGAATGCTGAAGGCATCGACAGCACAAGAGATGGGTACAGTAAAAAGATAGAATTAGAAAATATCCTGCATGAAGAGCAAATAAGCATATGCTGTTTGCAGGAAACCCATCTAAACAACGACATAGCCTTGAAGATTAGGGGATACCAGTGTTACCGAACTGACAGAAAAAAACAGGCAAAAGGGCGGAATATTGACACTTGTAAAGAACAACATCAATGCATGTCAAATTGAAGTGTATATAGATGGGGCGGAATATCAAATACTGCACCTCAGGACAGAAATACAGACTTTCACCTAATTAACTACTACTGTCTGAGTGACCGCCCACTAGCACTAGACACAATTACATTAAAAGAAAGAATAATTGTATGTGGAGACTTTAACAGCCATTCACATAGCTGGGGCTATGAACAAATGGACAAGAGAGGTGAAGAACTTGAAAATTGGCAAGATGACAGTGGGCTTATACTATTAAACCTGACAACAGATCCACCAACAATCTACTCCAGATCATGGCATACCACATCTACACCAGACCTTGCTTTCCATTCACCAGAATTGGATTGGAATATCACATGTATTGTTGGGAAACAACTTGGAGGCAGCGACCACTGACAAGTCTTTTTAGTGGTGCAAAATGAGGCCATCAGGGAGAGTAGCACTCTCTCCAGATGGAATTACAAAAAGGCAGACTGGAAAATGTATCAACATTACACCAGTGTACTGACTAAAGATCTAAATACAGACAGAGACATGAACAAAATAGTTGATGAATTCAGTAGACTAATAATACAAGCTGCCAGTGAAACAATACCTGGAGGGGCATGGAAACACTACAAACCATACTGGAGTAGTGAACTAGAGCAACTGCACAATGACATGGAAATATTTCTAAAGCAAGAAGAAAATAACCTCTGCCAGGAACACCACAATAACTATCAGCATGCTAAAGCCAAATTTCAATGTGCTAAACTACAAGCCAGATGGAGAAGCTGGAAAGAGAAAACAGAGTCCTTGAATCTTGAACGAGACACAAGAAAAGTGTGGAAGCTTGTAAAACAGCTGAATGATGAGGGTACAGAAAGGAACACCAAAATTACACTGAAAAAGGATGGAAACAACAGGTAAGTATGCAGCAAATCACTTTGCAGACTCCTTTGCAAATGACAATAATATTGAAATTAGCCTAGAGAAACAACAAGAAACCCGTTTAAAACAACAAAATGCAAGACAAGAAGAGACCGCACATGAAGTCATGGAAATACCCATTACACAAAGAAGCTAGAGCTGGCAATATCCAAATTAAAAATGAAAAAGTCACCAGACAGTGATAGAGTGTCCAATGAAATGATCAAGAACTTGGGAACTGCAGCTAAAGCAAAACTACTGCAGATCTACATTTGCTGGATCACAGGTAGAGTACCACAGGCATGGAGAGAAGCAATTATGATACCATTACTAAACCAGGAAAAGATGGTTCAACGACATCCAGCTATAGACCAATCAGCCTTACGAGCTGTTTGTGTAAAACAATGGAACGTATAATCAATCTCAGACTGCAGTGGTACCTGGAAAGTGAAAATCTCCTTGTCCCAAAAAAGCAGGCTTTAGACAGTGTTACTCTACTCAAGATCAGACAACCTATTTTTCCCATGAAATTGAGGATGTGTTTCAAGAAAAGAAACTGGTACTAGCAGCATGGATAGACCTATATAAAGCATTTGATAAGGTATGGAAGGTATGGCTTTTGAAGAAACTGAGAAATTATGGAGTAAATGGCAGGATGTACAAATGGATCAAAGCATACCTGCATAACAGGACAGCCAGAGTGCAACTGGATGGTCTTAAGAGTAAGAAGGTCTTACTACGCCAGGGCGTTCCACAGGAGGGTACTATCTCCAACACTTTTTCTGATCTACATCAATGACCTAGTTACTGAACTACCACATGGCATCAAAGTGGCAATGTATGCAGATGATTTGGTAATGGGGTGTACAGAGGAGTATGCAACAGTGGCCTCCAAATTGTTACAAAGAGCTATGAATGCACTGAATTCATGGACAAATAGATGGTGTATCAGCATCAATACAGACAAATGCAGTACTACACTTTTCACTCTCTCCCCAAAACAAATAGCTGGAGCCATCTACATAAAGAATGAGCCTGTGAAAGAAGACACACAAGTTACATATCTCGGAGTTACATTTGATGAAAGATGTGTACACACATCCCACATGGGGTACAAGTGGGAAAATACTCAGTAAAGTTTACCAACAGAGTATACACCAACATTTAGAATTATGGATCATCTGCATGGTGCTCAGCATCAAACACCACACTGCAAGAACTGGACATAGTACAAAACCAGGCACTTAGGGTCATCACAGGAGCAATGAAATCAACACCAATATTGGAGATGGAGAAATTGTAGAGGATACCAGCATGAGAGAATGGAGGGACACAAAGGTGCTTATACAGGCAGAAAAATTTGCTTGCATGCGAGACATCCAATGAAGGACCGATTCCAAAATCTTGCATTGGGACGACTTAAGAGAAGCAGTTTTATCCACCAAGCCAAGCGTATTGTAGACAAACACCAGACATACCAAGAGTTGTTAATCCCCTACAGCCCATACCAGAACAGACTCCGTGGACAGAGGAATCAGGATTATCAATACAAATACGGACAGAAGTGAAAGGCGAAAGGAATAGTCGACAAAGAGGAACAGAATAGTCTACAGCGAAAAACAATAACTCTCAGTTTCCTGGATGAAGAATACCCACAAGACCTATGGATTCGTGTGTACACAGATGGATCAGCACAGAATGCAGTAAAGAATGGGGGAGCAGGTGCATATATAAAGTACCCAAATATTACTAGGGATATGAATAAAATAGCAACATGGAAATATTGTCACAATTATGATGCAGAAATACAAGCAATAAAGTTGGCAATAGAAAAACTGCTGAACAGTAATCTTAGCCCACAGCCTGTAGTGTTTTTGACAGATGCAAGATCAGTACTCCAGGCAATACAATCCAGAAAATTACCATATCTGCAGACCTTATTGACTGAACTCTGCAAGCACCACAGGGTTGCCCTGCAGTGGATCCATCTCACTGTGTAATACCAGGAAATGAGAAAGCAGATCAGCTGGCAAAGGAAGGTTCAACAGGCACACAACTAGATACACCGTTATATACCATCATAAGAAACAGATAACCAAATCAATCAGATGACCACAAGCCCCAAATCAGGATGCCTTTCATAATATGAATAGATGTGAACAAGTTATCATTATATGACTCAGAACAGGACACAATCGACTCCATAGTCACATGTATACAAAATTCAAGATTGGCACCTCAACTACTAAAACTACTTGTACATGTGGACAGGCGCCCCAGACTGCTGAACACATACTACTTCAAGACTGCACTGAATATAGTAGACTGAGGAAAATCCATTGGCCCATAGATACAACACTACAGACAAAACTATATGGGCCATTGCAAGAATTACAAATGACAGTAAAATTTATATGGAAACAACATTGCAGATATGATATAGGCAATACTTTACGGGTGAACGAAAGATAGATACATATTCAATGTCATTGACTTTGAGATTGATACATTGCGTGATTGCCAACACGATGGCCATGAACAATGAACAGAACAGAATGAGAGACCACACGTTCACCAAACTCAAAATAGGAACTACAAGTCTGAGACATTACTCTAAATACTTAAATTGATACTGTTACTGTACTGTACCCAAGATGAAGATTGTTGTAGATGACACCTTGTCTATGATGACAATAATAAACAAAACACATCCTACCAGATTCCCACAACAACAGTGGCCACAGGTTCAAGTATTATTATTATAGTTAGTTAAGTTAGGTAGTAAATATATTTTTGTTTACATTTTTCATTTAAATATAAAATTAAAAGCAACATTATAACATTATTTTTAACTTTAATTTTAACAACCGCAAATTATTAAATTTAAATGAGTCAACGAATTAATCTACTAAATTAAATGCATGCGTGACCATACCAGACCACGGCAACTAGCACAAACACTACTACTACTTACTACTTCAGTAGTGAAAGTCAATAAACAGTCCAGTCGGACACTAAAACTAAACAAACTACTAAACTAGTCTAAGTCTCCGAAATGATTTCCGAGTTGGAGAAGAGTCGTTGTTGTAGTTGAACACGGTTATAAATAAAGACTTATAAACAAAACAGCGCGAAACTAGAACGACAGCTGTGTCGGATGACAATGAGACGACAAACACGTCGAAACCAGCAGTCCACGGTGTCACAGCGATTGTCTGCCACCACGACCTACCAGCTAGTCCGCCATTGTTTTGTTTGTGGTCTCCAGTCTCGTCTCGCTCGACGTCTGCTGGAGTGCTGGTGCCCGATTACAGTTTTTAGAGAGCTCGGTTCTCCCCATCAATTGTTGGGCCATGTTAAAAGACACATCATCATGTACCGGTTGGCGTAGGTGATCATGTCCCTCCACAAGCTTCTATCTACAGTGCATCGTATCAGTTCTGTTGTTGACTGTTTTCCATGCCATGACACCAAGCTATCCAGTATTTTCTCTCTTTGTCGCCCGCGATCTCTCTTTCCTTTTATTTTGCCAGTTGTAACCAAGTATTCCAACTTTCCTCTTCTCATGATGTGCCCGAAAAATGTTGATTGCTTCTTAAAAACTTCTTTCTGATGTTTTTTAAGAGCTCCCTTTTTGTGTTGGCCTCTTTGAGAACTTCCTCATTGGTCTTTTTAGCTGCCCAGGGAACTTTCAATATTCTCCTGAGAAATCCCATCTCTCTGTGGCCTCTAATCGTCTTTCATTTGTTTGTCTACTGTCCATGATTCGCTTCCATAGGTCAGAATTGGTTCTATATAGCACCGATGAACTCTCTTTCTCATTTTTATTGACATAGATTTGTTGCATAAGATATTTTTCATTTCTGAAATGCCATTTTGGCCTGAGCCATTCTGTTTTTTATTTCTGTGGTGCATCTCCTATCTGATGTTATTATTGTGCCCAAGTATTTGAAACGTTGCACTTGTTTAAGATTTGTCTAGTTTATTTTTATGCTGCATGATGGTGGTGATTGTTTTTTTCGATATAACCATTACTTCTGTTTTCTTACTATTCAGACTGAGACCTTTCTTGTTGCTTTCTTTTACTATTATGTCTATCATTTCTTGTAGTTCATTCTCTGTCTCTGCTATTAAGACTGTGTCATCAGCATATCGCAATTATTTATGTTGTGACGTTGACTTAAATTCCTTTTTTGTCTACTATTGATCTCATAATATATTCGCTGTAAAGTGAAAACAAATCCGGCGACAGAACATAAAAAAGACACAACGGCCTAATAAAAGTAATATTGGAAGGGAAAATACAAGGTTGAAGAGGCAGACCAAGACTAACATGGACGAGTAACATCAAAAGATGGACAGGCCAGCCTATGACAGCCTGCACCATCAAAACAAGAGCCAGAGCAGAATGGCGCTCCATGGTAGCCAACCTTCGTTGCGGAGATGGCACTCGATGATGATGGTTTTCCCCATTATCATTCAGTGCCGTCTTCTCATCGAAGGTTGGCTACCATGATAATTTAAACATGTCAAACGACGACGTTTCGGCCAAGTAGGTCTTCAGCTGGAACAATAAACATCATCATGTGCCATGCCGGTTGGCGTAGGCGATTATGTCCCTCCACAATCTTCTATATACAGTGCATCGTATCAGTTCTGTTGACTGTTTTTCATGCCATGACACCAAGCTATCCAGTACTTTCTCCTTTGTCGTCCGCGATCTCTCTTTCCTTTTATTATGCCAGTTGTAAAACCAAGTAAATAATCCGAAAAAAAACTTCATACAGACTTTAATTAATGGATGCTTACGCAGAATAAAAGGATGGAAATTGCAGGACAAAATCACTAACATAGAATTTTGGAAATGTACCAGTCAAATTTCAGTGTATAAAGAGATACAGCGATGACGATGGCGCTGGATAGGACACACACTGCGGAAGTCAACTGAGAGTATTACACAACAGGTCCTTGTTTGGAATCCCCAGGGAAAAAGACAAAGATGAAGACCAAGGAATTTTTGGAGAAGACAGATAGAAGCAGAGATGAAGATGATGGGGAAGTCATGGAATGATCTTAAAAGAATGGCAAAAAACAGAACGACTTGGAAAGTGTTTGTTGAAGACCTATGCTCCACTGCGAGCTAAAAAGGAAGAAGAAGAAGAACCAAGTATTTTAACCTTCTTCTTCTCATGATGTACCCGAAAAATGTTGATTGTTAATAAACAATAAACAACAACACACACAAATATATAAGGATATACACAGAAGTCTAACTACATGGCGATATTATGCTAGACTTTCAAGAAAGGGAATACATTTGAGGCCCATTCGGCTTATTTAACCTAGACCTAAGGCCGGCCTTGTGAAGTGACGGAACTCATCTGATGATCAGACTGTTTATATTGCAAAGCTGTTTAGAAATTTCCTTTCAAACAAAATCGTCGGTTGCAGATTGCGACATACCAAAATAGACACATAAGCTTGGACTCTGAACTAGAGTTCATGCACAGCCTCGTATGACCAGGATGACGTGTTGATAGAACCGGAAGCTAAAACATGGTCGAGAGTTGGCTACAGGAGGCAGTTCATCTTGGATTTGCTTGGTGCTGGTCGGGATCGTTTATATCGACATTGATGATAATTGGGATAATTAGGACATAAAACAGGTAGTTTTGAACGTATATTGTTGTCCTCAGATTATCTGTGTATTTTTTCGTTTTATTTTAAAATTAAATTTGCGGTGCTGATTATAAATAACTAATAACTACTTGACTTTTGAGTCACTTTTTGACCACTGACCACGACTTCAGTACTGGTACTTCAGTTTCAGTTTCAGAAAGTTGTATACAAATATATAATCATCATTTTTTGGCATATATTGTAACAACTGGAAAAATTGAGGAACGAAGAGATATCAGATAGACTGATAGAGGAAAGCAAAGAGAAAAGATACCAGACAGCTTAAGAGAATGGCTTGGCAGACTGAGAAGGTCAACAACACACAACAGACAGAAATAATAAATTGATAAAATGATTTGTTGATTAAGATGCTTAAATTAAATTTTAAATGTCGAGATCAAAAGTAAAGTCAGTCGTGGAGAGACATGATCACCTACGCCAGCAGGCCCGATACTTGATAAAAAAATGGACATTCGGACAAAGTGAAGAATTTAGAATGGATAGTAAGATTAGAGTAAACCATCGTCATGATCATCACATGTGCTCGTCATTGTAATGTATTGTTGTTACCAGCTGTAATAATGTGTACATTATAATAAATTAATGTACATTCAATTCATTGATTCAAATATATACTATAAAATATACAACAGTTTATTTATTGTTTTCATCATCAAGTTATGCCTGCTGACGTAGGTGATCATGAATCATTCATCTCTCCACAACTTTCGATCTCGACAGTTGTCATTTTTGTTGTCGACCTTCTGCCAAGCCATTCTCTTAAGCTGTCTGGTATCATTTCTCTTTGCTTCCCTCTATCTCTTCGTTCCTCAACTTTCCGCCCAGTTGTTGTCACAAAATATTCCAGCTGTTCTCTTCTCATTACATGGCCAAAAAATGATGATTGTTTCTTCCTAATTTTGGAAATTAGCTCTCTTTTTGCTTTTGGCCTCTTCAGAACCTGAGAATGTTTACATTACTCTTTCTAGTTGTCCATGGTATTCTCAACCAATATTCTTCTATAAAACATTTCTAAAGCCTCAAGTGATTTTCTTGTCTGCTGTACTGTCCTATCGTCCATGATTTACTTCCATGTGTTAAGACTGGCTGTACATAACATTTAACTCTTTCTATGCGTTTCGCAGCACTATACTATTCGCCATGTTGATTTTGGTCGCATACTTTTCGTCACATAGTGCGCCACTCTCAATTTCATTAGTGTGACTGTCATCACAAACTATATTCTTTATTTACATGTCTTGTATCATCTTGGTATTGGTGAAATGTAATACCTTGTTCAATTATCTACAAATTCATATGTTAGATAAATATAAATATATAGATTGACAAAACCATGAAAAATGTTGTCCTGAAATCTCTTCTGTTGTATTAATAAAAAGCTTCCATGTGGAAAGAGTTAAGAACTCTTTTCTTGTTTCTATTGTCAAAAATGGATTGCACAGTATCATCCTCATGATTTTGGAAAGCTGCTTTTTGCCTGAGCCATTCTGCATCTCACATCTGTTGTACATCTGTCATCCGAGGTTAACATTGTTCCTAGGTATTTAAATTTGTTTACCTGTTTTAATATTGTTTCACTTGCCTTTATTGTGCATTGCAGTGATTTATTTACTTTGTTGTTACCATTACTTCTGTCTTTTTGCTATTATGGCTGGCTCCTTTATTTTTTCTTTTTTTTCACTATAATGTCAAACATTTCTTTTAACTCATTTTCACTCTTAGCGATTAAGACTGTATCACCAACATACAATAGATTATTTATATTATGACCTCCAATTGCTATTCCAGCCATGTCCCTTATGGATCTTAAAATAATCTCTCTATGTATATTAAATAATCTTCATCCCAACGTTGTGCTACCAATGCTAGTAGGCCTGGACCTTAGATGCAAGAACAATAAGAAAAATAACCTCTGCAGAGATGAAATGTGTTAAACGAATTACAGGAAACAGTCTGAGAGATAAGATCAGAAATGAAGAACTGAGTAAAAAGCTAGGAATAGCCCCCGCTATAGAATATATAAGGAAACAACAGATAAAATGGTTTGGCCACGTGACAAGGCAGAATGATCAAAACACAACACAACGAGCCTTCAACAAACATTGTGAGAACATCAGACCCAAGGGTCTACAACGAAAAAGATGGATCAATAGAATATTAGAAGCACTAGGAGACATGCGAACAGAAGAGCAAAAGACCGCAAATTATATCTCCTCTCGATGCTGAAAGGCAAATGTGGAAGGAAAGAAGAAGAAGATATATTAAACAAATCTATTTGACAGCACACAGCTTTGTCTAACAGCCCGTTTTACTTGTTGAAACATTCCTAATTGATTCCCAGTTCTTAAGGCCGCTGTTTGTTGCCAGTACATGTTCTTTATTTCTAGATCTTTGCTGTCTACATTTATGTCTTCTAAAATTTTTATTATTTCTTGGTGCTTTACTTTGTCAAATGCTTTGGTATAATCTATGAAACATAAATATAGATCGGTTTTCACCTTTATGGCTCTTTCTATTAAAGATCTTAAGATGTATATGGCATTATTCATTCCTTTACCTTAACAAAACCACACTGTTTGTCATTAATGTCTGGCCTGATTTTGTTTTGCACCCTTCACATGATAATTCTTAGTAATATCTTAGATACATGACTCATACGGCTTATTGTGCAATGGTCATTGCATTCAATTGCAGCAGATTTCTTTGGTAAGGCTATGTATATTGATTTTAGCAGGTCGTCTGGTATATATCTGCAGTTGTAGATATCATTCAATATTTTTGTTATTATTTTCATTTCCAATATAACCGTGGTGTTATTCTCTTCTTTGTTATGATATCTGGTCCAGAAGCTTTTTCTGCTTTCATATTGCGCTTCCACTTCTTCTTTTAATATTTCTCGTCCTTCGCCATTAACCTTAATATTTACTTCTGTTTGTTCATCATCATAAAGATCTTTAATGTATTCTGTCCGTCGTTCCCTTATCCTTTTTTGTTCAATCAACAGTACTCTATTCTTTGATCCTAAACTTTCAGTTCTTGATTGCATTTTTCTTCCTGTTAATTCTTCAATTTGTCAATAGCTTTGACATCTCTTTTTTGTTGCATTTCAATCAATTTTGCATCTCTGTTTTAGCCATGCTTCTTTTGTTTCATTGCATTTTATTAGTTTCTTTATTTAATCTCTTATACTCCTGTATGTTATCCTTATTTCTTCTTCTTGTATCAATTAGTTGTAAAATGTCATCGGTCATCCATTTCTTTCTTGAATTTGTCCTCACTGGTGGTATGAACTCTTTTGATGGTTGCTGCATTGATTCTTTTAGCATTTTCCACTGTTCATCCATTGATGTATCTTCTCTATTGCATTGTACCGGTTCTGAATTGTGATGTTATATTTGTCTTGTAACCTCTTGTCTGATTTGAGTAGATCTAAATTTAACTTGATATTAAATTACTGATTTAAGTTCTCAATGACGTTAATTTCTGATGATGGATTCGTCGTGGGCATCGGATCTAAATGAACTAAATAAATATGAATGATGAAAGGTAAAGGTACGAGACTTCAATCGGCATCTTTGCACGTATCCGCCTATCCAGAAGTGTTCGGAGACTCCTGTCTAGCGTTACCTCAAGCATCGTAACTCATGAGTGAGGTACCATTCCTCAATTTCCAGAGTGCAACCCTGATACCGATTTCTGCTAACAGCTGGATCGACAGTGGGGCTATTTTTTCCAACCATGAGTACAAGTCACACTGCTTTCAGCAGAAACCAAACACAAGTCGTTAGAACGTCAGTTGTTGGTAGCTTGTGGGGTGATTTTCCCAACTAGGCTATCAAGTGTGAATACTGAAGTAGTAATTGAAGATTAGATAATAAATGAAATGTCATTTTTCATTTTTTTCCACAACTCAGTAAACTCATAACTGAACTGTTATTTATTCTTAATTCTTCTGAAAAAAAAAAACAACTATTTTTAACTTGATTTAATATATTTATATTCTTTGAAGATTATTACAATTACAGAGTTATTACTACTTGTTAAATATAGTTGTTATTACTGTTGTCTAGTGAAGGGTTAGTTTGACAGCTTAGTTTATTTAAAGTATTTATTTAAACATACAGTATGCTTATGAGCGCTTGAGATTGTTTAATTTTGTGTTATCGGATTGTAGCCAAGAGACATTTTGATTGTAAATTGTTGTCATTTCATTTAAAATTTCAAGTGAGCTCAACTGAAACACAAGTAATAGCAGTGGCTTGCTGTGACCAACTTGCTGTCTATCATGAGACACTTGATCATAGATTGGGGACAACATGAGTTAGTCTATCATGAGACACTTAATCATAGATTGGTGACAACATGAGTTAGTCTATCATGAGACGCTTGATCATAGATTGGGGACAACATGAGTTAGTCTATCATGAGACGCTTGATCATAGATTGGGGACAACATGAGTTAGTCTATCATGAGACACTTGATCATAGATTGGGGACAACATGAGTTAGTCTATCATGAGACACTTGATCATAGATTGGGGACAACATGAGTTAGTCTATCATGAGACACTTGATCATAGATTGGGGACAACATGAGTTAGTCTATCATGAGACACTTGATCATTGATTGGGGACAACATGAGTTAGTCTATCATGAGACACTTGATCATAGATTGGGGACAACATGAGTTAGTCTATCATGAGACACTTGATCATTGATTGGGGACAACATGAGTTAGTCTATCATGAGACGCTTGATCATAGATTGGGGACAACATGAGTTAGTCTATCATGAGACACTTGATCATAGATTGGGGACAACATGAGTTAGTCTGTTGGATAGACACTTGGGGACAACGTGAGTTAGTCTATTGGATAGACACTTGGGGACAAAAAATTTTAAAAAACACAAAGTAGAATACAATTGCTTATTTTGCAGATTACTGACTTTCTAAAAAAAAAAAATCCCTTTTATTGTCTGTTATGGGACTAGACTATCATTTTTATAGTAGTTCACAAATGTGCCTCTCTTTATTTAGTTGAGCATTTTTTCAAAGCTTTAACTATAGCATTTATACTTTGGTAGCTCACTCTTTACTACAGTCTTGGTAAGTCATCTGATGTGGCAATGTGTATATATATATACTGTGTATTGCAATAATAACAAAAATGGCAGTCATATTTTCACAATGCAGCACACTTACAGAAACAAATAATAAAAACTCATGTCCAGAGGGCGGTATGTTACCTCCCTTATCTATTGCAAGTGGTTCATCATCATCGAGTGCCATCTCCGCAACGAAGGTTAGCTACCATGGATCGCCATTCCACTCTGTTTCTTGCTTTGATGGTGCAGGTTGTCATAGATTGACATGTCCATCTTTTGATGTTACCCGTCCATGTTAGTCTTGGTCTGCCTCTGCCTCTCTTACCTTGTGTTTTCCCTTCCAATATTACTTTGAGTAGGCTGTTGTGTCATTTAACATGTCCCAAAAATTTCATTTGTCTTGTCTTAATTGTATTTAGTAGTTATCTTTTTAGTTTTAAAACTTCATCGTTTGTTTTCTTTTCTTTGCAAGTGGTTACAGTACAATATAATGTTGCCTTCGCAAGCAAGGCAAGTATGGATGTGCTGAGACATACTTCCCACAATTTTTTAGGGTAGTTGTGAGTCAGATTGTCTCCATATTTTTCAGCTACTTTCTTCAATTGTTCACTTTCTCTGAGTCCACTCTTTTAAAAGGATTCTTGAGGTGTGCCCTAACGTTATCAATGAGGTTTTGGTCAAGACTACTGTTTGACCCCATCATTAATTACAATCTATCTATAGACACCACATCATTAATTACAATCTATCTATAGACACCACATCATTAATTACAATCTATCTATAGACACCACATCATTAATTACAAACTATCTTTAGACACCACATCATTAATTACAAACTATCTTTAGACACCACATCATTAATTACAATCTATCTATAGACACCACATCATTAATTACAATCTATCTATAGACACCACATCATTAATTACAATCTATCTATAGACACCACATCATTAATTACAAACTATCTTTAGACACCACATCATTAATTACAATCTATCTATAGACTCCACATCATTAATTACAATCTGTCTATAGACACCACATCATTAATTACAAACTATCTATTGACACCACATCATTAATTACAAACTATCTATTGACACCACATCATTAATTACAATCTATCTATTGACACCACATCATTAATTACAATCTATCTATTGACACCAGCATCAGTAAAGTTGCTACCACCTTCACCCATATTTCTAGTCATGTTTGGCGAAACAAGAAACTGATAACTAAAACAAAGGTTGCAGTTTACAATCCCTGCGTCATTAGTATCCTTCTGTATAGCAGCATATCATGGACAAATTATGCAATGCAGGAGAGAAGACTGAATGCATTCTATAAACAATGTCTGCACCCGTATTCTTGGTATCGCCTGGAAGGATAAAGTGACAAACACGGAGGGCCTCACTCACTCAGGCCTTCCGAACATCTACATGCTGTTCAAACAACTTAGGTTACGCTGGCTTGGCCAGTTACACCGTATGAAAGATGGCCGCATACCGAAATATATACTCTATGGACAACTAGCACATGACAAAAGAACTGGGGGCACACAAAACTTCAATTTGTAGATGTGTATAAATATGACATGAAGACTCTGAACATAAACCCTGCAGCCTGGGAAGACATAGCTGCAGACCGCAATCATTGGAAACACACTCTAAAGGTCCAACTCAAACAAGAAGCAGACAAATTCATAGAAGAAGAGAATACACGGCAAAAGAAAAGAAAAAAATAAAGTTTCTAGGGGCGCTGCAAAATCCATAGTCAACTATGACTGACGGAGACTACTACAGTCAACTATGACTGACGGAGACTACTACAGTCAACTATGACTGACGGAGACTACTACAGTCAACTATGACTGACGGAGACTACTATAGTCAACTATGACTGACGGAGACTACTACAGTCAACTATGACTGACAGAGACTACTACAGTCAACTATGACTGACGGAGACTACTACAGTCAACTATGACTGACGGAGACTACTACAGTCAACTGTGACTGACAGAGACTACTACAGTCAACTGTGACTGACAGAGACTACTATAGTCAACTATGACTGACGGAGACTACTATAGTCAACTATGACTGACAGAGACTACTACAGTCAACTATGACTGACGGAGACTACTACAGTCAACTATGACTGACAGAGACTACTACAGCCAATTATGACTGACAGACTACTACAGTCAACTATGACTGACAGAGACTACTACAGTCAACTGTGACTGACAGAGACTACTATAGTCAACTATGACTGACGGCTACTGCTGTTGGGCCACTTCATTCTTATCACATTCTTCTCCTGCAGTTATAATTTGGATAAAGGAAGCTGTATGTATTGTGTCATTGTCATGTAGAAATGTGTCAGTCCGGGTAGATGGCAGAAGGTTTTCCTGTAGCTTGGTGATGTATATTTTGTGAGAATTCCTGTGAAAATACATATTGTGGTGACATCTGCGTGAAACCGTTCCCAAAACAATTCCTGGGTATGTTTTGGTCACTGGTAAACAGGTATTCCATTCTTTAGCCAGATATTTATTTGAGCAGGATAAGGGCAAACAGAACATTCAACTGAAACAAACTACATTGTCTCACAACAAATTTTGGTGTTCTTAGCACCACGTGACCATTTCAAGCACATCTGCTTGTGAGCACTGGTGTAGAAATTACCCATTTTTTTGTGGGGGTATAATTCATCTTGTGTAGCTACCGATTGACAATAGCATTAGACACTGCTGGGCTTCCCCTTCAGTCTTGCACTGCCATGTTTTCTACACTCTTTATTGACCTAGCCCAAATAATTTTGACGAGACATTGATGGTCCTTTATGTCCAAAATTGTTGGCCTTCTACACCTTTTTGCTACTCATACTTTTAATTTACTCACACCTCTGTTGACGGTCCCCCATTAATATTCAAGTTTTTATAAATGTTGGAACATGATTGATTTCCTTCATTCCAAAGCTGTGAGATTAACATTCACTTTTTACTTTACATCAACAGTGTGCTACCAGCATTATAAATTGTCACCTGATTTATTATCAAAGGACTAAATACTACATTAAAAAACTTTTGGTAGTGTTTAATCAACCTCGGTGGCTGAGTGGTTAGTGTGTGCATTTCCTGACCAGAGGGGTCCAGGTGCGATCCCCAGCAGTGGCAGATTTTTTTTCATACTGACAAGGCTCCGGGGTTAACCCAGCCTCTAAAAATGTGTACCAGAGATCTTTCTGGGAAGTAAAGGTGGCCTGGCCTGATGCCGACCACATTACCCAAAAATGTGCCATGGTCATAGGAAAATATGGCCACTAACACCATATTTGCCATACGCCTAGCAAGGCAGGGGAGGCAACTTTTACTTTACTTTAGTGTTTAATTCCCTAGGTGGAGTGAAATATATATATATATATATATATATATATATATATATATATATATATATATATATATATATATATATATATATATACATATCTGTGTCAATTTTCATTTATGGTTGTTATGGTTATGGAAGAACTCGGTATCACTGCAAACGAATTAAAATCCATAATTGCTCAACCGCCCATGCCAGTGGAATCATTCGAATTAATATCTCATCTCTCAAACAAAGAAAGGTAGCCACAGCCTCCATCATAATAGCCTCAGCACACACCAAAAGACATAAGGCGAAACTGCACAGAAAGTGAGCACAGCCATTTGTTCCCTGTCATACAATATCATTCATCGAAAGCAATCGGAATATTGAAACATGATTAGAATGGATGAAACGCACAGAGCACTTAACTCAGTAGTTCCGGCAACAAGCCAGACTTGGAATATGAAGAAACTGCAGGAAGGAACACTTTTCAGACACAGTCTTTAACGGTTCCTGCCACCTATCTGCCATATTGACCACAAGTGAGACCATACGATAGAGATATGTTCATTGTGTTGCCGGACATGTCATTCAAATTAACAACCTTTGTCGTGTAAGAATTTGCATGGGAAAATTACATCCGGCAGTAAAAACTGTGAATCGACAACAACCCACTTCTAACACTTTGTAAAGGGAAAATGGGTTCCATTTTATGCTATACTGATGACACATCATAAATACTTCGACAACAATCACTGCTTTGACATGGCTTATGGCTTGACAAGAAACAAGCAAATACAATATTAACATTATTGACCCTTGACTAAGGCTCCCAAATTCCAAAGTCTGCAACACACAATGAGAGTCTCCGGTAGGTCAAATTTTTCATTTATCAGTTGTGATCAGCTTAATACAACTTCTTTACAATCACCCTCATAAATAAGACAGTAGCCGTGGGACTAAAGAAAGGGATGATTATTTCTACAACTGGTTCAGGACGGATATGAGGAGCGATATCTTATCTAAAGTATAATTAAACTAGGTTACTTTTTCTATTTTACAATGAAGCCAATACAAAGTTCATGACATTTATACGTGAAATGATAAGTTCTTGAAATGCATAAATGTACTTGCGATGTATGGTCAAAGTTCATATGGCATATATGTACTGGATTGTGAACATTGTATAAGGCTGT
Source organism: Megaustenia siamemsis (assembly GCA_032433765.1). Taxonomy (NCBI): domain Eukaryota; kingdom Metazoa; phylum Mollusca; class Gastropoda; order Stylommatophora; family Ariophantidae; genus Megaustenia; species Megaustenia siamemsis. Next base: position 76,321,426 of record JAVIAB010000108.1, read on the forward strand.
GGTTGTTAGTGTGAATTTTTTCATGAACCCACTTATTATGAATATGTTTTAAGTGCTTGCTTTTTAAAGTGTTTCAAGTTATTTACAGATTATTAGGTTGTGAGTTTTATTGAATTTTTATTTGTGAATATGTTGTAGGGCATTTAGCTTTGTGAGTTGGATTAAAGTTTAGGTATTTGTGATTAATTCATGGTGGCTTGTCTGATTTTGTGATTCAGGTCTATTTTATCTGAGACTATTTCATGATTCAATAAAGGCATCGAATGGATACAAGGAGACCATTTGGAGGACCTCGACTTTGCTGATGACATAGTTCTCATCAGCAGTCAGATAAAAACGATGCAGGAAAACACAAATGAACTATCATCAATAGCCAGCAAAATTGGGCTTGAGGTCAATCATGAAAAGACTAAAGTCATGAAAAGTTTAATTCCAACAAGTGACAAAATATACATGGAAAACAAACCAGTAGAAGAGATCGATCACTTTATCTATCTTGGAAGTCACATTGATCGAGAAGGGGATACGAGCAAAGAAATTAGAATCAGACTGGCTAAAGCAGCAATGTCTTTCAGAAGCCTTGAAAAGTTGTGGAAATCAAAACTCATTAGCACAAACACAAAACTTAGGCTATTCAAATCAAATGTACTATCAACCCTTACGTATGCGTGTGAAAGCTGGAAAGCAACAAGAGATATAGAAACAAAGTTGAACGCATTCGAAAATAAATGTCTAAGGAAAATACTTGGTATAGAATGGAACGAATTCAAAACAAACGAGGAAATTAGAGAAATTGCCAATCAACCACTAATATCTTCAGTAATAAAGAAAAGACGATGGTCATACGTTGGACATGTGATGAGAAGAGATAATAATCGAATAGCGAAGCAAGCCCTCATATGGGAAACAACAGGTAAAAGAAAAAGAGGAAGACCCAGGGAGACACTGAGAAGAACATTGATGAGAGAGGCAAGAGCAGCAGGAATCGGCTCCCTCAATGAGATAGAACTGCTTGCACAGAACAGAGACAGATGGCGAGATTTAATAAAATATCTTTAAAAGAAAACTGCTAGAACAAAAATTCATATAGGAGAAGGTGTATCTTGGTCTACGCCCTATGGGCCGGTTACGGCTCGAAAGGTCAATAGATAGATAGATTTCATGATAGGCCATCGAGGTTTGAGAATCAGATTAATTCTTTTGGGTAATTATTTTATCAAGTTAGATTGTCTAGTTTTGTTATTCGGGTTTATTTTATTCTTTTTTATTTGTGTTTCATAGTAGACTGTAATTTTGTAATCATTTTTATTTTATTTTTCGTTTCATAGTATGTAGTATAGTTTTGTGATTCAGGTTTTTTTTTGGTTTCATTGTAGATTGTCTAGTTTTGTAACTCAGGCTTATTTTATTTGTGACTAATTCTTAGTTATGCTATATCTTGTGTACATTTTTACATTTATGTTACTGTGTGAACTTGTTCTCTGTGCTTTTTTTTCTCCTTAGAAAGAATAGGATGAAATTTAGAACAGTTCTCAGAACATCAGAAGGAAGGTTATGAATATATTTGTCAGTTTTGTGAAGGTTTCCTGTAGCTTGCATAAACAGCTTGTAGAATATGTGGTTACTTCTGGAACTGCCAATGGAATAGCCTGAATTATCAAAAAGTGCAAGAACACACAGTGTCAATGCTCTTTCTTTTCTTTTTTCCTTCCTCATTTGTTTTTTAGTGTTAGGAGATATATAGTTTGCATTATTTTGCTCACCTATTCACTTCTTCTAAAGTGGTTAAATGTTTAATAATATTTAAGTGTGGTTACCTCAGGTAGCACCTTTCCTTGTAATAATTTATTTATAACTCTCTCTTTCTGTCTCTCTTTCCCTTACTTTCTCTCTGTCTGTCTCTCTCTCTCTTTAAAACCTGTAATGTTTAAGCTTCACGCACAATAACTTGTGCATTAATACCATTACATTGCTGTTGTTGATGTGCTGCCACAAGTTGATACAAGCAGAAGCTCTTTGACTCATCTAGTGTGATGGTCTGTCTTTTTGCTATTAAGGCTGAGTCCTTTATTTTTGCTTTCCTTCACTATAATGTCTAACTTCTATCTATCTATCTATCTATCTATCTATCTATCTATCTATCTATCTATCTATCTATCTATCTATCTATCTATCTATCTATCTATCTATCTATCTATCTATCTATCTATCCATCCATCCATCCATCCATCCATCCATCCATCCATCCATCCATCCATCTATCTATCTATCTATCTATCGACCTTTCAAGCCTTAGCCGGCCCATAGGGCATAGACCCAGATACTCCTTCTCTTATCTAAATTTTTATTCTAACAGTTTTCAATCCTTGTAAAGATCTTTTATCAAATCTCGCCATTTGTCTCTGTTCTGTACATGCAACTCTGTCTCATTGAGGGAGCCGATTCCTGCTGCTCTTGCCTCTCTGATCAATGTTCTTCTCAGTGTCTCTCTGTGTCACCTCTTTTCCTCTTACCCGTTGTTTCCCACATGAGGGCTTGCTTTGTTATTCGGTTATTATCTCTTCTCATCACATGTCCAACATATGACCATCGTCTTTTCTTGATTACTGAAGATATTAGTGGTTGATTGGCGATTTCTCTAATTTCCTCGTTTGTTTTGAATTTGTTCCACGCTATACCAAGTATTTTCCTTAGACATTTATTTTCGAATGTGTTCACCTATGTTTCTGACTCTTGTTATTTTCCAGCTCCCACATGCATACATAAGGGTTGATAATACATTTGATTTGGATAGTCTAAGTTTTGTGTTTGTGCTGAGGAGTTTTGATTTCCACAACTTTTCAAGGCTCCTGAAAGACATTGCTGCTTTTGCTATTCTGATTATAATTTCTTTACTTGTATCCCCTTCCTAATCAATGACTTCCAAGATAGATAATATGATTGATCTCTTCCACTGGTTTGTTTTCCATGTATATTTTGCCATCTGTTAGAATTAAGCTTTTCTTGACTTTAGTCTTTTCATGATTGATCTCAAGCCCAATTTTGCTGGCTATTGATGATAGTTCATTAACTTGTATTAGATGGACTAATTAATTACTGAGGTTTTCTTTTATCTTTTGCTGCATCTAGTTATTAAAACTTGTTGTGGAAATATGTATGTTGCTAACTATGTTGTATATCCACACCATTTGGATTGTCATACCTGAATGCAACTCGAGTTAAAGCTATTTTACTATCTGTCAAAGGTAAACAGAACAATTCCACTTTATTTTTGTTTGTTTGTTCAGTCTTTGGGTCATAATTCTATATAACCATACTCTGATAAGTTAATACAACTTTACTCTCTCAAAGTGAATTTTCCTTATCTCATTATCTCATAACTTAATGTTAAAATAATCACTTTACTGCGTATTGTTTTAAATATTACATAATATGAATTCAGTAATAATAATATACTACCGGCCTTTAGCTAGAACATCTCAACTAAATATATATCTTGCATGTTTACATATCCTAATAGATGCCTGTATATTGGTTGTTATATCGTCCAGGTGAGATTATAGTATTGATTACCAGCAGCAGCATAGGTTTAGTATTGATTGGACTACCTTCATATTAATATTGGATGTTCCTTACGGCCTGTGTGAGTGTAGTTGTAATGTTTAATAATGTAAATGTTACAGTAGGGATGTTGTGTTTCTGAATAGTTTTGTATAAATGAGAGGTTCTATTTATTCTTTTTATTTGTAGGTCAGTTAATATAAATTGTAATATTATTTCATTCTTTGCCTTGTTGGATTTTTATGAATATTTCATCATGTCGAAAAAATTATTTCATGAAATTCATGTACTATTTTAAATTTAACTTGGATGTTGAGTGCATATACACTAATCTAGTAGCTTGTCACTTGTGTAATGACATTCAGTGTCAACAAAGTAATTGTTGACCTTAGTTTAGACCCAATTACATATTCATCTATAGTCAATGTTTCATATTATCATGTATTGATGTGCTTTTTACAGAGCTTTCCAATTCTATATATATATATATATATGTATATGTGTGTGCATGTGTATGTATGTGTATATGTATGTACGTGCCTTTACTGTTTAAATGTATTTGTGTGTCTTCTATTTGTCCATGTATTATTGCCTGATCTCTGCAAACAGAAGCTCGTTAATCTCCTTTATCTCTTAGGGGTTGGCTAACTTGCATATATAGTCCATGTATATAATAAACAGTCTGGGGTGATAGTACGCACCCTTGTCTTACACATGATCTAACTTTGAAGTGGTTGGTGTAGACTGCTGCTGTTGATGTAGAGACTTTTAATTAGATTGGTTGGATGTTGGCTTACTCCACATGTTGTTAGTATCTCCCACAGTTGTTCTCTGTTTACTTAGTCAAATGCTTTTCCCTTGTCAATGAAAGCTATGTACAAATTTTGATTGTGTTCTATCATCTTTCCTGCTAGCTGTTTTAAGATATTTAACATGCACATATATTTACACAAATCTCCTGTATACTAATTTATAATGGTTTTTTTCCCCCATTAGCATTATCATCAGTTTGTTTCCTTTTCTTGTGTGTTTAGTTTTTTATTACACTTGTAACAGGATATCAGGAAATAGGAACTGAGTTTGTGTAGAGACATTATTACATAGTAGAGGTTGTGTCCAAATTGAATTGGATAAAAACTAAGCCAACATTGAAGTTAAACAATTAGTCTAATGTCGACTGGGAGTTAATAAAATGGATCTCCGTCGGTCTGGATTGAGAAGGTAACATATTCGCTTTAGTTGAATGCAGTGTTATGTCTTGTTGATCTCATATAAATAAATTATAATGGTGAAATAATAGATATGTCGTTCTAAATATGTAAAGATATATCCGTGGATACAAAATGCAAGTGATTTCTCTACTCTTTTTTTGTATCTAACTTATTCTTTTATGGCTTCTGTATGTGTTCTACGAGAAAACTAATTTTGCTAGCACATCAGTCATTGGTTAATTAGTTCATCGCTTTATAACTTTTATTTCTTATTCTTCAGCATCTCTTCTTAAATCTTGCCTTGATGGTACTGTTTAAAAGACAGATATTCTTCAACAAGTTTTAAGTCTTGTCTTGATGATACTGTCTAACAGACATTCTTCAACAAGTCTTCAGTCTTGTCTTGATGGTACTGTCTAAGAGACAGATATTCTTCAACAAGTCTTTAGTCTTGTCTTGATGGTACTGTCTAACAGACAGATATTCTTCAACAAGTCTTTAGTCTTGTCTTGATGATACTGTCTAACAGACAGATATTCTTCAACAAGTCTTCCCTTGATGGTACATCTGAACAGACTGGTATAATTTAAGTTAAATGTTACTCATCTTGAGATTAAGACAAGCGGTTTGGAAATGACTATTATGGTAGGAAATAAATGAAAATAATTATAAACAACTGATGAGACAATACAATCTTCATCCCAATGTTGTGCTACCAATGCCAGACCTGGACCCTAGATGCAAGAACAATAAGAAAAATAACCTCTACTGAGATGAAATGTGTTAGACGAATGACAGGAAACAGTCTGAGAGATAAGATCAGAAATGAAGAACTGAGAAAAAAGCTAGGAATAATTTCTGCCATAGAATACATTTAAAAAAAAACGACAGATAAGATGGTTTGGCCACGTGATAAGGCAGAGAGATCAAAAGACAACACAACAAGCCTTCAATAAACATTGAGAGAACACCAGACCCAAGGGTCGACCAGAAACTAGTTGAGACAGAAACTTGTTTCAGACTGAAATTTGTTTAGACACTTAATTTCATATACCATTAGATATGGTACTTCATGATAATGACAAATAGCAGTGTTGTTTTCCTGTTTTGGTGGTAACTACTAACAGAGATATTAACAGTAAATTGAGGAAGCCATCAAAGTAGTGAAATAGAAATCACATAAAGAGCAGTTTATTTAGACACATAATATCTCTTTAAAATAAAAATATAATATCAATAATAAGATAATTACAAAAACCAATGGAGACAGAGATTAAATAACAAGTATCCCCTAAACTAAACATAGACTATTGAGACTAAACAAAAAATAATATAATTATAGATTGAAGGTACTTCCAACTCTAACACACATGAAGCACGTCTCTACAGAAAATACCAAACCAAATTGTGAGCTATTAAAAAAGGAGAGAAGTAGAGCATTGAAAGCAAACCTTGGGATTTCCACAGTGGACCTCTTGCCAACAAGAACATGCACTTGGCCCACATCTGTGGGCTCACCTTTTGAATCACAGGATACTTGATGCTGGAGAATCAGAAGAATCTGTTATGAATCTTTTAATGTAAACATCTCATCCATAAATCTGTTGTTTTGCTTTAATGATAATTTCTAACATTATAAATCCAGGTTTGCATGTTATCCTTCTATTTGTCTACAGTGTGTTAGTTTTTAGCCATGTAATAGCCAGGACTGGGTGATCTAGATGGAAGAAGTTGGCCTCTGGATATGAAGGTTCTGGGTTCGATTGTGGTAGGAATTTTGAACAAATCAAACCCGTGGTGTCTTCATAGCTTTACACTCCACCGGTCTCTGGATAATGTGATCCGATGTTTAGTGCTCTTGGAAAACAGGAGGTCACATGTGCACTCATGCATGTTAAAGAACTCTTGGCAATTTAAAGTCAAAAAGAGCAGCCCAAAATGGCTGCTGTCCAGGCAAAAATTGTTAAGCAGATCCACCTTCAGGATGGATGTGTCGGGCTGAAAGGTGCAGATTTTGTGGGTAGGCCATAAACTAGAAACACAACACACCCACATAACGGGTGAACGCTAAGAAGAAGCATTTTAATCAATTGTCCATCTCTTGATGGTAACATTCCATCGATAGTGCTATTCTTTCTGTCAACTTTCCTTGTTTCCCTCTTACATTGCACTCTATAGATTGAGTAGAACATACTATTCTGAATGTTCAAAATATTTAATTTTTCTAGTTATTTTTTACAGCATTACTCAATTTATTTATAATTTATTCTTTTTCCTGAATATCTCCTTTTAGAGAGTTTACCTACTGTTTGCATACATTGCCCTCCCCCGGATTTCTTGGTTAGTGAGATTTGATGTCTAGCTCTCTTGGATAATGACAACATGTAGGAGGTCCTGTGTGTCCACTCTCGCTCGTTAAAAGAACTCTTGGTTGTTAAAATAAAAAACAGTATGCCCAATAATTTGACCACTTAGTCCAGCATTGACAGCACCAAAAGAGAGAGTGAGCATACCCAGAACATAGTCCAACATTGGCAGCACCAGAGAGAGAGTGTGCATACCCAGAACATAGTCCAACATTGTCAGCACCAAAAGAGAGAGTGAGCATATCCAGAACATAGTCCAACATTGTCAGCACCAGAGAGAGAGTGACCATACCCAGAACATAGTCCAACATTGTCAGCACCAAAAGAGAGAGTGAGCATACCCAGAACTTAGTCCAACATTGGCAGCACAAAAAGAGAGAGTGAGCATACCCAGAACATAGTCCAACATTGACAGCACCAGAGAGAGAGAGTGAGCATACCTAGATCGTAGTCCAACATTGACAGCACCAAAGAGAGAGTGAGCATACCCAGATCATAGTCCGACATTGACAGCACCAGAGAGAGAGTAAGCATACCCAGATCGTAGTCCAACATTGACAGCACCAAAGATTGCATAAACAAAAGTGGGTGACTGGGTGGTCTAGAGGTACAACATTAGCCTCTGGATGGGATTGTCCTGGGTTCGATTTGCACTACAGATTGTGGGAATTTTTCAAAAATATAATCCATGGTTTCATCGTAGCTGCTTTACCCTCCAGGTCAAGATCTCCAGGTAGTGAGATTCGATGTCTAGCCCTCTCAGAAAACAAAAAATACAGGAGATCCTGTGTGCATTCAAACATATTAAAGAACCCTTCGCCGTGCCAAAAATGGTTGTTTTCCGGGCAAAAATGTTAAGCAAAATATACCAGTGCTGAAATGGATGTGTTGGGCCAAAAGGAGCAGGTTTTGCCGTAAATTAGCGATACAACACATTCATGCACAATTAACGGGTGTACACTAAGAATAGAGAAGAAGCATAAGGAAAAATAACAAAATTTGGTGGAGGTTTGCATTGACCATAATTGTGTGCCATAATAAATGGATCAGTTCTTGTTTTTTGAATGATATTGCTACCATGATGATTGAGAGACAGTTTTCCCAAATACTTAAAAATGGGACCCCCTCTCAATGTCTATACACTGTTACAGTGGATGATAGATGTCCTTATTCATTGTGTCATTCCGCAAACACCACATGACAAAATTTATTCCTGGGTTTATGAGTGCATTTTGTTGTTTTGCTGTAAAAATGCATTTTATGTATTAAGATATGAGCAGTAACGTAACGGTTTTCTCCATCCCTTGATAATCATATGTGGAATGTGGTATGTTATTTTATGACACAATCAACATTTTTCAGGCACGTTATGAGAAGAGGAACGTTGGAATACTTAGTTACAGCTGGCAAAATACAGGTAAAGAGAGATCAGGGATGACAAAGAGAGAAAATACTAGATTGCTTGGTGTATTGGCATGGAAAACAGTCAACAATATAATTGATATGATGCACGATGGATAGATGGTTGTAGAAGGACATGATCGCCTACACCAACTGGTATGGCACATGATGATTTCATGATCAATGGAACAATTTTGAGTGATGTCATCACTATGTCATCTGCAAAATTAAGGTTCTCTGATTGAGAGCAGTTGTTCACTCAGTGCCCATGCATCATTTCTGCATGACAAATGTGATGACAATCAAAGAGCAAGAGAAATAAAGTATGTCCTTGTTTCTCCCGGGTTTCATTGCAGAACTATTCACTCAGTCCTTTCTCCATATGACCTGCACAGGAGAGCCACAAGTTGGTCATGTTGATTTTTGATGATAGCAGAGCTGCAGTTGATCATGTTGATTTTTGATGATATCAGAGCCGAAGTTGATCATGTTGATTTGTGATGATATCAGAGCTGCAATTGATCATGTTGATTTTTGATGATATCAGAGCTGCAGTTGATCATGTTGATTTTTGATGATATCAGCTGCAGTTGATCATGTTGATTTTTGATGATATTAGAGCTGAAGTTGATCATGTTGATTTTTGATGATATTAGAGCTGGAGTTGATCATGTTGATTTTTGAAGATATCAGAGCTGGAGTTGATCATGTTGATTTTTGATGATATTAGAGCTGCAGTTGATCATGTTGATTTTTGATGATATCAGAGCTGGAGTTGATCATGTTGATTTTTGATGATATTAGAGCTGCAGTTGATCATGTTGATTTTTTATGATATTAGAGCCACAAGTTGATCATGTTGATTTTTGATGATATTCCATATTGTCTGCCATATTTCCCTATTATTCTGTGCATCCGTATTTTTAGACCTTGAATTTTAATTCTCATATCTTATTTAATATCCAGGTTTATCTTCTTCTTTCCTTCCTCATTTGCCTTTCAACATCGAGGGGAGATATAATTTGCGATCTTTTGCTCTTCTATTCACTTTTGCTACAGTTATTTCTATTGTTTTTAATATTCCATTGATCTATCTTTTTTTGTGGTCGGCCCTTGGGTCTGGTGTTCTTGGAACATTTATTGAAGGTTCATTGTATAGTGTTTGGATTTTTTTGCCTTATCACATTCTGTCTGGTGTTTCTTTATGTACTCTATGGTGGGAATTATTCCTAGCGTTTTTCTCAGTTCTTCATTTCTGATCTATCTCCCAGGCTGTTTCTTGCCATTCATTTTATACATTTCATCTCAGTAAAGATTATTTTTCTTATTGTTCTTGCATCTAGAGTCCAGGTCTGGCATTGGTAGCACAACGTTGGATGATGAAGATTGTATTATAGAGTGCTTATTTTGCCACTAGAGTTATTTCCTCTTTGGACAATATTGGTGATAGCTGTCTGATTATTTGACAAGCTTTGTTGCATCTTGAGTCAATTTGAGCTGCTTGCGAATTGTTGTGTTTCATTAGACTTCCAGATATTTAAAGTCCTCCATTTGTTTTAGTTGTCTCCTGTCCATCAATATGTTAATGTTCTGTTGCTCTTCTGTGATTTTCTTGAATTCTCTTTTGTTGATGTTGATTTTCATGTTGCATTGAGTGCCTGTGTTGTTAATTCTATTTAAATGTTTTTGTATGTCTTCTAATTTTCCATGTATTAGTGCCTGATCTTCTGCAAATAGAAACTTGTTAATCTTCTCTGTCTCCTGTGGATTGGCTAACTTACATTATGTAGACCATGTAAGTAATAAACAATAGGGGAGATAATACACAGCCCTGTCTCACTCCTGATCTCATTTTGAAGTTGTCTGTGAAACTTGTTGCTGTTCTGACTGCAGCTGCCATTGATGAAGTAACTTTTATTAGTTTGTTAGATGTCGGCTTACTCACTATGTTGTAAGTATCTCCCACAGTTGTTCTCTGTTTACTCCATTGAATACTTTTTTTTTTTACCTGGTCATTAAAGGCTATATACAAATTTTGATTGTGTTCACTTGTCTTTTCTGCTAGCTGATTTAGGGTTTATGCTTTCTGTTGCAAACAAAATTGTAGAATAGACAAACACTTTACAGTGTGGAACCAGCTTTATTTAAGCCTATTTCTTTTGTATGTTTGTACCAGGATGGGGGGGGGGGGGAGTTGTAAGTGGTAATAAATGTGCGGCTAAACTTGTGGGTGTGGCAGCCGTTTTCAACATCCAAAGAAAAACAGGGAAAGTAAATGACTCCGCAATGGATTGTGAATCTGTAACCTGAACAAATCTACAAGAACTGTATGTCCAGAGAGGCATTGCCTCAAACAAAAGCTATGTGGATGATATAAGAAGATTGATGAAGAAGAGACTCAAGCACTTATGGACAAATTGTACAAGGTGCAGTGACAAACATCTGACAATTAACAATTTAAGTCTATTTGAAGTGTCTCTTTACAATCCTTTTATGACTTTGATACTGGAGTATTTCAAGTTCAGTTTTTTCCCATTTTTATTTCACTTTCAGTTCTAAAATGGCAACAGCAGGAGAAAGTAGTGTTCCTGTTGTTAGTCGGAAGCGATCACATTTGGCGATGAAAGATGACAGTGAAGACAAAGAAGTTAATAACATAATGCATTCGAAGTTACTGTTTCCAATAAAGGTTTGTGGGCCCTTTTTTCTTTACCTTTGTTTTGTTAACACTAGATTGCGTTACTGTCATAAAAATTACTGCATCAAAATACAAATTCCTCAAAATTTGACAGTTTAATTACTAATTTCGGTGCCCCCTGAGTTAAGGGATTTGTTTCTATTGATGTAGGATTTTTTTTGTATACCATGAGATACGATTGTATATTGCAGGGGAAAAAAATCACCAACTTTCAAGAAATTGGTTGTTTTTCCTTTTTCAAGGAAATTTCCTCAGTTGTAAGCTGACATCAAACAACCCTTTGTGACTCAGGGGAACACAGTGAATAACACAAAGGGGTAGCTGAACATACTGGCAGACTTAAGGAGACCATACCAATAGACATCCTAATTCATCCACTCCATGCAGTCAAATTCAAGTCATAAATCAACCTGAGGCAAGAAATTTGAGTCCCCAAGTCTTGCCTAGTGTAAGCACACAGCTGTGTGTCAAAAGTTCAAAGAAAATACTATTTTTAGAGCTCCTAATGTTACATTTAAGTGGTAGTAATTTTTACTACAGTATCGTAAACATGTTAGTCACAGATAGGTATCAATCTTGGGTTAATAATATTTCATGAAAAGTAAGTCAAGATAAATCATCTCTGGTTAGTAAACACAGAATTGGTGTTATAGTTGCCAGATTTCATGTTTAGAGCATCATTGAGTGTTGTCATCATCATCATTTTCTTTGGACAAAAAGGTCATGTCTTCTAGTTTTCCCTGCCCAATGTGTTCATCCTTGAAGTAAAAGGTAATGCCCTCTCACACATTCATTTTATAATGCCCTCTGACATATTCTTATCATAGTGTCCTCTGACAAACTCATGTTGTAATACCTTTGACATATTCTTGTCATAATCCCCTCTGATATACTCATGTTATAATTACCTCTGACATATTGATGTCATAATGTCCTCTGACATATTGATTTCATAATACCCTCTGACATGTGATGTCATAATGCCCTCTGACATATTCATGTCATAGTTCTCTTTAACATCTTCATGTCATATTGCCCTCTGACACATTCATGCTGTAGGAAAGTGGAAAAAAATTTTCATCATGCTAAACCACAGCATTTGGAGGTGAGGAGGCCAGTGCTCTTTCTTGCTGTCATTACTTTTTCTCAACTCAGTGTTTCATTTACCTGTTCCCTTATCAGCTAGGTCAAATGGGAAGTGCCTGTGTTTGAACCCTCATTCAATTTACCATTAAGCCTTTGTGTGAGCTCTGTGCTACTGATGCTTTGTTATCTCCCCCACTGCCTGCCAAAACCATGGTTTATATGAGCCTGTTATTCAATACACAACATCTGTGACAAGTGTAAGAATATATTTGCTATTTTTCACTCTTTGACCTTGTCTCGTATACCAAAATGTTCAGAAATTACCTTTTTTAGTTTACAATAGTAATATATGTCTGTGTAATAAAAGTTTGATGCATGATGTACTGCTGTGGGTAAACAAAAATAAAAACAAAACAAAAAATGAGAATAAAATTATCACATACCATTTCCTTCACATTAATCCTATAGAACAGTAATATATAAAATGACTTTGTTTTCATAGAATATCAATATTCACAGAATTCAGTTAAATTGTGCCATACTTGAAAAATAAATAGAATGTTCTCAGTCATGTATAGTACATGATGAAGTAGTTTAATAAAAAATAAAATATCAGCTGTTGATGTATTTATCTTCTTCAGCTAGTGGAAACTGGTATGAACCAGCTCTGACAGCCTCAGCCATGATCGGTCAGATCTGACACCATGCAATATTATAATTCAATAGTTGTTCTACTATCTAAAATCGTCTAAAATGAGGTTTTGTATATTAAAACTACCAGTTGAGCACCTGTACAAATTTGCTCTAATAATGTGTCTCCACCACAAAGTTGTAGTACAGGAGACTGTGTTCCAATATCTCCAAGAGCTGTTCCAGTGGTAATAATACTACCAAGGGATCATCCAAGCTGGACAAGTCAAAGGGATGGAACTAGGAAAAGCAAGACACAAACATGTTGAAATCGGATGCACTGGGCTACATGCCTAACATAACAGTGCTGTAACTCTTACCGTGAAGATGCCATAATCTAGAAGAAAGTGATATGGTGCTTAAGCTGATGAACACTTTCTTTGAACATATTAATATTTATGCTTAGAAGTATGTGTGGAAGAAGTATTGAAAGTATAGTGTAATTAGGTTTTTTTTTCATTCTATGATTGTAGTTCATGTTGGCATTTCCAGTAACCTGAGAGGACATTCTCATATTTTCCATCACTTTGATAGGACTTTCTGACATTCTCCAATATTTAGAGAGGACATTTTTTGTAATCTTGCAATAGAGGGGTCAGGAATACATTTTCATTGTCTCCAAAACTTTGATAAATGAATTTTCATATACTTAAATACTGCAAGATTTAAAATATTTTCCAGTACTTCTATGAAGCATTAGAGACCGTGAGAAATGTCCTTTAAAAGTAATGGAAAATATGAAAATGTTCCCTCAAGGTACTGGAAAGTGTGATAAATGCCAACATGAACTACAATCATTACCATAGCCTCACGGTGGCTGAATGGCTAGTGTGTTTGTTTCCTTATCAAATGAATCCATGTTCAATTCCCATAAGTGGCAGAATTTTTTCACACTAAATATTATTCTGGAAGTAAATGTGGCTTTCAGTAATCAAGAAAAGACGATGGTCATATGTTGGACAGTGATGAGAAGAGATAATAACTGAATAGCAAAGCAAGCCCTCATGTGGGAAACAACAGGTAAGAGGAAGACCCAGAGAGACACTGAGAAGAACATTGATGAGAGAGGCAAGAGCAGCAGGAATCGGCTCCCTCAATGAGATACAGCTGCTTGCACAGAACGGAGACAAATGGCGAGATTTGATAAGGTATCTTTAAAAGAATTGAAAACTGCTAGAACAAAAAATTTAGATAAGAGGAGGAGTATCTTGATCTACGCACTATGGGCTGGCTACGGCTTGAAAGGTCAATAGATAGAAAGGTGGCCTGGTATGACACCGACCACATCACCCATAAATGTGCAATGGTTATAGAAGTTTATGATTATTGATACCATATTCTTCAAGCACCTAGGAAAGCAACTTTGTATCCTCCTCGACACCTGAATGGGTACAAGAGGAAATGAAGAAAGAGGACAACTTAGAAGGAAAGCATAAAGGGAACCTGTTTTTAACTTTACTTCCATGAAAGGGCAGTAAAATAGTGGTGTGGGTCGGTGGCCTGATAACCTGATATATATCTTAATCACTCCTCAATTACTGATAACATTGATAATTGACTTTTTATCATTGCTTTGACAGCATTTTTTAGAGTATTGCTTTTAAGGTCACAAATTACTCGTTCTTTATCTTTTCTTTTAAACATAAATTTCAACTTTTCATTATGTGGGTATAGGTCAGACTGAATCATATCAATTTTATTTAACTTCATAATTAATTTGTCATTATTAGCATCAAGCACCTTGCCTGCTGGCAAAGATGGTTGTTGTGATGATGATGAACAAAAATGAACTAACAGAGAAGAGCTCTATCAGAGGAGCACAGCAGAGATAAAGACTTTAGATATTTTGTAAAGGGTGGATATTCACTCTGATGGAGGTGAAAGGGTTTTGTTGTTGCCTGAATATCACCATAATGAGTTTGACCAATGACATTAAAGGGGAGTCTCAGTGGCAGAGTTGTTAGTGCACTCACTTCCATATCAGAAAGGTCTATGTTTAATTCCAAAAAGTGGCAGATCATTTTTGTTCAGGCTGACAAGGCTTTGGGCTCACCCAGTCTCTGTAAATGGGTACCAGAGATTTTTTCCAGGAGGTAAAGATGGCTTGGCATGAAACTGTCCACCCAAAAATAGTCGTGAAAATTATGGTCACTTGTACCATGTTGTTCTCCATGTTTCACAGCCGTATAATAGGTCCGCCTTAACATTAACAAAGGATGGAAATGGCAGGACAAAATCACTAACATTGAATTATGGAAATGTACTTGTCAAACACCAGTGGATAAAGAGATACAGCGAAGACGATGGCGCTGGATAGGACACACACTACGGAGAAGCCAACTGAGAGTATTACACAACAGGCCCTTTTTTGGAATCCCCAGGGGAAAAGACAAAGAGGAACCAAGGAATTCTTGGAGAAGACAGATAGGAGCAGAGATGAAGATGATGGGGAAGGCATGGAATGATCTTAAAAGAATGGCAAAAAACAGAACGACTTGGAAAGTGTTTGTTGAAGACCTATGCTCCACTGGGAGCTAAAAAGGTAGAGAGTACCATGTTTCCTATAAGCCTAGCAGCTAGGCAGGAGAGGGAACCATCAAGAACATAAAAGACGATGATCTTTTTAAACGTTTTTTACCTTGAATAACGAAGATTTAAATCACAAATAGAGCTCTTCTCTTGACTTTGTGTTCGCCAGATGACTAAAGGAATACTTATATTATCTTTTGATTATCTGCCTTTAAAGGATGTTAATGATATGGACATAAATGCATTGTGTTACAGTAAAACTGTGAGATTGACACTTTTCAGTCCTATACATCTGTCTTGAGCTTGGCATTTTTGATTGCTGGGTTTGACTTTTCTCTCAATCCCTGCTCACTTGGCAAGACTAGACTAGTTAACCTGCTACTAGGGGCACTACAGAAAATGTGGAGTAGAGTCGGGATAATTCTGGTTCACCAATCCTGGCGAAAGCAGTCAGCTATGAGTCACTGGCAGCTTTCAGCTCTGATACTGTCAGACACCTTTACCCAATGGCCACTGTCTGGCACCTTTGCCCAGTGACCACTCACCTGTCATCCTAATGACCTGGTTTTTGTCAAGCCACAAAGATTTGAAGGAGTAGTTTACTTTGCTATTAAAGCTGATTTTCAGTTTGTGAGAAGTTGAAATCTGGACAGGTATTTCCTGTTACAACATAGAAATAAACAGGACAAATCTAAAACAAGTGCAGGGTATCAAATAATTGGACACAGTAACAACAATATCAAAGCTTGTCAAATCATTGGACAGCTATCACCACTATTGTCCAACAAGGAAATAACACTAGAGGCAAATCGGGCACTGTACAATACAATCTTCATCCCAATGTTGTACTACCAATGTCAGTCCTGGATCCTAGATACAAGAACAATAAGAAAATAACCTTTATGGAGATGAGATGTGTTAGACGAATGACAGGAAACAGCCTGAGAGACAAGATCAGAAATGAAGAACTAAGAAAAAAAAGCTAGGAATAGCCTCCGCCATAGAATATATGAAGAAGCAACAGATAGATAAAATGGTTTGGTCATGCGACAAGGCAGATTGAGCAAAACAACACAACAAACCCTCAATAAACGTTGCGAGAATACCAAACCCAAGGGTTTGACCACGAAAAAATGGATCGATGAAATTTTAGAAGCACTAGGAAACATAACAGCAACAGAAGCAAACAGAAGAGTAAAAGACCACAAATTATATCTCCCCTCAGCACTGAAAGGCAAATGAGGAAGGAAGAGAAGAATAATAATAACAACACATGTGGAAGATACACTACAGAAATAAAAAGCAGAATAGCTCTGGCCAAAATAGCTTTTCTGAAAGTGAAAAATATCTAGTACAACAAGTCTATGTCAATAGAAGTGAAAAAGGAAACATTCATCATTTTTTGGGCACATCATGAGAAGAGGAAGTTAGAATACTTGGTTACAACTGGTAAAATAAAGTAAAAGAGAGATCATGGACGACAAAAAGAGAAGATACTAGATAGCTTGGTGTCATGGCATGGAAAACAGTCAACAACAGAATTGATACGATGTACTGTTGATAGGAAATTGTGAAAGAATGTGAACAATTTACCACTGGCGTGGCACATAATGACAATGATTTCCAGCTCGAAATTTACCACACACAAAAATTAGTGATTGTATGTTAATTATTATCTTATATGCACGTCATTTTGCTGGCTGCTTTTGTTTTCTTAGGCAACATGAGTAAAATATGTTGCTTTGATCCATCAACGCTTTTTAGAGATTATTAATGACTGAGATTTGGAGATTACCTGGATTTATTCCAGGTTTTTGGGGACTAGACTGATTTGCAGTTAAAGTGGGTTTGTCTCATCAGGTATTTTTGGGGATTAGACTGTGTCAGGGATTTTTGGGGACTAGACTGTGTCAGATATTTTTGGGGACTAGACTGTGTCAGGTATTTTTGGGGACTAGACTGTGTCAGGTATTTTTTTTTTTATTATACTGTGTCAGATATTTTTGGAATCTTCATCCCAACGTTGTGCTACCAATGCCAGACCTGGACCCTAGATGCAAGAACAATAAGAAAAATAACCTCTACAGAGATGAAATGTGTTAGACGAATGACAGGAAACCATCTGAGAGATAAGATCAGAAATGAAGAACTGAGAAAAAAGCTAGGAATAGCCCCCCGCCATAGAATATATATAAGGAAACAACAGATAAAATGGTTTGGCCATGTGACAAGGCAGAAAGAACAAAACACAACGAGCCTTCAACAAACATTGTAAGAACACCAGACACAAGGGCCGACCACGAAAAAGATGGGTCGACGGAATATTAGAAGCACTAGGAAACATAACAGCAGCAGAGGTGAACTGAAGAGCAAAGGACCGCAAATTATATCTCCCTTGACGCTGAAAGGCAGATGAGGAAGGAAAGAAGAAGAGATATTTTTGGGGACTAGACTGTGTCAGCAAATTTTTGGGATTATACTGTAATTTGTGGCTGAAAGCTGATTGACACCAAAAATTACTTCATATTCAAATAACATTGAAGTCATCTTCTTCATCAGGGTAACTGCGGGCCAGCCCCTTTTAGTCACGAACAAGAAGCTCTTGACATTAAAGCTAGAGTTGACTACACAGTTAAAATCTCCCTGGCAGATGCTAAAGCAGGACGAGGTACAAGTATAATATTATTCTTTCTCTCTCTACTACCTGTCAGCTCCCTGTGGAGCATAGGTCTTCAACAAACACTTTCCAAGTCGTTCTGTTTCTTGCCATTCTTTTAAGATCATTTCATGCCTTCCCCATCATCTTCATCTCTGCTTCTATCTGTCTTCTCCAAGAATCTTTGGTCTTCCTCTTTGTATTTTCCCCTGGGGATTCCAAAAAGGGCCTGTTGTGTAATACTCTCATTTGGCTTCCCCACAGTGTGTGTCCTATCCTGTGCCATCGTCTTCGCTGTATCTCTTTATTCACTGGTATTTGACTGGTACATTTCCATAATTCTATGTTAGTAATTTTGTCCTGCCATTTCCATCCTTTTATTCTGCGTAAGTATCTATTAATGAAAGTCTGTATCTTCATGATTGTCATTTTGTTGTTCTCCATGTTTCACAGCCATATAATGGGACTGACTTAACATTGGAGTTGAAAATTGTTATTTTTGTATTTAACCTAATTTCTTTGGACTTCCATATGTTTCTCAGTGCAACAAAAGCTCCTCTTGCTTTTGATATCCTTATTTTGGTATCACTTTCTGCTCCTGCCTCTTTATCTATATTACTACCCAGATATATGTAAAATTGTACGTCTAGTAGAGGTATTTCTCCTAAAATTATTCTTTAGTTTAACAATAATGCAGCACTTTATTTTTTTCTAAATAAACCTTTATTATTAATATTGCAGCAGTTTATTTCTTCTGAATAAGCCTTTGTTAGCATCTTTGTAATACTTTTTACTTTTAAGTAATGATTTATTTGAATAATTTGTTTGTCTAAAGGTTACTGCTCATAGTTGTGCACCTCATTGTGTCATGGTTTACATCAGGCTGTAATGATGTATTTACCCTTCAGCCCAACACATCCTTCTTCAGCATGACAATTGGCATTGCTTTTACTATTCATCAACACATCCTTGACTTTGTACTATCAATCAACACTTACGTGACTTTGTTCTGTCCATCAACACTTACTTGACCTTGTACTATCCATCATTCGATTCAATGAGCATGATAAGGAAGGTGGAGGCGGGATCTGTACATATGCAATGGGTAGAGTCATTACAGAAGTAAAAAATACGTAAGGTCACCTTTGTCTACGTCCCAGGACATGCGGAAGTATGGGAAATGAAAGAGCAGACAGGCTAGCTAGCTGCGCTATTGTTGAGGACGATCAACTAATGGATTGGGCAGACATCATCAATGTCCTCCGGGAAGTGGGAAGGACACAGGACTTCGACAACCATGAGTCCACGTCACTTCTTCTAATGAAAGAGATGGGGGTTAAGATGGGCACAGCTAGAAACGAGAAACTTAGTGGACGTGTAAGAAAACTAAATAACCGACACAGAACTGGAGTCGTCAGTCACTGGACACTTTGATAGATTTACTGAGGAGGGGGTCTGAGCTCCTATGGACATGTTCAGAGTGCAATGATGATGACTCGCAAATAACTCATTAACTATCCATCAACACTTATTTGACTTGTTCAACCAATAATCCTCGCATCATATATAACACTGATAACTCACGCTATGTCTTGTAAACAAATATTGTGTGATATCTTTCTTACAGCCCCTAGAGCCGTTAGAATTTATGCTGATGGTATCTATGACATGTTCCACACTGGCCATGCTCGGCAACTCATGCAGGCCAAGATGGCATTTCCAAATACTCACCTCATTGTTGGAGGTAGGTTTCTCTTCATTGGTCCCAGGATGGTGTGGGGCTATGTTTTCTTTTTCAAATAAATTGTTTTCCTCATTTAAAATGATTGAATAAATTATGATTTGTGTAAATAAAGGAGACAAGAATCTGCAAGTTCTTCAAATGAAGAGCTTATTAGTAGTTTATTCTTCATGTTCATTAAAACTGATAACAAAATTGAGCATTTTAGGTTTATACATTTCCATAAGTTAGAACTAATACCAGATGCAGCCTGCTGAAGACAGATCAGCCATGGTACATAATACCAGATCCAGCCTGCTGAAGACAGATCAGCCATGGTACATAATACCAGATGCAGCCTGCTGAAGACAGATCAGCCATGGTACATAATACCAGATGCAGCCTGCTGAAGACAGATCAGCCATGGTACATAATACCAGATGCAGCCTGCTGAAGACAGATCAGCCATGGTACATAATACCAGATCCAGCCTGCTGAAGACAGATCAGCCATGGTACATAATACCAGATCCAGCCTGCTGAAGACAGATCAGTCACAGTACAGGTTTAAGGAAAAATCAGGACACACATGCATATATGCGTACTGACCATGCGACTAGCTCATCGAGTCATGATGTTGTTATTTTCCCTCCATCATGGTACAGGACAAGCAAGTTCAAGTTTACATAATCACAATCCTTGAATGCTGTAGAAAAAATAATGGCAACCACTCACAGGTAGAAACCTGTGGTTGAGACAGATGAAATTATCAACTGATATCAGCAGCTGAGATATCGCAACTAAAACTGTTTGATCTGATCCCGTGGTTATAAATTAAGTCTGTTTAAGATGTGGGTCTTCTGTGTCAGGCAATTTACCTGCCACTGTATGCAGCAAACTACCTGTGACTGCCTTAGAGACATGCTCGGTGAGCAAAAGGCTAATGGAGTCTACCTAAAGTAAAAAACAACCCCACTGCCTTATGGGTGAGACATTTTAGTTAAAGACTAGGAGTCAACCATAAACAAAACAAAAGAAGGCAACAGAAGACCACCCTCATTTAAATTCTTTGTATAGCCATGTGTCCACCATAACTGTAGAAAGTCAAACAAGATTGTTAATGGGGAATTCAATGAAACACCCTCATCTGGTTAAGAGCATCCTGTGCTACAGGTGATATTGAACAGCACATGCTAATGGGAGCAAACTAGTAACAAAACAAACACTGAGAATAGGAACTTGGAAGGTTAGTACACTACTATAAAGTGAAAAAAATGGATAACATGCAAAAGGAAATAGGAAGGATGGCTTTATTTATGTACAGTCATCATCATAATCATCATGTACCCTGCCGATTGGCGTAGGTGATCATGTCCCTCCACAATCTTCTATCTACAGTGCATCGTATCAGTTCTGTTGTTGACTGTTTTCCATGTCATGACACCAGCTATCCAGTATTTTCTCTCTTTGTCTTCCGCGGTCTCTCTTTCCTTTATTTTGCCAGTTGTAACCAAGTATTCCAACTTTCCTCTTCTCATGATGTGCTCGAAAAATGTTGATTGCTTCTTTCTTAATCATGACAAATCACAACCTTCTATTTATGTACAGTACAAATGTAATAATGTATCAGATCTAGTTTAGTGGGGTTAAGAAAAGAGGGTCAGTGACCTTGTAGATTATAAAACATAGAAATTGTTACCAGTGGTTCAGTTCTCAGGAGAGTCATGGTCCAGGGTCACAGATTACCACTGAAGGTCAGTTGTCTTTGTTTGATATTTAGCAGTTGCTCACCAGTCATCATACAGCAAAGGTTGCACAACATTAGAGAGAGGGAGAATTACTGGTGAGAATGGGAACCACCCTGAATCCTGGAAACATCCAGATTGAGATACAAATAGATTAGATAGACTCAAGTATAGTTTAACGGATTAAGAATATAAGAATTCATTGGTCCATCTTGGACAGTGTTAATATCCCACAGGTTTGTTAGGCGTAAGAAGTAGAAGTAGGCATAAAAAATTTAGATTGATGAGAGTAAGTTCTGTGGGGTGTTTGCAGAGATCTGAATTAGCTGTTGTAATCTATCTATCTATCAATTGTCCTTTCGAGCCGAAGACGGCACATAGGGCAGAACCACAATCTCAAAAAAACAGAAACCTTGCGTGCCAAAATGGCACATATTGCAGAGATCACTGCTTCCAAAATCTATGGCTCTGTTTCCATAACAATACTTTTTACAATGGCAGCTTGTCAAGCCATTGATCAAGCTCCTTAGTCGCCTCTTACAACATGCCTGGAAGGTCACAATGTCACTATTCTTTACTTCCCTCATAATGAGGCCCCGGTAACACACAGGAGAGGCTGTTGTTATGCTGTTACATTAATAAAGTCGGTGGAGAGCTGGATGTTTTTGAGCCAGTCTCCTGACATTTGATTCCGTACGAGTTGCTGTGTTTAATGTCTCCATGTTACGACAAGTCTGTCCGTTGTCTCAGTCACTAGATCATGCCAAATCAAGAAGGTGACAGAAGGGAAAACTCATTCTATATTATGCAAAGTCTATAAATATAACACCATATTAAGTATAAGACTTACTCTAAAATAGTAACATGAATGATACAAGCTTTGTTATTTCACAGTTTTTTCTAAAAATCTTTCTAGTCTGCAGTGATGAGTTGACATTTAAAAACAAGGGACGGACAGTTATGAATGATGTTGAACGATATGAAGCTGTACGTCACTGTCGTTATGTTGATGAAGTTCTGACTGATGCACCCTGGACATTAGATATTAATTTCCTTGAAACACATAAGGTATGGCCATATCTGTAACTGGTTTTGTTTATAGATTTTTTAGTTTCTTTAATTACTAACAAGGTTATGGGTCAATTATTAACTGGTCTTGTTTTTTAGGCTATTTAATCATCATTATCAGGTTGCATGTTCTTTTTAGAACATTGCATTCACCACAGCTCATCTGAAATAATCTTATTTCTCTACCCAGATCTCCCACTTCTTCTGTTGTCATGTTGAGGGTCTCCTTGATGTCCTTGAAATCACCTTCATCTTGGTCTGCCCCTGATGAGTCTGCCATGAACCGTGCCTTCTATTATTCTATTTTCTTCTTTTCTTCCTTATTTGTCTTTCAATGTTGAGGTCACATGCAGTTTGTTGATGATATTTTAGTAATCTTGGTAAATTTAATCAATTATACAAAAAGTATAATCCTGGTATCTATCTATTGACCTTTTGAGCCATAGGCCGGACCATAGGCGTAGACCAAGATACTCCTTCTCTTATCTGAATTTTTGTTCTAGCAGTTTTCAATTCTTTTAAAGATGTTTTATCAAATCTCGCATTTGTCTCTGTTCTGTGCAAGCAGCTTTATCTCATTGAGGGAGCCGATTCCTGCTGCTCTTGCCTCTCTCATCAATGTTCTTCTCAGTGTCTCTCTGGGTCTTCCTCTTTTTCTCTTACCTGTTGTTTCCCACATGAGGGCTTGCTTTGCTATTCGGTTATTATCTCTTCTCATCACATGTCCAACATATAACGATCATCATTTTTTTTATTACTGAAGATATTAGTGGTTGATTGGCGATTTCTCTAATTTCCTCGTTTGTTTTGAATTCGTTCCACGCTATACCAAGTATTTTCCTTAGACATTTATTTTCGAATGCGTTCAACTTTGTTTTTATATCTCTTGTTGTTTTCCAGCTTTCACACGCATACGTAAGGGTTGATAGTACATTTGATTTGAATAGTCTAAGTTTTGTGTTTGTGCTGATGAGTTTTGATTTCCACAACTTTTCAAGGCTTCAGAAAGACATTGCTGCTTTAGCTATTCTGATTCTGATTTCTTTGCTTGTATCCCCTTCTCGATCAATGTGACTTCCAAGGTAAGATAAAGTGATCGATATCTTCCACTGGTTTGTTTTCCATGTGTGTTTTGTTGTCTGTTGGAATTAAGCTTTTCATGACTTTAGTCTTTTCATAATTGATCTCAAGCCCAATTTTGCTGGCTATTGATGATAGTTCATTTGTGTTTTCCTGCATCGTTTTATCTGACTGCTGATGAGAACTATGTCATCAGCAGAGTCGAGGTCCTCCAAATGGTCTCCTTGTATCCATTCGATGCCTTTATGACCAGTGCAGCATTTCTTCATTATGAAGTCCATAACAACTCCAAAAACAAGAGCGATAAAATACATCCTTGTTTAACCCCAATTTCTATTGGGAAACATTCGCTCAGTCCTTCCTCTGTTCGAACTGCACATGTGTAACCATCATACATGTCTTAATAATATTTATGATTTTTGATGGTAGCCATATTGCTTCAGAATTTTCCACAAAGAATCTCAATGAATACTGTCAAATGCTTTTTTGAAGTCGATGAAGTTAAGTACAAAAGGTTTTTGCTTTTCAATGTGTTCCTCCAATATAAGTCGTAGAGTGAAAATGTGGTCAGGGCAGCTTCTCGCTTTTCTAAACCCAGCCTGTTCTTCACGCATTACTGTATCTATTTAATCCTTTATTCTATTTAGGATGATTTTGCAGAATAACTTTGAGGAAACTGACAAAAGTGTCATGTCTCTCCAGTTGTTACAATCTCTAAGTTTGCCCTTTTTTGGAATCTTAACAATGATTCCTTTTTCCATTTATGAGGCGTCTTCTCTGTTTTCCAAATGATGTTGAACATTTTTTGGAGATGTATTAGATTATGGCTATCAATTGCCTTGAGGATCTGAGCTGTTAACTTATCCTCTCCAGCAGCCTTGTTATTGGTCATATGCTTTAAGGTGGTTTCTATTTTGCTCAAGGTGAAGTCATCTAAATTTACATCTAATTCTGCTGCTGGTGTTTCAGCTTCAAAATCTATTAAACTCTGGGGTAGTGGACGGTTAAGAATTTCTTTGAAGTGTTCCACCCAACGGGCTTTTATGTCTGCGCTTGTTGTTAGCATTGAACCAGATTTGTCTAGAATTGGTGCTCCACAGGATGTATAGGTGTTTGTCAGCATCTCTTGTACAGCATAGAGAGTTCTGCTGTCTCCTGGTATTGCAGCTGTCTCTGCTTTCTCTGCCAAATTGTCTGTATAAGCTCTTGTTAATCCTGCTATAGCACATTAAAAATATTTATAAGAGATGCTATACTTAAGTTTGTACAATACTTGTTACTCAAGAAATTGTCAAGTTTGTCAAATGTTGAAATATTTATTATTGTCAAATTTTGAAATATTTATTCTCATTAATGTAATCTGTCTAAAAATATAAATTTCATAAAATGAACTATTCTAGAATATTTAATATTTCTCTTTAGTGTCCCAATTTTGAACCACTTCATTAAAATATCAATCTCAAGGTTGAGTGGAATGTTGTTTCCTCAGAAGATCGTCATTCATACATGTAGCAGCTTGCTGCAGGAGCTACTGAATTTAGTGCTCTGTGCACACCGTGAACTGTGTGTTTCATCCGTTTTGATCGTGTTTCGATATCCAATTGCTTATGATGAATGATGATATCGTATGACAGGGAACAGATGGTTGTGTTCACTTTCTGTGCAGTTTCACCTTATGTCTTTTGGCATGTGCTGAGACTTGCTATGATGGGGACTGCAGCTACCTTTCTTTGTTTGAGATATGAGATATTAATTCGGATGATTCTACTGGCATGGGCGGTTGAGCAATTATGGATTTTAATTTGTTTGCAGTGATACCGGGCCCTTCCATAACCATAACATGTGGCAGCATTTTATGATGGTAACTAAAATACTACTTTCAAGCTAAAGTAAGCAGCTGTGTCTCTAGCTCTTCTGTTGGCTTCTCCTGCTGTTATGTTTCTTAGTGTTTATACTATTTCACCAGTCCATAGTTTTAATTTTTGGCCCTTTGATCTATCATTATCAAAGCATTTGCTGATGTCTCGTTGTACGACACTTATCATTCGTTGTATTAAATCAGTATCGGCTTTGTAGGATAAAGCAAAGAGACTTACACATACTATGACAGGAAAGGCTGAACAATTTAAGAAAAATAAATACCATTTTTGTTTGTTAACCACAGATAGACTTTGTGGCTCATGATAAACTTTATTTGTTAACCACAGATAGACTTTGTGGCTCATGATGAGCTTTATTTGTTAACCACAGATAGACTTTGTGGCTCATGATAAACTTTATTTGTTAACCACAGATAGACTTTGTGGCTCTTGTTTGTTAACCACAGATAGACTTTGTGGCTCATGATAAACTTTATTTGTTAACCACAGATAGACTTTGTGGCTCATGATAAACTTTGTTGGTTAACCACAGATAGACTTTGTGGCCCATGACGAGCTTCCTTATGCGGCAGAGTCAGCTGATGATGTTTACAAATTTGTGAAGGAGAGGGGCATGTGAGTACTTGTTTGTGTACATAATAAGTTAGCATCTAATTGTGGATTTCTACACAAGTTCTAGTCAGTTAACTTTCACCCAGCCAGACTGGCATTGTGGAAGAAGGTTCTGGGGGAGTCATAATCAGGTATTAAGAAGTAGAAGATTACAGTTCATAGTTAGTAGTGATGAGAAGAGTTAATAACTAAATAGCAAGGCAAGCCCTCATGTGGGAAACAACAGGTAAGAGAAAAAGAGGAAGACCCAGAGAGACACTGAGAAGAACATTGATGAGAGAGGCAAGAGCAGCAGGAATCGGCTCCCTCAATGAGATAGAGCTGCTTGCACAGAACAGAGACAAATGGCGAGATCTGATAAAATATCTTTAAAATAATTGAAACCTGCTAGAACAAAAATTCAGGTAAGAGGAGGAGTATCTTGGT
The DNA here is from genome assembly GCA_032433765.1 of Megaustenia siamemsis. Lineage (NCBI taxonomy): Eukaryota > Metazoa > Mollusca > Gastropoda > Stylommatophora > Ariophantidae > Megaustenia > Megaustenia siamemsis. The sequence goes on from JAVIAB010000108.1 coordinate 76,348,154, forward strand.
CTATGCCCTATAGGCCAGCAATAAAATTTTACAGACCTTTTGCACATGATTTTTGGGGTAATGTGGTCGGCATTACGCCCTTGCCACTTTACTTTCCCAGAAAAAAATCCAGTACCCATTTAAGGCTGGGTGAACCCGAAGCCGTCGGTTGGGATCGAACCCTACCTCTTGTCCTTTGTAGTCCAGTTCACTAACCACTGAGCTATCGCGGCTCCCATATTAACAGTTGTATACGTAAAAGATGTCTCATTGCATATAGTGTCACAGAGGAGTGAACTGTTAACTTCACTACACTATTGAAGCCGAGATGGCCAGTGTACCCTTTTGCTCTCAATACTTTCCTCAACTCAGCAACCCTGATGTAATCTTTTTTCTGCTAGATCAGTTGGAGAGTGTCTTTAGTTCAAGAAATTGAAACAAGGAAATCTGGAGTACTCTCATATGCATCCTTTAGGCCAATTGCAGTAGCAAAGGTTTCATGACTGTAAAGTCCTCATGTATATCATGGGCAAAGATCACAGTATTAACCCTAGATTACGATACCTATCCATAAGTATTGTTTTTACAAGACCTTCATTGTAACTGATTGTTACATCTGAAATTTGGAAAATAGTATTGTTCTTGAACTTTTGCTACACATCTGTGTATTTAAACAAGGAGAGACACGGGATTGGATGTGGTCATTTCCTGGGTTAGGTCAATTTATAGCCTGAAACCCTGGAGGTGTTACTTTGTCTATTCACATGTAGGCTGTCAGTCCAGCCTGTATGTTCGGTTTCCTCTCAGCATCATTCACCGATGATCCTGTGTTGCAAAGGTTTGTTTGTTGTCTCGCCGACATCCAAAGAGATTTTACCCATCATATGAAGGAAAAAAGGAAAAGAACAAATTTCTCGAAAGGTGGCTAAATTTATTTAAAAAAAAAACATTTTTACGATAGCATCCTACTTCTTATAAAGCACACATTGGTGTGTGACCCAACATGAAAGCAAACAAATCTAAAACTCAGAGGTTACCAGAATTAATAAATAGGAAGGTTAAGGGAGGGGGGAATTGTTTGTCTGTGGCAAATTGTTGAATTAAAAAAAAATGTGTATTTTTGAGATCATCATTTTTGTGAAGGTAACCCCAATCCAGAGCCACTGTTTTGGATGGTACCCTCCGAGGGTAGATGGAAGAAGGTGCAGCCTCTCCAGTTTGTAGGTTAATTTTTTTGACAATTATTTTCTCCAGCATTTTATCCACAGTGTTAAGTGAACTGGATTACCTACGACAAGAGATTCAGTTTGATCCCAATCAACATTTCCTAGGTTCACCCAGTATAAAATGGATTCTGTTCTAGGTGATGTAAACTAAAAAGAACATAGAGCACTATGCATGCACCTATATCCACTCTTATCCGGGTTCTTTCTCTCAAGGTAGACAAATCTGTGGAACAATGTCCTCAGACCGCACCTTCCATTATTTTACTCTTTCTCTTGCCGCCTTTTCTCCTGCCAATCTCACGGTGTGGTGGATGTACATCAGCACTGACTTGGAGATAGGCATGAGCTCTGTCTGCGATGGAAGGAAAATCAAAGCGATGCCACATCACCCTGCAGATGTGGCTTTCTTGCATCCAGCTATGATGCGCATGGCCTCATTTGTATTCTTTCATCGTTTCTTTTGATCTTACATGAAAATCTGTCATAATACATTAGTTGACCCCGTTCCAGGTCTGAAAGGCTTTGATTTGATTGGTAGATGAGGAGATAATAAGCATTGCCAGATTGTATTAACATGACAAATAAGAAAATATTGGAGTTTCATTACATTTGTGGGCTGGGTGATCAAAGGTAGACGTTTGCCTCTGTACAAGAAGGTCCTGGGTCCCCACAGGCAGTGGGAATTTTGCAAAAATTAATCCCTGGATTCTTTATGGTTTTTTTACCCTCTCCTGGTCTATGGGTAGTGAGATTCAATGTCTGGTCCTCTTGGAAAACAGCAAAAAACAGGAGGTCATGCATGCACTCGCCACGTTAAATAACCCTTGGCAGTTAAAATTGAAAAGAGTAGGCCAATAACAAAGAGAACTCTACACCCATGGATATTAAAAGAGGAGTAAGACAGGGATGCATCCTATCACCAGCTTGTTCATCTATACACTGAGCAAATCTTTAAAAACATCATAGAGATGTCAGCCCTAAACATTAATGGAAAGATAATCAATAACATAAGATATGCTGATGATACTGAACTGCTAGCAGAAAATCCTAAAGATCTACAACAATTACATAATGAAATAAACATTACAAGCAAAAAATATGGACTAGATATGAATATAAAAAAGACTAAAACTATAATCATAAACAAAGAAAATACTCAAAACCCATAAGTGGATATCAAAATTGAAGGAATAGACCTGGAGACAGTTCAGAACTACTATTACCTTGGACATACTATAACCAGTGATGGAAAATGTACAACTGAAATAAACAAAAGAATAGGAATGGCAAAAAGTAATTTTAATGTCATGAAGAACATACTAACATCAAAACAAATAACACCAGGGCTAAAACTAAGAATAGCAAAATGTTACATCTCAATATTCCTATATGGTGCAGAAACATGGACATTAAACAAGAAAACAGAACAGACAATTGAAGCCTCTGAAATGTGGATATATAGAAGAGTAGGTAGAATTGGATGGAAGGAAAAGAAACAAATGATGAAGTCTTAAAACAACTAAAAATGAAAAGAGAACTACTAAGCACAATTCAAACAAGACAAATGTGATTTTTGGGCCATGTTAAAAGACACAACAGCCTACTAAAAGTAATCCTGGAGGGGAAAATACAAGGTAAAAGAGGCAGAGGCAGACCAAGACTAACATGGACAAGTAACATCAAAAGATGGACAAATCAGCCTATGACAACCTGTACTATCAAAGCAAGAGACAAACAGAATGGCGCTCCATGGTGGCCAACCTTCATTGCGGAGATGGCACTTGATGATGATGAGGCCAATAATGGCTGCTGTCCATGCAATAATTATTAAGCAAAATCAACTCATTCATGTCGTAGACTGATGTGTCGGGCCAAAAGGCACAAATTTTGTGGCATTGGCATAAACTAGCACACAACGCGTCCATGCCCACTTAATGGGATGCTAACACGAAGAAGATTGCATCCAACTTTTTGTCTTCTTGTGAAATTGGCGCTTGGCTTAATTTAGAGAATAGTGAAGAAAGTAGATATTAATTATGTTTTTGATTTTGTGTGTTTAGGTTCCTGGCAACAGAGAGGACTGAAGGTATTTCTACAACAGATGTGATAACCAGAATCATTAAAGATTATGATGTGTACATCAGAAGAAATCTGGCCAGAGGTTATTCACATACAGAACTAAATGTCAGCTACATGAAGGTAGGCCACGCTACATAGATGTTCTATATGAAGGTAGACAATAATAGCTGAACAAGATGTTCTATGTGAAGGTAGGCTATCAGAGCTGTACAAAGATGCTCTACAAGAAAGTAGTTAATGGTAGCTGTACAGATATATTCTACAAGAAAGTAGCAATGGTAGCTGTTCAAAGATATTCTACAAGAAAGTAGGCAATGGTAGCTGTACAGAGATATTCTACAAGAAAGTAGGCAATGGTAGCTGTACAAAGATATTCTACAAGAAAGTAGGCAATGGTAGCTGTACAAAGATATTCTACAAGAAAGTAGGCAATGGTAGCTGTACAAAGATATTCTACAAGAAAGTAGGCAATGGTGCTGTACAAAGATATTCTACAAGAAAGTAGGCAATGGTAGCTGTACAAAGATATTCTACAAGAAAGTAGGCAATTGTGGCTGTACAAAGATATTCTACAAGAAAGTAGCAATGGTAGCTGTACAAAGATATTCTACAAGAAAGTAGGCAATGGTGACTGTATTAACTCATTCAGGACCAGAACAGGTAACAGGAATTTCAGATTTGGACCAGGTTAATTTTCCTGTTGCCAGAAATGTTACCATATACCTTTTTCATTTGACTACTTCACAAATAATTTATTAAATTGTGGCACGTGTTATACATCATTAGAAAGGAAATGGATATAGAAAATGAAAATAACAATATATTTATGATATGTGATTATTTAAAGGAATAAAATATTTGTTAAAATATTCAAGGTAGATCATTTTTAATTTAAAATATTGTAATTCACTTACTCTTTTTCATGTTTATATGTGTTGCTATTCATTTGTCTTGAAATATTACACAACATAATCCAAATTCCTCCAAAGTACAGTTTATTTGATTAATTTATGTCCACAAATAACGAAATTATGTACATTTTGTAAATGATCCCAGAATGAAAAGTTTATAAATTTATGTGACGTCAGAACAATAATATTTACAAGTCAAGTTTATTATTTTTTTTCACAACTGGACTTATTTTGTGTGATATGTCCCTAAAGTACCAATTTCATTATCAGAATAACTACCACTCGATTCCTCTGAGACACTGATAGTGCTGTAATAGAAGGCATCCACTAGCTAAACCTAAGCAGATCGTCTTACCTTTTTATCATAACTTTTACCAATATTCCGACCCATCATCACAACAAAATTATTGCCCATGTCTAAATACTATGAATATTCTATTTCTGAATCACTCAATAACAGGTTTCAAACATAGATCTAGCTTGTTCTGCTCTCTATATCGTTTTGGTCTCTGCAAGAAGTATCAACAGTGGCGTGGCCATTATGTGACAAAAATTTGAGAAATAAACAATGAATATAAATTAACAATTTCCAACATTTGAAACTTCGACCATGCCGGTATAAACAGAAAGATGAAGAGAGAGAACTCTCCTACTTCCGGAAATCAAGTATTGGTTGAAATAAAACGAAAGTCAGCGAAAACGAATCAAATATTCACTACACCCGAAATAACCAACGTGTCGGTGAGTGGTTAGAACTGATCAATTTCATAGAACCGAGGTGTCGGATAATAGTCCGGAAAGAGTTAAGACCTTCTACAAGAAAGTAGGCAATGGTAGCTGTATTAAGACCTTCTACAAGAAAGTAGGCAATGGTAGCTGTATTAAGACCTACAAGAAAGTAGGCAATGGTAGCTGTATTAAGACCTTCTACAAGAAAGTAGGCAATGGTAGCTGTATTAAGACCTTCTACAAGAAGTAGGCAATGGTCTGTATTAAGACCTTCTACAAGAAAGTAGGCAATGGTAGCTGTATTAAGACCTTCTACAAGAAAGTAGGCAATGGTAGCTGTATTAAGATCTACAAGAAAGTAGGCAATGGTAGCTGTATTAAGACCTTCTACAAGAAAGTAGGCAATGGTAGCTGTATTAAGACCTTCTACAAGAAGTAGGCAATGGTAGCTGTATTAAGACCTACAAGAAAGTAGGCAATGGTAGCTGTATTAAGACCTACAAGAAAGTAGCAATGTAGCTGTATTAAGACCTACAAGAAAGTAGGCAATGGTAGCTGTATTAAGACCTACAAGAAAGTAGGCAATGGTAGCTGTATTAAGACCTTCTACAAGAAAGTAGGCAATGGTAGCTGTATTAAGACCTTCTACAAGAAAGTAGGCAATGGTAGCTGTATTAAGACCTTCTACAAGAAAGTAGGCAATGGTAGCTGTGTTTAAGACCTTCTACAAGAAAGTAGGCAATGGTAGCTGTGTTAAGACCTTCTACAAGAAAGTAGGCAATGGTAGCTGTATTAAGACCTTCTACAAGAAAGTAGGCATGGTAGCTGTGTTAAGACCTTCTACAAGAAAGTAGGCAATGGTAGCTATATTAAGACCTACAAGAAAGTAGGCAATGGTAGCTGTATTAAGACCTACAAGAAAGTAGGCAATGGTAGCTGTATTAAGACCTTCTACAAGAAAGTAGGCAATGGTAGCTGTATTAAGACCTACAAGAAAGTAGGCAATGGTAGCTGTATTAAGACCTTCTACAAGAAGTAGGCAATGGTAGCTGTATTAAGACCTACAAGAAAGTAGGCAATGGTAGCTGTATTAAGACCTTCTACAAGAAAGTAGGCAATGGTAGCTGTATTAAGACCTTCTACAAGAAAGTAGGCAATGGTAGCTGTATTAAGACCTTCTACAAGAAAGTAGGCAATGGTAGCTGTATTAAGACCTACAAGAAAGTAGGCAATGGTAGCTGTATTAAGACCTTCTACAAGAAAGTAGGCAATGTAGCTGTATTAAGACCTTCTACAAGAAAGTAGGCAATGGTAGCTGTATTAAGACCTTCTACAAGAAAGTAGGCAATGGTAGCTGTATTAAGACCTTCTACAAGAAAGTAGGCAATGGTAGCTGTATTAAGACCTTCTACAAGAAAGTAGGCAATGGTAGCTGTATTAAGACCCAAGAAAGTAGGCAATGGTAGCTGTATTAAGACCTTCTACAAGAAAGTAGGCAATGGTAGCTGTATTAAGACTTCTACAAGAAGTAGGCAATGGTAGCTGTATTAAGACCTTCTACAAGAAAGTAGGCAATGGTAGCTGGTGTTAAGACCTTCTACAAGAACGTAGGCAATGGTAGCTGTGTTAAGACCTTCTACAAGAAAGTAGGCAATGGTAGCTGTATTAAGACCTTCTACAAGAAAGTAGGCAATGGTAGCTGTATTAAGACCTTCTACAAGGGTAAGCTGCAAGATGATGATTGTAACGTTTTTTTTTTTTTTAAATATGAAACCTGTTCAAATGTTCATGGACTGAGAGTGACCACACATATGTTTATATTGTGTAGGGCTGTTAGTACAGCTAGGAAAGAAAAACATTTGAAAAAAGAAATATAAAATTGTTTTTGGGCAGCTAAACTAATAGGAAAACAGGGCAAAATATGTTTGTGCCAAAGACATTCATTAGAAACAGGACAAATAAACACTGTTATATAGAATACTTGAAAAATGAGGAAGATAATTCCATTTTTGACAATAGAACAAGAAAAAGAGTTTTAAATGTTATGTAGAGCCATTCTTAACATATTGATGTGAATCATGGACAATAGGACAACAGACAAGAAAATAACTGGAGGCTGTAGAAATGTGGTTTTACAGAACAATGTAAAGCAATAACTACGGAAGCAAAAAGGGCAATATACAAATAAATTTTTCTACCAACTCTGTGCTATCAGTGCCAGAATTGGACGCTGGACTCTAGAACAATAGGAAAGATAACAACCACCAAAATGAAATGAGCCAGAAGAATGACAGGAAACAGCTTAAGGGACAGAGTAGGTAACACCAACCTGAGGAAGAAACTCAAAATTGAACTAGCCATCGAATACATAAAGAAATAACAGATAAATTGGTTCGGCCACATAACAAGACAAAAAGAACTAACAATGACTCAAAGAGCCATAAACAAACGCTACGAAAATGCCAGATTAAGAGGAAGACCGAGAAAGAGATGGATAAAGGGAATACTAGAGTCACTAGGAGGAATAACACCAGAAGAGGCCAACAGAAGAGCAAAGAATCACAGATTGTATCTCCCCTCGACGCCAACGGCAATAGAGGAAGGATAGAAGAAGAAGACAGAACAATGTTGAGAATACCATGGACAGCTAAGATGAGTAATGAAAACATTCTGAAAGAGGCTAAAGCAACAAAGCAAAAGAGAGCTAATTTCCAAAATGAGGAAGAAACAATCATCGTTATTGGCCATGCAATGAGAAGGTAACAGCTGGAATATGTTGTGGCAATTGGGATATTGAGGGATGAAGAGATAGAGAGAAGCATAGAGAAAAGATACCAGACAACTTAAGAGAATGGCTTGGCAGAGAGTCAACAAAAGAAATTCTAAATAATTGTCGAGATTGAAAGTTGTAGAGAGACATGATCACCTATGCTAGTGGGCACGGTACTTGATGATGATGATATAGAATACTTAGCTTAAGGCATCATGATGTCACGACGAATGGAATGAATGATCTCCTGACCTGAAAATTGCCTGGATCTAAGAAAATTCTTCTTCTTCTACCCTTCAGCCACCTGAGGAGCATAGGTCTTCAACTAACACTTTCAACTCCCTGTGGGCATAGGTCTTAACTAACACTTTCAACTCCTGAGGAGCATAGGTCTTCAACTAACACTTTCAACTCCCTGTGGAGCATAGGTCTTCAACAACACTTTCAACTCTCTGTGGAGCATAGGTCTTCAACAAACACTTTCAACTCTCTGTGGAGCATAGGTCTTCAACAAACACTTTCAACTCCCTGTGGAGCATAGGTCTTCAACAAACACTTTCAACTCTCCGTGGAGCATAGGTCTTCAACAAACACTTTTAACTCCCTGTGGGGCATAGGTCTTCAACAAACACTTTCAAACTCCCTGTGGAGCATAAGTCTTCAACACTTTCAATCCCCGTGGAGCATAGATCTTCAACAAACACTTTCAACTCCTGTGGAGCATAGGTCTTCAACAAACACTTTCAACTCTCCGTGGAGCATAGGTCTTCAACAAACACTTTCAACTCTCCGTGGAGCATAGGTCTTCAACAGACACTTTCAACTCTTCTGGATCATAGGTCTTCAACAAACACTTTCAACTCCCCGAGGAGCATAGGTCTTCAAACAAACACTTTCATCTCTCAGTTGAGCATAGGTCTTCAACAAACATTTTCCGAGCCATTTTGCTTCTTGCCATTCTTTTAAGATTATTCATGTCTTCCCCATCATCTTAATCTATGCTTCCATCTGTCTTCTCCAAGAATATCTTGGTCTTCCTTATTGCCTTTTCCTTGAGGTTCCAAAAATGTGGCTCTTGTATAATACTGACCTAGAAATTGCCTGGACCTAAGACCTGCTGGTCACATAACTGTAGAGATTTTAGCTATCACCCTTTTTCAAAATTGATATTATTTTTATTGATGTCACTATTCCCAAATTTGATACTTCTTTTGTTGATTCCACTATTTCCAAATTTGATATTGTTTTTGTTGATTCCACTATTTCCAAATTTGATATTGTTTTTGTTGATGTCACTATTTCCAAATTTGGAATTGTTTTTCTTGATGTCACTATTTCCAAATTTGGATTGTTTTTGTTGATGTCACTATTTCCAAATTTGATATGTTTTTGTTGTCACTATTTCCAAAATTGATATTGCTTTTGTTGATTTCCACTATTGCCAGATTTGATATTGTTTTTGTTGATGTCACTATTTCCAAATTTGATATTGTTTTTGTTGATGTCACTATTTCCAAATTTGGTATTGTTTTTGTTGATGTCACTATTTCCAAATTTGATATTGTTTTTGTGATGTCACTATTTCCAAAATTGATATTGCTTTTGTTGATTCCACTATTGCCAGATTTGATATTGTTTTTGTTGATGTCACTATTTCCAAATTTGATATTGTTTTTGTGATGTCACTATTTCCAAATTTGATATTGTTTTGTTGATGTCACTATTTCCAAATTTGATATTGCTTTTGTTGATTCCACTATTTCCAAATTTTATATGTTTTGTTGATGTCACTATTTCCAAATTTGATATTGTTTTTGTTGATGTCATTATCCAAATTTGATACTGTTTTGTTGATGTCACTATCCCCAAATTTGATATTGTTTTTGTTGATGTCACTATCCCAAATTTGATATTGTTTTGTTGATGTCACTATCCCAAATTTGATATTGTTTTTGTTGATGTCACTATTTCCAAATTTGATATTGTTTTTGTTGATGTCACTATCCCCAAATTTGATATTGTTTTTGTGATGTCACTATTGCCAAATTTGATATTGTTTTTGTTGATGTCACTATCCCCAAATTTGATATTGTTTTTGTTGATGTCACTATTCCCAAATTTGATTTTGTTTTTGTTGATGTCACTATCCCCAAATTTGATATTGTTTTTGTTGATGTCACTATTGCCAAATTTGATTTTGTTTTTGTTGATGTCACTATCCCCAAATTTGATATTGTTTTGTTGATGTCACTATTGCCAAATTTGATTTTGTTTTTGTTGATGTCACTATCCCCAAATTTGATATGTTTTTGTTGATGTCACTATCCCCAAATTTGATATTATCCTTGCTGGTATCACTATTGCCAATTTGATATTGTTTTTTGTTGATGTTACTATCCCCAAATTGATATTGTTTTGTTGATGTCACTATTTCCAAATTTGATATTGTTTTTGTTGATGTCACTATCCCCAAATTGATATTGTTTTTGTTGATGTCACTATCCCAAATTTGATATTGTTTTTGTTGATGTCACTATCCCAAATTTGATATCTTTTTTGTTGATGTCACTATTTCAAAATTTGATATTATTTTTGTTGATGTCACTGTTGCCAAATTTGATATTGTTTTGTTGATGTCACTATCCCCAAATTTGATATTGTTTTGGTTGATGTCACTATTGCCAAATTGATATTGTTTTTGTTGATGTCACTATCCCCAAATTTGATATTATTCCAGCTGGTATCACCATTTCCAAATTTGATATTATTCTCGCTGGTATCACTATTTCCAAATTGACATTATTCCTGCTTGTATCACTATCCCCAGATTTAAATTATTCTGGCTAGTATCACTATTCCCATAATTTGATATTTTTTTAGATATCACTTTTCCATAAACATGACAGTCTGGTGTTGGTGTCAATTATATCTGCTGGTCTGGCTGGAATATGTTACCTTAGCACAAACTATACAATTGTGAAGTAGATGGAAGAACCTGTTTGCTGTTTTAATCTTCAGTCTTGTAAAGTGTTATTATTTGTTTTGTCGAATGTGACTGATGTTTAATTGAAGGGTTACTGGGCACTTGTTGCAGGCCAAGAGACTTAGGTTCAAGGACAAAATGAGAAGTTTGAGAACAAGCTGAAGGATAAGGGTAAGAACCTGATGGATAAATGGAAGGGTCAATGGATAAGGGCAATATGATGCTTCAGAGGTGGGAAGGCAAGTCCAAGGAGTTCATTGGCAACTTTGTTGAGATGTTCGGCCGAGAGGGCAAGTTTGTAAGTATATGTGTGTGTGTGTTGTAACGGTGCGTTAGTCTCTTTATAAAGTATAGTGGTGTGTGTTGTAACTGTGTGACATCATCATCATCATATCCCATACTAGTTGGTGTAGACGATCATGTCCTTCCACAATCTTCTATCCACAATGCATTGTATCAATTCTACTGTATGTCAGCTTCTTTATAAAGTATATATAGGTGTGTGTCTGTTGTAGCTGTATGTCAGCCTCTTTATAAAGTATATGTGAGTGTGTGTTGATTCTTTGTAAATATGTGTAGCTGTGTGTCAGTCTGTCTATTCATGAAGTATATGTCGATATGTTTGATTTCTTTGTAGGTATTTGTGGGTGTGGTTGATCTCTTATTAAGTATATATGGCTTGTGACATTCTCTTTGTAACTATATGTGAGTGTATGTTGATCTAATTGTAAATATATGTGAGCGTGTTCCAGTCTTATTATAAAGTATGTATGAGTGTATTTGATCTCGTTGTGATGTGTATGTGGGTGCGTGTTGATCTTTTTGTAATTATATATGGTTTGTGCATCCTCTTTGTCAATATTTCTGCATTAATAAAATGTACACATATTATATGTGTAACAATCAATACGTGCTTTTAAAATGTAATTTATAATACAAAACTATGGTTGGAATTACGCCAAAAGAAAAAAAAATAAATGGCTGTAGATTAAAAAAAATAAGACATTAGTGCTGTTGATGGGAAAAAGGTAGATCTATAAGATGATTGACTAATGAAACATCAGACATTATAATAAGCACCATGCAGAAAAACACAACACAGTGTTGACTTGAAAACATAATTTTTTTCTCAAATGCCAAAAGAAACAAGGGGGAAATAATTTAATGTAAAGCAAAATAGGACACATAGGCCAACTTTTAGATAACAGTTGAAAGCTGATATTGGTGTTGAATCCACAAGGAGTCAATGATGTCCAACAGCAGTTGAGCTGAAAGTCAGGATTGATGAACCAGAAACTAATCAAGATTCTACTTTGTCTCCGATGATGAACACGTCTGACCCAAACTAATAATGGCCAAGTGGTTAGGAACGAAAGAAGGAAGTGAACACACTACTGAGAAAAGTTCTCCTGAGGTTGGATAAAGTGGGCTGGACAGTGCAGTTGCTATAATTTTTTGTCAGTCACAACTCAACATAATACTCCCAGTAACATTCTTTCAAGGGTGGATGATAATAAAGAGTCATTATCAGGTAAATAACGTTCTGAAAGAGGCCAAGCAAAAAAGAGAGCTAATTTCCAATACTAGGAAGAAATAATCATCATTTTTGGCCATGTAGTGAGAACAGAACAGCTGGAATATATTGTAACAACTGGGAAAATTGAGGACGAAGAGATACAGAGAAGCAAAGAGAAAAGATACCAGACAGCTTAAAAGAATGGTTGACAGAAGGTCAACAACAGAAATGAAAAATAACTGTTGCGATCAAAAGTTGTGGAGAGACTTGATCACCTACACCAGCAGGCTTGATACTTGATGATGATCAGGCAAATGAAGATAACTCATCAACAATAAAGAAAAATAGATGAAGATGTATAAATGCATTAAGATTATGTTTAGAAGGACAAGAGAGAAGGTGAATAAATACAAAGTATAATAATGGAAGTTGTTTGTTGAAGACTTTTGTTTAATAACCCACAAAGAGCTGGTAAGTGTGTTATGATTAGTCTGAGTTGTCACAATATGTATGTTTGACTGTATGTCAAATGTTGTGCCACCAACGCCAGACCTGGACTCTACACCCAAGAACAATAAGAAGAATAACCATTGCCGAGATAAAATGTGTTAGAGGCATGACCGGAAACAGTCTGAGAGATAAAATGTGTTAAGAGGCATGACCAGAAACAGCCTGAGAGATAAAATGTGTAAGAGGCATGACCAGAAACAGCCTGAGAGATAAAATCAGAAATGAAGAGAACTGAGGAAAAAAAAAAAACTAGGGATCATCCTACCATAGAATACATAAAGAAAACAATAGAGAAAATGGTTTTGGCTGCATGATATGACAGAAAGATCAAAACACAACACAAAGAATCTTTAATAAACATTGAGAGACCACCAGACTCAAGGGCCAACTATGAAAAGGATGGATTGATGGAATATTAGAAAACACTCTGTAATATAATAACAGTAGCGGTCAACAAAAGAGCGAAAGACCGCAAATTATATCTCCCATAGACACTGAAAGGGAATTAAGAAAGGAAAGAAGAAGAAGGCAATATGTTAGCATCATTGAAAATATGTTAATGAATGCTGTGATTATTTCACAGAGTCAATGGATCCAGGAGAACACTATGAGGTTAGGCAGAGCCATGTCACCATCTCCTCCCCTCTGCCAGAATCCCCACCTTCACCTTTCACCTTGACCCTGGGAGCAGTCCACCAGCCAAGAGAGGGCGCTATACATTCTCCCTAATGGAATGGATGATTCTGACCGATTGTCTGATGATGATGATGATGATTTTGAGTAGATAAAACTGTGGCTTCTTTTAGCATATCATTTCTATTGTTTAAAATATGTGAGAATGCATGAATTATTGTTCCTTGTTGGTGTACAGAATAATTAATTGGAAAATTAGCATTTCAAGTCCTTTATTAGATTTAATTTTGAGGAATCATGAAATACAGGATTTCAAGAAATCTAATGCTATTTATTTTAGCTTTTGTTTCTGCATTTGCTTTATACATGATACAATAGTCCTGATCATTCACCTCCTTTTTTGGACGGATTATAGAGCGACAATTGGTTGAATTATAGATTTTGACAGATTATAGAGTGACAATTGGTTGGATTATAGATTTTGGTGGATTATAGAGTGACAATTGGTTGAATTATAGATTTTTGTGGATTATAGAGTGACAATTGGTTGGATTATAGATTTTGGTGGATTATAGAGTGACAATTGGTTGGATTATAGATTTTTGTGGATTATAGAGTGACAATTGGTTGGATTATAGATTTGGTGGATTATAGAGTGACAATTGGTTGGATTATAGATTTTGGTGGATTATAGAGTGACAAATGGTTGGATTATAGATTTGGTGGATTATAGAGTGACAATTGGTTGGATTATAGATTTTGGCAGATTATAGAGTGACAATTCGTTGGGCTGTGCTGACAATACAATATAATCTGTATATAAAAATGGGCCAAGTTTTTGTTCAGTCATTCAAATCTTACATCTAAACAAATTAAAATTGTCATGGTTTCTAAAAAAACTGGAATATTTTACTATTTTGGAGTGATTTTTTGGACTGAAAAAGGTGTATGTATATATTACATTTGTAAACAGCTGATAAATGTATAATATAACAGTTTTGGAAATATGTCTTAATCTTGAGTTGAAATTGTTGGCGGTGTCTGAATAGATTATTTAAAATCTTGTGAATATGCTGTATGGATGCAGATACCAGTATATGACATTGAAGAAAAGGTAAGGGCCCATAGGCTGCTGGTTCATTGGTTGTCTAGTATAGAATATTGATGGTGAGGGCAGGTTTTTTATGATGAACAAGCAATGATTTTTTTATTTTTTTTTTTATTACACAATCTAAAATGTATGAATATTGATGAAGAAAAATGAAATTGTAACGAATGAAATATTTATTTTGATATTTGTCTCTGTTGGAGGTTTTGTGAGTGTAGAAAGAGACGGTGCTGCTGACTGCTACATCTGCTGCAGCAGAAATACAGTGAGCCCAATGAAGGTATAAGCCACACACACACACACAAAAAGAAAGTAATTTATGAAATATATTGATCCATGGGTCAAATCACAATTTGTTCTCAAGTAGTTAGTAGATCCACATTCTCTATAGCAAATTTTTCCAGCTACGATTGGTCTCATCAGCCGTCTCCTATCCCACCGTGATGAAATGATGACTGAAGTATCATTCTCATCTAACCTGACAAGATAAAGAATATTGAATACAAGTGGGCTGCATTAATCCACCATTTAATAAAAACACAATAATTTACTGGGGAGTCAAAGCAAATAAAGATATATTCAGCAGTTATATATAAAAAAACTACAAAGAAAATAAAGATATATTCAGCAGTTATATATAAAAAAAACTACAAAGAAAATAATGATATCATATCAGCAGTTATATATATATAGATATATAAGAAAACCACAAAACAAATAAAGTTATCATATACAGCAGCTATATATAAAAAAAAAACCACAAAGCAAACTTGTTGATTTTGTCTGTGATTATTTCAAACTGTGGAAAAACTATTTATTTATTTTCTTCCTAGTGTTTATCTATAAAGAGATCTTTGAGTCTTTTGCGACAACAAGACACAAGTGTTTATCTATAAAGAGATCCACGAGGATGAGTCTATTGCAACAATAGAACACCAGTGTTTATCTAATATTTTGGAACCTCTGTTTTGAACCTGTTGTGTGTCTTTCTCTTTCCAGGTCTACCATTTTATGTTGTTTTTTAAAATATCAGTTCCAGATTATCACCTCCTCTCTCTCTCTCCTCTCTCTCTCTCTCTCTCTCTCTCTCTCTCTCTCTCTCTCTCTCTCTCTCTCTCTCTCTCTCTCTCTCTCTCTCTCACACACACACAAGATCTCTCATTACAGTCGTAACACTTTTAAGTTTAAGGTTATCACACTTTTTTACAAATTCTTTCAGGAAAATGGACCAAAAGAAATTGATGTGCCTCATTAAAAGAATGTTTTAGTTTTATATTTCTGGAGATATGTCAGGCTAAACATTGGAGCATGACCATGATATTTCAACATGTTCTTACAAGACTATTTTGCATTCCATCTGTGACTTTCTTCAAAGCATATTAATAGTCTTTTATCAGAATATAGATGTACTAACAAAAGAATGAAACTTGTGGTGTTCTTCATTCCATTCTTGAATCTCTTAGACCTCAGTGCTGGATTGACTAACATCATGGTTTATATCAACATTTTGTGAAATAAATATTTTATCTATCAAATTGTTTGGCATTAATTGGGCCATTTTCAGATGCACTTGTCCTGACTAATGTATTGTTACCATTATGTTGTTTAGAAGTTTGTAACCACATGAAAGTGCTGCATTTTATGTAGTCTTATTAAGCAATTTTTACTATCAGTGACTTTTTAAAATAATTATTAGATACATTTAGATTGAATTGTATATCTGGGCATTGTGGCATCAGAGCATTATTTGTTGCATTGGAGGTATTATGTTTCCATCATCAGCACTGATATGTTGTATTCATAACAATGTTGAATTATTTTGTTCCTGGCACACTTTATTGCATTGGAGCGTGTTTGGAATCTTATATTTTAATATTAATATGTATAGCAATGGAGAGTGAAATTGTGTATCTAACATGAAAAATAAGGAACTATAGCATGGTTATAATGTGATATTTCTCAGAGAGTCTTGTCATAATAACTGAGAAGTCATTGTGCTTATCATTTGATACTTCTCAGAGATGTTGAGTCACTGTATCCATAATCATTGCTTCTTTTAACATGATAATTTACTTATTTAAAGTCATGGAAATAATTTGGCTATTTACGATTTGATACTTCTCAGAGATGTTGAGTTACTGTATCCATAATCATTGCTTCTTTTAACATGATAATTGTCACATTTAAGCTGTCATGGAAATAATTTAACTTATTTGATTTATTAAAATAAAGTGTAACATATATATGTTCATTGATCATGCTTTCGAATGGTTTAAATATTGGTCTTGTATCTGTGTGAACCAACATTCACATATACAGAATTGGCACTTTAAAAAAGCAACAGATTGGAATTATGTTTTGACATCAACACAGATGTTCTATTTTTTGTTGTTGACATCTTGACTCGCAGAACAAAAATGTTTAGCTGTTTACTAACAACTGTCATTAACATATATTATGTGTCATCAGCAATATTTGTTCAGCCTCTTTTTGAGTCCATGTCTCCAGCAATCATTTTCATTCTCCTTCTTTGTTCACTTTTCAAACCATATCTTGTACTTTGTGTTGGCTGAAATTTTGTGTCCTACTTGTTCCTGTCTTGGAATAAACTACCTTCCAGTTTTTGTTCATATCTTCTTTATCTTTGTTTACGTTTGTATCAATCATCTAGTCTGGCTTTTTTTCCCCCAACATATTCTTTACTGCAATCCAAATTGTGATAATAAATAGCAAACTCATACACAAACAGTGCACATTTAGTATAAAGTCAACTTAATTTGTCTCCATTTTGACCACCAATATGTGTGGGTTATTTTTGAGCTCTACATATTATTGTACTTACATTACATTATATTGCCTTGTGATTGTTTTGTTCGTATTTTCAGATCATAATTAGTCATTATTTCAGATCATAATTAGTCATTATTTCAGGTCATATTTAGTCATTATTTCAGGTCATAATTAGTCATTATTTTAGGTCATGATTAGTTATTATGCTCTTCTTTTTATAACCTAACTTGACCAGAGGCCAAGTGACTAAGCTAAATTGTGTTATTAAAGAAAGAGAAAAAGAACATATCTTAACTGCATTTCCCCGCTACTGGGGGCCGCCAGAGGGACTTATAGGACCGGAGAATAATGGCCAAATGTTCAATGCAGTAACCGTGAGGTGTTCAGATCTGGGTTTTTATTTCACCCTTGATAGAAAATCTTTTGCTCCTACTGAGATTTGAGCCTGTTGTCTCCTGGTTTGAGTTGGCCACAAGTTATCAGTTTGGTCACTTGCTCCTCTGTGTTATTAAAAACTGAAAGATAAATTTAAACAGCACAGAATAGGTTAAAAAAAAAAAAAAAAGGTTGTTTCCACCCTGTTGATCACCTCTTCTCATTCCAAACCATGTTTGCAGTTAGATTTATCATTAATTAAAAATTTAATGAATTCAAATATGAGTATAAAAATTACAGTCATTTGTGGCCGTGCTTCGAAACAGACAAAAAAGAATAACATTTAGAGATCAGTATGTTTTCTTCCCTCTATTTTATGTTTTTTTTTCTGTTTTGGAAATCCAAGGAGAGAGGGGAGTGATTAGTGATATTTGATTGCCTCTGATTAAAGATTAGATAAGTAGAAACATTTTTTGGGGGTGCTCATTTTGCCAGTATTCTAAAGCTCACCTGTGTCATGTCGTTGAAAGGAGGCCATTCTCAACTTGATTTTAACTTTTTAAAATTCTTTCTTAACCTCTGAAAATATTGTAATTTTATTTCGAGTTCATATATTACATTTAGGAAGAAGTTAAATGCCTTAAACATTTGCACGGAGGATTCTTCTGCAGATCAGACTACCTAATGTTGCAAAGTTGTATATATCTTTACTGTAATTACACAACATACAGAGTTTTGATTCAGTATTCGGAAATTATATCTTTTGTTGAATTGAAGGTTATAACTATATGTCAATGAGGAACATAAATAAGTACAATGTTGTTTCAAATTATGTTACTTTTAACATCTTTAATGAGAAAATATAGCTCCTGAAATATCACATTCATTATTGCAACTTTATATTTCATTAACTGTTTAATCACGCCAACATGATATATGAAATATAATTAAAGGCTTAGGAGCTGGGTGGTTTAGACGTAAGATGCTGACCTGTGGACAAGAAGACCCAAGGTTTATTCCCAAAAACAGGCGATTGGAATTTTTACAAATCTAGTCTATGGTTTCTTTGTGATTTTACCTTCCCCAAGTCACTGGGTAGTAAGATGTCATGTTTTGTCTCATTTTGTATAACAGCTAAAAATACAAGATTTCCCATGTGCATTTTGTGTAACAGCTAAAAATACAAGATTACCATGCACATTTCGTATAACAGCTAAAAATACAAGATTCCCATGTACATTTTGTATAACAGCTAAAAGTACAAGATTCCCATGTACATTTTGTATAACAGCTAAAAACATGAGATCCAAATGTACATTTTGTATAACAGCTAAATACATGAGATTCCCATGTACATTTTGTACAACAGCTAAAAACATGAGAATCCCATGTACATTTGTATAACAGCTAAAAACATGAGATTCCCATGTACATTTTGTATAACAGCTAAAAACATGAGATTCCCATGTACTTTTTGTATAACAGCTAAAAACATGAGATTCCCATGTACATTTTGTATAACAGCTAAAAACATGAGATTCCCATGTACTTTTTGTATAACAGCTAAAAACATGAGATTCCATGTACTTTTTGTATAACAGCTAAAAACATGAGATTCCCATGTACATTTTGTATAACAGCTAAAAACATAAGATTCCCATGTACTTTTTGTATAACAGCTAAAAACATGAGATTCCCATGTACTTTTTGTATAACAGCTAAAAACAGGAGATTCCCATGTACTTTTTGAGCACATTTAAGAATCCTTGGTAGTAAAAAACAAAAATAGACCAAAAACTGGCCACTGCCCGAGTATAATTTTAACCTGCACATAAACAATAAAACTAATGACGATTAACAAAAAAATGAGAGCACCCCTGAAATTGGAGAATATCTGCCTGTATGATGGGGGACACCAGCACACAAGACAGCTGGTTTGAAAAAATAGAAGAAAAAAAAGTAATATTCACTGAAAATTCTGTTCCTCTGGACTTTGCTAGAACTATTGAGTTATTTGCGGGTCATCATCATTGCACTCCGAACATGTCCATAGGTGCTCAGATTCCCTCCTCAGCAATTCCCTCAGTGTCCAGCGACTGACAACTCCAATTCTATGTTGGTTGATAAGTCTCTTACACGGCCACTAAGTTTCTCATTTCTGGCTGTGCCCATCTTAACTCCATCTCCATCATCCGAATAAGTGACGTGGATCTGAGTTTGTCGAAGTCCTGTGCTCTTCCCACATCTCAGAGGGCATTGATGATGTCCACCCGATCCATTGGGTGCCTATCCTCATCGTCAGCGCAGCTAGCCAACCTGTCCGCTCTTTCATTTCCCCGTACTCCCGCATGTCCAGGGACATAGACAAAGGTGACCTTGCGTATTTTGGACTTCTGCAATGACTCTACCCATTGCATGCGTACAGAGCCCACCTCCACTTTTTAATCATGCTCATCGAATCACTCAGTATACATGCGTGGGGTGTAGTCTTGAACTAAAAGCTGACAGATGCAAACAAAAGCAATGAAAGGCATATAGTCTAGTAATGTATAGCAACAGAGAAGCTTCATAGTTTTGTCTTTGACTTACTCGCAAAGTTTGTTACATATGTTGGCTATTATTGCTTGTTATTTCTAGCCATATAACTTTGCCTAATATTATACATTTATATTGTTTTGTTACAGAAATATTACATTATTTCTCTAGTCTTGAAGTTAATGTGACCTTTATTAACATTTATTCTTTAGCTTTGAAGTTTTGTTATCATCATCGTCAAGCACCATACCTGCTGGCATATATGATCATGTCTCTCCACAACTTTCTATCTCGACATTTACTTATCATTTCTGTTGTTGACCTTCTGCCAAGCCATTCTTTTAAGCTGTCTGGTATCTTTTCTCTTTGCTCCCCTCTATCTCGTCGTCCCTCAATTTTCCCAGTTGTCACAATATATTCTAAGCTGTTCCCTTTCATTACATGGCCAAAAAATGACGATGTTACATAAAAATTAGTAAACTTATAAATCAAATTAAATACACCTGGCATGCTTCGTAGCACATGGAGAACAGGATGTTAGTTCTAATATTTGTTAATGATTGTCTGCAAATATTATGAGTGACATGCCACATTGTCCTGCTTTCCCAAAGAAAGCTTTGTTATCAATTTTCCAGAGACTGAGTTGACCCTTTCCAGAGACTGAGTTAACCCTGAGGCGGATATGTTGAGAACAAGTTTGTCACAGTTGCGAACAAATTTGTCACAGTTGGGAACAAGTTTACCACAGTGGGAACAGATTTGTCACAGTTGGGAACAAATTTTTCACAGTTGGGAACAAGTTTTATCACAGTTGGGAACAAGTTTGTCACATTGGGAACAGATTTGTCACAGTTGGGAACAAAGTTTAACTCTTGCATGTAGACACTGAGATTGCCTGTAACTGACCTTATTGATACACATCTGTTGTACTTTTCATCTTCTCTTGTTTCAATACAACAGGATATCAAAATGTTTTTAATATCTACTTGTTATGGTTGGCTTTGCATTCATAATTGTGTAAGACATTTTGTGCAAGTCTATGTCAATAGAAGTGTGAAAGAGAGTTCATCAGTGCTATATAGAGTGAGTTCTGACCTAATGAAGTGATTCAAGGACAATAGACAAAGAAATGAAAAGATGATTAAAGGGCACAAAGATAATATTTCTTAGAAGAATGTTGAAAGTTACCTGGACAACTAAAAGGATCCAAAAAGAAATTCTCAAAAAGACATTACACTAAAAGTGAGGTCCTAAAGAACATCAGAAAGAAACAATCAATATTTTTTGGACATATAATGAGAAGAGGAAAGTTGGAGTACTTTGTTATAGCTGGCAAAATACAGGAAAAGAGAGAATGTGGACGACAAAGAGAGAAGATACTAGATAGCTTGGTGAACTGGCATAGAAAACAGTCAACAACAAAATTGATACAATATCCAGGTTTGATCCCCAGAAGTGATTGCATTTTTATTTGATTTTTTTACTGACAAGACTCAAGAATTTATCCAGCCTCTAAAAATGGGTGCTAGAGATTTTTCTGGGAAGTAAAGGTGGCATGGTGTGGTACCGACTACATCACCCAAAATAATGTGCCATGGTCAAAGAAAATGTGGTCACTAACACCATATTCTCCATACTATGCCCAGCAAGGCAAGGGAGTGAACTTACTTTTTACTTGGCATGTGAATTTTGTTCCCCCTTCAAATCAGTAGTTTCTATGTTTTATCCTCTCCTGGATTCTGGATGGTTTGATTCGATGTCTAACCCTTCTCTGGATAGCAATAACAAAATATTTACAATAAAAAATAAGAGGTCCCGCAAGGCAAGGGAGTGAACTTACTTTTTACTTGGCATGTGAATTTTGTTCCCCTTCAAATCAGTAGTTTCTATGTTTTATCCTCTCCTGGATTCTGGAGGTTTGATTCGATGTCTAACCCTTCTCTGGATAGCAATAACAAAATATTTACAATAAAAAATAAGAGGTCCATGTACACTCTGCACATGTTAAAGAACCGTGACAGATTAGAAGTCCAAAAGTGTAGACCAAAATAACTGCTGCCTCGGCAGAATTGTTCAGCAGTTCTAACCATACTGACGATAGATGTGCCAGGCTGAAAGTTGCAGATATCGCTGCTTGCAGTAAACTAGTGGCACAACACGTCCATGCCCATCCTATGGGTGTGAATGCAGACACAGAAGATGGTTATTTGAACTATTTATGATTGGCTTTTATATTAACTTTGTTTATCTCATAAAGATGTGAACTAGACACACCAAGGGTGATTTCAAACAGGGATAAGCACAAGTATCAAGTTTACGAAATATTAAATACAGTGCAAGGCTATGAGTAGAGCTGCAAAGAACATATTAAATAAACATAAAATGGAATGGAGCAGCTAAACTAATAGAAAGTAAAGACAAATTGCAACGTTTTGATGAAAGCAAGAACCTGTCAAACTAAGCCTATCGTTGGCTTTTGCCAAAACATCATAGCTTGTCTTGTCTTTCTATTAGTGAAGCTCCACCATTCCATTTTGTGTTACTTTGCATGATTTCAAATATAATAATAATAATAATAAGCTGATATTAATGTCCCTGTGTGTGTGGTTTGTATGTATTTAACTCTTTTTTTTTTATAAAGCTTGTAATAATGCATTGTAATACAGAGGAGTCAGTAGATATCCTTCATATCAGGTTTCTTTCTCTACCACTGGTGCTACAGATGGTAAAGCTATAATTTTTTTAAAGTTCAAGTTATTCAATTTTGAAAGTTTGTCCAGGCATTGATTGTCATGCCTTTGTCTTGTTAGCAAGTATGATTTATTTTATGCATTCAAATTAAACATACACATTTTGTATTTTTATCTGTCCTCATTTAGACAAGGCACTTGATCTCAAAAGGTTAGATGTCATAGTATGATGAAAAAATGTACAGTTGCTTCACAGGGGCATTTACTATATGAGCACAACATGGACATCTTAACTTCAACTCTTCCATTGTTGCCCTCACAAATATTTATGTATGTTATATATTTTGGTTCAGTCACCATATCACCTGTGGTTCTCATGTTGTATGTAAAAGTAAAGTAAAGAGCCCCTGTCATACCAAGTGACGTATAAGGAATATGGTGTTAGTGACAATAAATTTTACAGACCTTCAGCACATGATTTTTGGGTAATGTGGTTGGTATTACGCCCGGGCTGCTTTACTTTCCCAGAAAAAAATCTGGTACCCATTAAAGGCTGGGTGAACCCAAAAGCCATCAGTTGGGATCGAACCCAACCTCTTGTCCTTTGTAGTCCAGGTCACTAACCACTGAGCTATCGTGACTCCATCATGCTATATGTGCTGCCCTATATTTGTAGCCATGACTTATAAAGCAGTCATAAACAGATGCCCCTGCTGATATTTCAAAGGGCAGCAATAAAATCACTTCACTCTGTTGTCGTTGTCTGGCCCACAGCTGCAGAGTGCCCTAATGCTGGTGTTACTGATAACTTCCGAATGCTGCAACTTTATGATAATTTTTTGTTTGTTGTTTCTTTGTACAAAACATTTTATTTCATTTCATTGTCATTAATTTTGAGTGGGTGTCAAATAAACCCAGTGGTTAGTATGATGGCGTTACAGTTCAAAAGTAAAATGTTATCTTCCAGACACAGACTTTATACATCTGCAAATATCTCCCAGGTACTGCACACCTGTAAAATTGTACCTGTTATAGTTTTGAGGATACAAAGACATTGAGAAGAGCTGACCACTTCACTCTAAATGTTATTATTGTGAGTTGTCATAAACTTAATACCACTACAGCATTATATCTTATAGAGCTACATTTACCAGTTTTAAAAAAAATTATTTTCTCAGAAATTCAGGAAATGATAGTACTTCCTATACAATGGCAACTGGCTGTTAACAGCATGTCTCTTTTTTTTTTTTGGGGGGGGGGGGGGGGGGGGATTAGTAACCAAGAACTGCATTCTCACATGGCCTTGTTTTCTATATAACGATGACTACTTTAGTTCTGCCTTCGAGGATAACTCTGCTAGCACTTTGTGACACAAATTATTATGCAACGCTTGGCGACTGGTGATTTAGTAAATTGTAGTTTAAAACAACATCAAAATCCCCAGTTACAGTTGCATGTTTTTGCTTTCTAAGATGATAAATACTATGTGGACTAATAATTTAATATACCATTCATGTTCTGTGAGGTTTCACCGCTGACAATGTTCATTTAGGTTAAGAAAAACAGTTTTTATAAACAAGTCACCATGATCATGACAAATGTCAGTAAAAAGTGAGAGTGACCTACATATTTCAACATGATTATGAGTAAACTGCGCTGCAGAGAGATTTTAAAATAACATCCGTAATAACTATGTAGGTCACACTTCATTTACGTTTCAGTGGTGTCTCTGTGATGCGTAGTTATTTTTTTAAAGCATTAATTCTTTTTTCCAATAACACAGTAGAAATACAAGATATGTGGATCTGGTTAATTGTGCGTATGTGGCACCACTTACAGATAACCTGTTCTCTAATAAAATGCCATTATAAATTATTGCTCTATTTTTTATGCGATTAAAAAAAAAAATATTTAAGAGAATAACATAAAATTGTTAAATTAATACAATTAAATTCAGTTTTCACTACTTGCAGATGTATTTTAAAAAAACAGTTAAGAACTATACTTTCTATCTATCTATCTATCTATTGTCCTTTCGAGCCAAAGACGGCACATAGGGCAGAACCACAATCTCAAAAAAACAGAAACCTTGCATCCCAAAATGGTACATATTGCAGAGATCACTGCTCTAAATATGGCGCTGTTTCCATAACAATACTTTTTATAATGACAGCTTGTCAAGCCATCAATCCTTAGTCACTCTTACGACATGCCTGGAAGGTCACAGTGTCACTATTCTTTACTTCCCTCATAATGAGGCCCCAGTAACACACAGGGAACTATACTTTACAGAGGTATAATGATCTTTGATCATCTGTGCACTGCGCTAAAACAAGGGACGCAACTCAAAGTTCAGAAACATGGCTCCGTGATCTAAGTTAAAAGGAAGAAAATATGAAATCCCTCCTTTTTGTTTGAAGAGCTGCATTTGACCTACCTTCAACTACTACAATCATGAACCAAATTGCAACTTAATTTGTACATTCAGCTTGAGCCTGAGAAATGTGAGAAAAACATTTCATTTTACCAAGACATGTTGATCAAGATAGATTTGAAGATTAGAGAGTTAGCTGCTAATTTGTTTCAGTTCGAATAGCTCTATTTTTGACAGCGTTGAAAGTAATATATGTCACGGATTCTCAATGTGTCTTCTTGCATTTAGGAAATGTGATGTTAGTTTCTCTTTTTTTTTCTTTCCGTAAAATCACACACATATATGTGATGTAATCACTATCACTCATGGAGTGAGTTCAAGACTAGCGCAGAAATAAGAGAAATGACAAAGCATTTTTAAAAAAAATCTATAATCAGAGAAGAATGTGGTCCTATGTTGGCCACATTAAGAGAAGGGACAACAAAAGAATCTCAAAGCAGGCCCTCAACTGGGAATCAGAGGGTAAAAGAAAATGAAGCTGACCAATAGAAAACTAAAAAAAGAACATTAAAGCAAGAGGCAACAATAGATGGCATCAGCTCCCTCACCAAGATTGAGCAACTTGCCCAGTACAAAGCCATGTAGCGATACACATTGCAGATCCTGTGCAAGGTCTGACAGCTGAAAGATCGTTGGACGCAAATAGTCTAGAGTTTCTGCCCTTATGTGCCATATTTGGCTGGAAAGGATAATATATAGATAGGTAGAATCTTTATCACATCACAATGTCACTATGCAATCAAGACAGAAATTGATGGGTTCTTTTAATTTACAGTATATTCCCATATGTGTTAACCTCCGCTGTTCTTTCGATCCAGCAGTGCGAGATATGTAAACTGATCATTCCTGTCCACCGATTAGCCATTGGATAGAGTGCCACCAATGATGAAGTGGCCACAACCTTGACAATTGAAGGAATGTGGGATAGATTTTTATTGTTTAATATTTTGCCACGAGAGTTGCTATCTTGACCCACTAATTTGACTGTCCAGGATTCTTTAATGTGGGGATTTCCTTTTTTCCCTCTTTATCTGAGAGGTCATTACCTAGACATCAGATCTCATGCCATAAATAAACCACATGCTTAAATATAAACATTCCTGGGGTTGAGGAAATTTGAACACAGGACCTTCTTCTCCAGATGCTGACATCTTATCTTTAAACCATACAGTCCGTAGA
Source organism: Megaustenia siamemsis (assembly GCA_032433765.1). Taxonomy (NCBI): domain Eukaryota; kingdom Metazoa; phylum Mollusca; class Gastropoda; order Stylommatophora; family Ariophantidae; genus Megaustenia; species Megaustenia siamemsis. The sequence goes on from JAVIAB010000108.1 coordinate 76,374,601, forward strand.
ATCATAATTATAATCTTGGAAATTAATAGACCCAGACCATAAATGTGAACATAATGTTACCTGTGCCAATCCTGATGAAACAAGAGGGCAAAACAGCACAGGGAAATGATTATATTGAACATTAAAGAATGAAATAGTTTAAAATAACTGACCAGAATAAAAAAATAAGCAGCCTGCAGCATGAGCATACAATGTGAAATTATCAGACCACGAGGCAAAAGGTAACCTAAGTGAAGGTGAGTAGACATAAACAAAGAGGCTCCAAATAAATTAAAGATGACAGAGAGCAAGAGGGAGACCAAGAAAAAGGTGGATAGATAGAATAAAAGACATGCGAGAACCGAAACATTTCTATCTTAATAGTGTCCACTGAACAAAGAATACATCTACTGACACTAGATGATTTTAGACATTCCTCCTTTCTCCTGCAATGTTTTAAGGCAACAGCAGACTGGGAAAAGTCAAGTAACTCAGTCTACACAATGAAACAATGTTGAAAATGTTACCTCCCCAGTGCAACACCTGTACAAACATTAGAGGGAAAACTAGCCATCCTACAGCTGTCCTACTTTCCCAAACAATATCTCTGCTAACCATTTTCAAGACTTTTTAACACATTTGCTACTAAGGAGTTTAAAAAGCCATGGCCAGACTGTTTTTCTGAAAATTTATAAAATTTGAAATGACTGCGAGAAAATAAATGAAAATTCATCTAAAATATATAGTTTTTTAGATAATTTCACTCAGAAAGCCTTTAAATAAAAAAAAAAACACAAGAATGATAAAAAAAAAAGGTTAAATGAGAGAATGACAAGATTTAATTAAAGTAATTGTGAGAATTAATTTGAAACGAGTGCAACGTTTGAAATATTTGGGCACAATAATAACATCAGATGGAAGATGCACCACAGAAATAAAAAGTAGAATAGCTCAGGCCAAAATAGCATTTCAGAAAATGAAAAATCTTATGCAACAAATCTATGTCAATAGATATGAGAAAGAGAGTTCATTGGTGCTATATAGAACCAATTCTGACTTATGGAAACAAATCATAGACAATAGACAAAGAGGCCACAGAGATGGGATTTCTCAGAAGAATGGTATAAGCTCCTTGGACAGCTAAAAAGACCAATGAGAAGTTCTCAAAGAGGCCAACACAAAAAGGGAGCTCCTAAAAACATCAGAAAGAAACAATCAACATTTTTCAAGCACATCATGAGAAGAGGAAATTTGGAATACTTGGTTACAACTGGCAAAATAGAAGGAAAGAGAGATCGCGGACAACAAAGAGAGAAAATACTGGATGGCTTGGTGTCATGGCATGGAAAACAGTCAACAACAGAACTGATACGATGTACTGTAGATAGAAGATTATGGAAGGACATGATTACCTACACCAACCGGCATGGCACATGATAATGACGAATGGCGAGAATGTCAATAAACTGAAAGCCACAATATGTAGCTTCTAGGTTCTCACGCTGATTAGTAGAGCCACAATTTGCAGCTTATGGTATAGAAAACCCCTCGACGCTGAAAGGCAGATGAGGAAGGAAAGAAGAAGAAGAAGGGTATAGAAAATGGTAACAGTCGTAATGTGCACTATGTCATTGTTCACAAATAAACCATCCATTATTGTTATAGCCTGTTTTCTTATTTGGCTTCCAGATAAATCAATTCCAGCTACATTTGTTCTTCCTGGTTTGCATTTTTGTTGCATGTTATGTGCTAATACTTTAACTTGTTTCAGTAACCTGTGGCATTTGGAATATTCAGTATATGAAATATGCCATTACTCTCAAGTAGTTTCATTACACACACACACACACACACACACACACATATATATATATATATATATATATATATATATATATATATATATATAATATATATTGTGCTAGGCTCCACTTAACACATATTTAAGATTAAGAGTGTCAAATGAGATATACAGTGTATGTATTTGGAATGGTAGCAAGGCCTAATTAAACACAACATAATTTGTTATGTGGGCCATTAAGGTTAAGTAATTTACTGTTTAAAATTAATTGCTGTTTATTTTGAATATATTAATTGACATTAATCTATTTTCATTCCATGTACTTTTTTCATGACTCTATAAAATTAATGAGTTTGAATGTTTGAAGATATATGTTTTGTGACTCTCCAGATAGTTAATGAATTTGAATGTACGAAAGAGTGTGTCTTGTGACTCTCTAGATAGTTAACAAGTTTGAATGTATGAAGGTATATGTCTTGGTTTCTATTATTTTTCTTGCTTCTGCACAGTTATTTCACATTACAACGCTGAAATATTGCACATACTGTTCATTTGTTTTATGACAAGCTTGTTTCCATGAGGACCGATCATGTTTTCTGTGTTATTTCATTCCTACTTGCCTGGATTTTTAAAAACAGGTTTAGGTACTCCATAGCTGACTTACTTTGGGGAGTGGGGTGCAGGCCCTCAGTTTTTCTGTAAAGTTATAGTTTAGCTACATAATTATTTAAGTTTGATTTAGTTTGGAAGAGTAATGTTCCCTTGAGTGATATTGCACTTTATTCAGTGGTTCTCTAATCTGTTATTAAAAGACCCCTAGTCATAGAGAAAAGAGAAACAACACAAGGGTAAAGTGCTCTGTTTCCTAACCCAAAAATACAATAAATTGCATCAGTGTTGGGCATTGAGATAATTTTTAGTATTTGAGAGATATTTTAGTTTTCTTGAGATCTCAACTAAGTGGAGATCACTTTAATTTATGTTGTTAAACTAGGAAATTACAAACTTCTTAGGGACATTTTGGTGAAGTTGGGGAGAGATCATGACCAATTGCTCTCTATTTTGGATGCCATTCATCTCCTGACCGAAAGTGATTATTGATTTTTGTTCTGAGTCAGCTGTACAGGTGTGTTTGAAACTCTGGTTTTCCTTCTTGCAACTTTAGATGTTTTATTTTGAGACCAGATGAACAGACTTCTTGCCATCAAGTTGTCTTCAATGGATATCCACCTGTTTGATGTAGTTTGTCTTGGGTAGTTACTCACACTGATTTTTTTCTCTCTCTATATTTTTAAAAAAGTAAAACTTGTACAGTTGCAGTGACTCATCGTGGGTGACTGGCTGGAACATCTAGGAAAGCACGTGGTGGGAAAAAACAACCATAAGTGGCAAACTATAGATTTGTTAAAATTTGTATTTTGAAACATTAATTTTTTACAATTCATTTGTATTTTAAGGTTTAAAAACACCTATTCCTGTGTTGTTTCCTTCTCAGACTAATATTGTTTCCTCTAAACGTATCTGTATAAGCTAACATCAAATATCCGGACAGCTAATTAAGAGTTTTAATTATGAATATTTGATTGTACACTTGATTAGCAGATATAACTAATGTACATACATAAAAATGTGTTAAAATAATTTTAATTTAATTGTAACAATTGAGAACTTGTGTATATTACGAAAAAAAACATGACTTTAAAGTGAGCATGACATGTATTTGTAATGTACAGATTAAGTGCTTTTGAAGGAACTTCAGAGTAAACTATGATGTGTTTTACTTGTAGGTGGTCATGGTATATTGCTTAACATAGACGTAATATAATATGTGTAGATAACAGAGTTTCATGACACCAAGAGCATACTGTGGAGAAGAGATGTGCTCATAGTTTGTTTAAGATTACCCATCAGGACATTAGTTTTGTGAAGTGGTCAAACCTAGTTGTGGTGGTGGGGAGGGGGGGGGGGGGGCAGGCAAATAATCTCAGTGCTGTGGTAGCAAGTGTATATCAAACCCTCATGTGGGAAACAACTAGTAAAAGGAATTGAGGCCGACCCAGAGAGACACTAAGAAGAACATTGATTAGAGAGGCAAGAGCAGCAGGGATTGGCTCCCTCAATGAGATAGAGTTGCTTGCACAGAACAGAGACAAATGATGAGATTTGCTAAAAGATCTTTACAAGGATTGAAAACTGCTAGAATAAAAATTTAAATAAGAGAAAGAGTATCTGAGTCTATGTCCTAAGGGCCAGGCTACGGCTGGAACGGTTGATAGACAGGTAGTAAGTGTTGGGGTGTACTAGTACCCACATCTTCTCCGTATCACAGCTTCGTCTTTCACACCCTCGGTCAACATTTTTTCTCCTTTCTTCCCCTTCCCTCCAGCACCACCAACACTTATTACGTTGCTTGTTTCTCCCCTTACTTTCACTCTCAGTTACATCTGACCCCCAGTCGTATGCAGATTGGAGCCTCAGCTTAGATTCCCAGCTAAGTGTTTTTACATTTTATTTATATCTTGTTTGTAATTAATGATCTCCTGTAATATAGTACCTTTCCTTCTCAATTAGTTTTTCTTTTCATTTCACTTTCTATTTCAGATTCACCAGTTCTGGTTACTCTTGAGCATGTTGTGTAGTTTATCTTCATTTCATTGTTCATTTCTATGTTTGTGTTTTTGAAGAAGGCCCGCATGTTGGCCGAACGTCATGATTTTGTTTTGTTCCTTTTTTGTAACACTGTCACCATCCTTTGTAGGAGTGTACTTTACACCCCACCACTTGCACGATAGTACAGAGAGAAGAGAGAGAACCTGTGATGTGCTGGATAAATGAACTTAGCTGTGGTAGTGTATAGAGAAGGGAAAGTACATGCCACATCTTGAAAGTGGTGTTTAGGGAACATGATGTTAGTGTGCAGAACTATCCTCCAGAAAAATATCTTTGTATCCATTTAAGGCTGGATGAACCTAGAAGCTATCGATTGTGATTGAACCCAAGTTGCTGCCCACAACAGACTGGTTCACTAAACACCACTCTACCATGGTTATTCTCAGGGAAGAATTTGAGAGATAGCCAGCATATCACACCACAAATGCTGAAAACCACAACAAATGTTGAAAATCATAACAAATGTTGAAAATCAGAACAAATGTGGAAAACCACAACAAATACTGAAAACCACAACAAATGTTGAAAATCATAACAAATGCTGAAAACCAGAACAAATGTGGAAAACCACAACAAATTATACAAATCAGAGCAAATGCTGAAAACCAGATGAATGTTGAGCTACAGTTTGCTGCTCAAATGAGAAACTCTGGAGATGCAAACCTCTTAAGACTTTGCTCGCTATGTCTAGTCAAGCTATAAACCTGACCCTCCTGCAAGTGAAACAGCTATATGTGATTTATAATTTAATATGTACATTTTTCCTGGCATATAGAAATGAATCTTATGCTTGTAGTATAATAATCTTATTGTACAGGGTTCTAACAAATGTTTTTATAGCCAGATTGTTTATTTCATACCCCTGTAATATTTTACACATTGTTGGCTGCTTATAAGTTCTTATATTTTTTAAATCTTTCATTTTGTATTGTTCATTTTATAAGTTCATACATCATCCATTCAGACACACCACAAAAACAGAATAAATACAGTAATAGACAGTTGTTTTTTTCTCTAATTATAGGCTTTTTTAGAAGCAGTGATCTCTGCAATATGTGCCATTTTGGCACGAAAAGTTTTTGTTTTTGAGATTGTGGTTCTGCCTATGTGCCGTCTTTGGCTCGAAAGGACAATAGATAGATAGGTTTTTTAGAGTTTCTTATTAATTTGTAGTGATAAATTATTGAATAGTTATTTTACGGACATAAATTAGAGAGTGGGTGGTATCGTGGTAATTTATTAGCCTCTGACACAGGTTTTCAGTTTGAATCTTGCCACAGGTGATTGGAATTTTTGTCCTTGAATCTAAGGTTATTAGCTTCAAGTGTCTGGGTGGTGAGATCTGGTGTTGGGCCTTCTCAGATAACAGCTAGAAACATAATGTTCTGTGTCCTCTCTGTGCATGATGAAGAACCCCCAGTAGTTGGGGAATGACAAGGGCAGGTCAAAAATCGTATGTCGCCCCAGCAAAATTAATGGAAATAAATTTACTCAATAGGTCAAAACTCTCAATAATGAAAAGAAAAGAAAGTACCTCTGAAGTCTGAGAATATCTGCCTACATGGTGCAGGACACCTGAGTACATGGTTGCAGGCATAAAAAAAAAGAGGGAAAATGACATTCAGAACTCAGTCCCTTAAGACTTCACTAGCAATGTGATACAAACATAAAACATTTGTTTTCCTTTGACTTCAAGACTGATTTAATTTTGTTAGTGTCGTTTTTGGTATTTTGTGTTCCAATCTCTTACAAATGCTGCACAGCGAGGGTATTGGCAAGCCTAGATCAAGAGTAAATATTGTAGAGACATTATATTTTGACAGCAGAGATATAATAATCTTGTGATGTCCCTTTAAGGAGAGATATAATAATCTTGTGATGTCCCTTTAAGGAGAGATATAATAATCTTGTGATGTCCCTTTATTTGAGAGCGACTCTGTTGTTGATGAGCAAACAAACAATTCTTTTTGTGTTAGCGAATCAGGAATCAGGCTTGGTGTAGTTGATCTTTACAACTAGAGATTGAATCAAGAGTGAGTAAAGTATCAACTGCTGGAATAATTATCATCAAACATACACTCCATCATCTGTTGAGATGGTCTATGCACCTATTGGTCTGACATGAGTGCCATGTGCTTTGTTTAAAATTAATAATTGCTAAATATGTAATAGTGTTTGGATACTTGTTGCAATACCATCTACCCACTACACTTTATTATACACTCAAGCGCATCAAGGTGAAATATGTATCAAATTGAAAAGTTCTCAAGTGGTGTAAAAAAAAAAAAAAAAAAAAAAAAAAGTAAAGTGCCCCCGTCACTTCAAGTGGCGTATAGGGAATATGGTGTTAGTGACCATAGGTTTCAGCACATGATTTTTGGGGTAATGTCGTATTAAGCCCGTGCCGCTTAACTTTCCCACAAAAAAACCCAGTTGCCTAATAAGCTGTTATTGTTAAAAGTATTGTTATGGAAACAGAGTCATAGATTTTAGAAGCAGTGATCTCTGCAATATGTGCCACTTTGGCATGCACGGTTTTCTGTTTTGAGATTGTGGTTCTGCCTATGTGCCGTCTTCGGCTCGAAAGGACAATAGATAGAACCGGAAGCTGTCGGTTGGAATCGAACCCTACCCTTGTCCTTTGTTCTCAAGTAGTGTAGGTGCCAATAATTAGTAAATTTATCAAGTTATAGAGGAATCAAATTGTAAATTTATTGTTATAAAGAAATCAAGTTGTAAACTTATCAAGTTATGGAGGAATCAAGTTGTACATTTATCAACTTCTAAAGGAATCAGTTTAAATATTAACAAGTGGTAAATGAATTAAGTGGTAGACATTTCAAGTGGTAAATCATGAAATGGTAAATGATGTAGTTGTAACTATTGTATTTCTTGTAAATAACTAATTACAGCTTTCAAAAAAGATGTTCTGGATTACCTTATGTTATCAAAGACTATAATTAATCATATCGTTTCATTTGGTTTGGACATCACATATTTAGCGTATGAAGAATGAGTTTAACATATGCATACCTTTTGTATATTTTTCTCCAATAATCTTTTGTTTTGTTTGGTTGAGCTGGGTTAGGTCATGCATGCTAGTTCATGTTATGTGGTAGATTTTGCTAGTTAGCTCTGTTGTGTTTATGTTTAGCTCTGTCTTGTTTATGTGTAATGATTGTAGGCTTTTGAGGAGCAGACAAGGAAACATTGATCAAGTAGCTGTGGTTAAACAAGACATTAACAGCTGCTGATTTCCGAGAATTAACGTTGCAGCTAAATTGGGAGGTGATGAAACATTGATGAAGTGATGTAGATAGATTTGGAAGTGATTGAAGACAGATTTGGGAATGATCAAAGATAGATTTGGAAGTGAAAGAACTTCATAGAGCAGTGTAGATATATTGGGAAGTGAAGAAACTTTGATAGAACAACCTAGATAGATTCTATCTATTGACCTTTCGAGCCGTAACCGGCCCATAGGGCGTAGACCAAGATACACCTTCTCCTATATGAATTTTTGTTCTAGCAGTTTCTTTAAAGATATTTTATTAAATCTCGCCATCTGTCTCTGTTCTGTGCAAGCAGTTCTATCTCATTGAGGAGCGATTCCTGCTGCTCTTGCCTCTCTCATCAATGTTCTTCTCAGTGTCTCCCTGGGTCTTCCTCTTTTTCTTTTACCTGTTGTTTCCCATATGAGGGCTTGCTTTGCTATTCGATTATTATCTCTTCTCATCACATGTCCAACGTATGACCATCGTCTTTTCTTTATTACTGAAGTATTAGTGTTGATTGGCGATTTCTCTAATTTCCTCGTTTGTTTTGAATTCGTTCCATTCTATACCAAGTATTTTCCTTAGACATTTATTTTCGAATGCGTTCAACTTTGTTTCTATATCTCTTGTTGTTTTCCAGCTTTCACACGCATACGTAAGGGTTGATAGTACATTTGATTTGAATAGCCTAAGTTTTGTGTTTGTGCTAATGAGTTTTGATTTCCACAACTTTTCAAGGCTTCTGAAAGACATTGCTGCTTTAGCCAGTCTGATTCTAATTTCTTTGCTCGTATCCCTTCTCGATCAATGTGACTTCCAAGATAGATAAAGTGATCGATCTCTTCTACTGGTTTGTTTTCCATGTATATTTTGTCACTTGTTGGAATTAAACTTTTCATGACTTTAGTCTTTTCATGATTTCTAGATAGATTGGGAAGTGAAAAAAAACTTTGATAAAATAACATAGATAGTGTGGGAAGTGAAACAAACGTTGATAGAATAACATAGATAGATTGGAAAGTGAAGAAACTTTGATAGAACAATGTAGATAAATTTGGAAGTGAGAAACTTTGATAGAACAACCTTGATAGATTGGGAAGTGAAGAAACTTTCATAGAACAACTAGATAGATTGGGAAGTGAAGAAACTTTGATAGAACAAACCAGATAGATTTGGGTGTGATTGAACTTTGATAATTTAGAAGAGAAAGATTACAGAATGATGAAACTTTGTTCTAAAGGGGTACCAAGAACATGGATGTCAGATATAAAACAGTTTTATTGACAAGACAATGTAAATGTGAGACCCAGGAGCGTTACAAATGGAAACACAACTTTTGGTGTGCTTCTGTTTGTTAGTTATGACATAACTATGAGTCTTATGTAGGTGTTATTTCAGGGAAACTTATTTCTTGGTATAATTTTTGTTGGCCAGTTTGTTTTCATGAGTGATTCTCGAATGTAATGTTTGGTCAGTGGATGCATGCATGCTTTAGGAACAAGTTGTAGTGTTCTTGTTTTTGTGAGCACAATGTCTTTCTCTTCTTCTTGGTCGAGGGTCAGCTAACTAGTCAGTGGCTGGCATTCTCTATGGTGTGTGTCAGCAACAGTAATACCTCTTTACATTCTCAGTCTATGGACAACCTGTGGAAAATGCCCCAAGTCAGGCCCACACTTTGTAATGTTCTGGCCAGGTTGTCTTTGCTCTGCCTTTCATTTTTGTCTCTGCATTTCACTTTATGGCAGTTCTTGTCTCTCTGGGTATAGTTTAGTTTACTTTAGTCAACAAATCATCCTTGTAGCACATCGGGCTCATCCACAACTGCTCAGATCTCCTCCCCAGCATGTCCTTCAGTATGTAGAGACTGATGACTCAGATTGAGTTTTTATTCGTCTATGTCTCCCCACATAGCACACCTTTCTGGCATCTCCAGTTTGACCTGCTTTCGTGCCATCCGATCCTGGTTGTAGATTCATGACCATTGATTTAGTCAACAGCTTGCCAATAAAGTGAGAGCCGGGATAGCTAAGTGGTTAGTGAACTGGACTACAAAGAACAAGAGGTAGGGTTTCGAACCCAACCGATGGCTTCTGGGCTCACCCAGCCTTTAATGGGTACCAGATTTTTCTCTGAAAGTAAAGCAGCACGGACGTAATACCGACCACATTACCCCAAAAATCATGTGCCGAAGGTCTGTAAAATTTATGGTCACTAACACCATATTCCCAATACGGAATATGTATGTGGGATATAATAATATCCCACTTGGCATGAAGGGGGTACTTTACTTTTTTTTTTTCATGCTAATAAAGCCTCTGGTCTCTTTTATTTTCATGCACCTCTAACTTGTTGCTATGTGCATTTCTTCTCAGCTGCCCTGATGAGCATTTTTTTTGGTTGTGATTTAGATTTTTTTTCTGTGAATTTCCTGAATTTGTATAAAATGAAGGACAATTTTGATGCTTCCTTTTTTGTTGTTCTCCATCTTTCCAATCCTTTCACAAGTACTTCTTCTTCAACGATCAGCTACTGCTATAGGTTTAGACCAGCTTGGGTCACAAACAAGATGGTAGATTTAAGGTCTTCACCAGTTACCGTAACTTGTTGTGCAGAGCCACATTTATGTTCTTAGGGCATTGAGAGTACTATAGTCCTGCAGGATATGCTTTGTGTTGAGAGTACTATAGTCCTGCAGGATATGCTTTGTGTTGAGAGTACTATAGTCCTGCAGGATATGCTTTGTGTTGAGAGTACTATAGTCCTGCAGGATATGCTTTGGAGTTTGAATGCACTACAGTCACAAGTTGCAACGTCGCTGAGTCCTGTCATGTGTAGATGTACTCTCAGACCACAGTAACCTGTTCTCAATCTGAATATCTTAGCCGCTCATGTCTGCTATCGTGTATTAGCTGTCATGTTCTGGCTCATATTTTCCCTTTATCTCTCTCCATTCTGTTACTGTTTCAGGATTGACACATGCATTGAATTAGTGCAGTTCTTGTACATCTTTAGTGTGCTTTTTGTATTGTGATATAGTCTACAAAACAGTCGCTTTCAAAGTACTTGTGTGTTAAAAGTTGTTTGGAGACCATGGTACCTCAAACCAATAGCATAATCCATGTGAAGTGAAGTCTGAGAAAAACAGCAAAAAAATTGTACTGCAAGGATCTGCAGTTGTCAACAGGATCTCCAGTTGTTAAAAGCATCTCCAGTTTTTGGAGGTATATTCAGTTATTGCAAAGATCTCCAATTGTTGGAAGTATCTCCAGTTGTTGGAAGTATCTCCAGTGTTGGAAGCGTCTCCAATTGTTGGAAGTATCTCCAGTTGTTGGAAGTATCTCCAGTTGTTGGAAGTGTCTCCAGTTGTTGGAAGTATCTCCAATTGTTGGAAGTATCTCCAGTTGTTGGAAGTATCTCCAGTTGTTGGAAGTATCTCCAGTTGTGGAAGTATCTCCAGTTGTTGGAAGTATCTCCAGTTGTTGGAAGTATCTCCAATTGTTGGAAGTATCTCCAATTGTTGGAAGTATCCAATTGTTGGAAGTATCTCCAGTTGTTGGAAGTATCTCAGTTGTTGGAAGTATCTCCAGTTGTTGGAAGTATCTCCAGTTGTTGGAAGTATCTCCAGTTGTTGGAAGTATCCAATTGTTGGAAGTATCTCCAAATTGTTGGAAGTATCTCCAATTGTTGGAAGTATCTCCAATTGTTGGAAGTATCTCCAGTTGTTGGAAGTATCTCCAGTTGTTGGAAGTATCTCCAGTTGTTGGAAGTATCTCCAATTGTTGGAAGTATCTCCAGTTGTTGAAAGTATCTCCAGTTGTTGGAAGTATCTCCAATTGTTGGAAGTATCTCCAGTTGTTGGAAGTATCTCCAGTTGTTGGAAGTATCTCCAGTTGTTGGAAGTATCTCCAGTTGTTGGAAGTATCTCCAATTGTTGGAAGTATCTCCAGTTGTTGGAAGTATCTCCAGTTGTTGGAAGTATCTCCAGTTGTTGACTTCTTGGTGTTGCTGTTCTTTAGACTGAAAAAAAAAGTTATTTCGATGTTGTTAACATTCCCCCCCCCCTGAACAATTCTGGTATTCTGTTTCCCCCTGTTTCCACCCTCACCAACCCCCTTATCTGGTAATACTTTGCTTGTGTGATTTAATGTTCCTACTGGCATTTTTATTTTTTGATCTGCAGAATTTCTTCAGTTATACATCTTGTCTTTGTCTTCCTGAGGCTTATTTTCAACCCACTTTGTTAACTATATATGATGAGTATGTGCTGTTTGTTTTACCATGAAAGCTTTACTACAAACTGGCTAGTAATAGAATCTTTGTATACCCTACGTCTTCCAGTGTGCAGAACTTTGCAATCATATTCCTTTAGGAATGTCATTTTTTAAAATCAGTTTTATCTTTGCTTTATAAATTGTACAAGAACATATTTATTTGAATAAATGTCAAAAATATCAACAAACAAGGGAAAATATATTAGTAATACCTGGACTCGAATTTAGTTTATGTTTGCCTCCCCTTCGAGTTACTACCACAAAGTAAATATTTATTTGCCATCGTTGTCTTCATTCGGTTATTATTAGTCCTCACAGTAGTCAAGGAGAGTGGGGAATGCCCTAGTCCTCACAGTAGTCAAGGAGAGTGGGGAATGCCCTAGTCCTCACAGTAGTCAAGGAGAGTGGGGAATCCCTAGTCCTCACAGTAGTCAAGGAGAGTGGGGAATGCCCTAGTCCTCACAGTAGTCAAGGAGAGTGGGGAATGCCCTAGTCCTCACAGTAGTCAAGGAGAGTGGGGAATGCCCTAGTCCTCACAGTAGTCAAGGAGAGTGGGGAATGCCCTAGTCCTCACAGTAGTCAAGGAGAGTTAGGAATGCCCTAGTCCTCACAGTAGTCAAGGAGAGTGGGGAATGCCCTAGTCCTCACAGTAGTCAAGGAGAGTGGGAATGCCCTAGTCTTCACAGTAGTCAAGGAGAGTGGGGAATGCCCTAGTCCTCACAGTAGTCAAGGAGAGTGGGGAATGCCCTAGTCCTCACAGTAGTCAAGAGAGTGGGGAATGCCCTAGTCCTCACAGTAGTCAAGGAGAGTGGGGAATGCCTAGTCCTCACAGTAGTCAAGGAGAGTGGGAATGCCCTAGTCCTCACAGTAGTCAAGGAGAGTTAGGAATGCCCTAGTCCTCACAGTAGTCAAGGAGAGTTAGGAATGCCCTAGTCCTCACAGTAGTCAAGGAGAGTTAGGAATGCCCTAGTCCTCACAGTAGTCAAGGAGAGTGGGGAATGCCCTAGTCCTCACAGTAGTCAAGGAGTGGGGAATGCCCTAGTCCTCACAGTAGTCAAGGAGAGTTAGGAATGCCCTAGTCCTCTCTCTCAGTTTTACTTTGAGTTATTGCTACCCAGGTAGCCTCCGCATGTGAATATAATGTGAAAATGGAGATGGAGTAATATATATATTACTACATATATATATATATATATATATTTTTTTTTTTTTAATTGAGAATTTTCAAATCTTGATTGTATAGCTTTGTTACCTTTGATGCAGCTTCAGAATTAATTTGAGAAAACAGTTTGACAGTTCATATTGTAGCAATTGCTATGATATGTTTCAAAGATGTAACAATTGCTATGATTATGTTTCAAAGATTGTAACAATTTGCTATGATTATGTTTCAAGATGTAACAATTGCTATGATTATGTTTCACATATTGTAGCAATTGCTATGATTATGTTTCAAAGATGTAACATTGCTATGATTATGTTTCAAATATTGTAACAATTTGCTATGATTATGTTTCAAGATTGTAACAATTGCTATGATTATGTTTCAAGATTGTAACAATTGCTATGATTATGTTTCAAAGATTGTAACAATTTGCTATGATTATTTCACATATTGTGTAGCAATTGCTATGATTATGTTTCAAAGATTGCAACAATTTGCTATGATTATGTTTCACATATTGTAGCAATTGCTATGATTATGTTTCAAGATGTACAATTGCTATGATTATGTTTCAAATATTGTAACAATTTGCTATGATTATGTTTCAAATATTGTACCAATTGCTATGATTATGTTTC
>JAVIAB010000108.1:76388499-76688499 GCA_032433765.1 Megaustenia siamemsis
AAAGTAGCAGCGATATCATTTGAGTAGGGAACAGGCAAATACTTGCAATGCTGCAGTAAAGCTGGTAGCAAGGAGCTAATGGTGGGGTGTACTAAACACTCCAAGGTATGGTGACAGCTTTACAAATAAAGAACACAACACAATACTGACGTTTCGGCCTGTGGCCTTCTATCCAGTTTTCACATACCTGCTTCTTATCCCTCCTCTCCATACCTCCTCCTCTAATACTTCCCTACCTCCGATAGACTAACTTCCTCCGGACCACCCCTCTATCGCCCTTCTCATTATACCGGCTTTATTATTCTTCCTCTCCTTATCTCTTCCTCCAGTACCCAATCCTTCCTTTCGTTGACCTACCTCTCAACTCTTTCAGTTCGAGGCCATCCATTCTGTAGAGTCCATCTCTCTCACCCATTGCCTAGTTCACTACTTTGTCGTGTCATTCAATTTCTTTCTCTTAACCTCTCGCGTGATCTCTCACTTCCATTGTTGAGTGATTTATATGTATTGCTTGTTGTGTTCCAGGAGTGTCTTCGTCTATCCCCCTTTTCTCCCCCCCCCCCCCCCCCCTTTGGTTTTCCCGATATTAGATCCGTTTGCCCTCTATACTGACCTGTCTTGGTCACGGGTTGCTTTCTATACAAATTCTTTGCGCTTCTAGTCATTCTGTCTTGTTTCAGAACGGATTACAGATTTCCTGCTCTGAGCTCAGCTAAGTACAATTTATTATACATTTTTCTCTTTTTCTATTTTATATATTTTGACGCCCATCATACCTCTCATCATGTAATATTCATTTCTCTCTTTTCTTATTTCTGCATCCTACTTTCCTCTCCCTCCACTTGATCATCTAACATGTAGTAATTGTTCTTCACCGCTTGTTGTCGTTGTCCCTGTATTCTGAAGAAGGCCACAGGCCGAAACGTCAGTATTGTGTTGTGTTCTTTATTTGTAAAGCTGTCACCATACCTTGGAGTGTTTAGTACACCCCACCATTAGCTCCTTTCCTGATTAAAACCTGTCTGGAGGCGCAGGAGCCTCACAGCAGCTGAGCTGGAAGCTGTCAGCGACCCACAGCTGATGACTTGCGCCAGGCGGTGAACCAGAACCACCCAGACCCTACTCCACCCCTTCTCTGTGCCTCTAGAACTAGACTAACCTGTCTAGTTTGGACAAGCAAGTAGATATCGAAGATGGAAGACAACTCGGTATTAAAAAATAGCATGCTGGGAGTCGGATGTATTTGGTTCGACAGGCGCAAATATCACATATCTACTGTAAACTACAACACAACGTATCTACGCCTACTTAACGTCCTTCTAAAGACAGATGACGAAGAGGACAAGTAATTCCCTTAGTGGTCATCGAGTGAACGACAGGAAGAAAGAACCACTTTTTTCCGAGTTATATTGTGATTAGAATAAGAGTTGCGCAGCAGCGTTATTGAACTGTTGATGCGACATGAAACTTTCAAATCGTATGCCGAAGTTGAAGAGTTAATATGACTGCTTGATCCCAGCAGCTATTTATAAATAGCGACCCTCTTCAGTTCCTGTTTGAGTATCTCGGCGAAGTAGTGGAGTTGTTATTAAAGGCAATATGCTTTTCTTAAACCCTGAGGCGGCGTAATGGTGCTGCCGACTCTACGACTACCAAAGTCGGATTGTCCGACTCTCTAATCTGAAGACCCGGGTCTAAACCACAAGAAAGTTGTTTTAGAAGTAAAGTCGCCTACAGAGGCGAGAATTGATCCAAGCACATTCAAGGGGCAGACAAAAGAAATGTAAATTTCCGGGGCCCCGCCGAGACGCAGTCAGCTCCCTTGACAGCTTGAGTCTGAGAGTCTGGGATAGTGGATGCGGGTGGATGAGTAGGAGTGGGAGGTGGAGGTAGGAAACTGTGGGAACATGTTGGCTTAGAGTCGGTGACAGGACTGTGTGTACGTGCGTTATTGGTGTGTGTATGTGCGTTATTGTTGTGGTTTTTAAAACAAAGATGGTAGGAAATCGAGGGAGATAAGTGTATATTGATTGTGGTGTCTATTACTTTCTGTTACATCTGATAGTCCTTTACGGCCAGCGCGGGTTCGATTCCCTGAATTATCAAGTTTAGTTTTCCCATTTCCAAGGTCGATGGAAGGTTTTTTTTAATTGAGGGAAAGGGGGAGGGAGTGAGAAAGAGAGAGAGAAGCACACACTGGTCTGTGACTTATATACTACATAGCAACTACTATGGACATTCGATCATTATCCAGCCCCTTAGAAAAAACCCTTTCTCTTCGAAGACAAATTCAGTACGGATATATAATAAAAGCCGGATTGTTTTTTTTTTTTTTTTATATACGGGATGCATTATCTTATAGAGCAGAGGTAGGTAACCTGCGGCACGCGGGTCAAAATGTCAATATATATATATATATATATATAATATATATATATATATATATATATATATATATATATATATATATATGTGTGTGTGTGTATGTAATTATTGTTGAGTTTTTAACTTTCTCACCACCTTCCCCATTTTCTGACTCACTCCTCTCCCGTTCATTCCACTCTCTTTCTATCTCCCACTCTCCAATTCTAATACGATTTTTACATTACAATCCCTTGTGTTTTGCAAATTATGTAATTGATATAATGGCTTCACTCGGTGGTGGTATCTGGCTCTCGATTATTTCATTGTTTCAGTTCTGACCCTCGACGACTTCCTAGTTTGAGATCTGGCCCTACCAACCCGTGATAAAGAGGTTTGCTTGATAGCGAGCCCAGTATTTCTTTCATCTTTTTATCACTAAACACTGGTTCCTCCAGTATAAACCAAAACGTGCCCCAACTCTCCCGTGTGATCACACAGGTACTTTACAGTTGCAGTTACAAACAACAACCGTGTTGTGTAGGCACAATCACCCAAGTGACAGATCAGCAGAGAGACGTATCAGGTAGGCTCCACTACTCAGTATCGCAACAATTAAGTGCCAATTCACACTACAGATACATCTCCCATACAATAAAAGTGCTGCTGTTCAAATGTCGTTGCAATTTCTTCATTGGTGTTTAATTTATTGAGGAAATGTCGGGTGTGGCAGCGAGTATTATCCATGTTGAGAAAACGATGGACAGCTAACCACAGTAATGAAAACGTTCTGAAAAAGGCCAGAGCAAAAACAGAGCTAATTTCCAATATTAGGGAGAAGTAATCATACTTTTTTGGGACATGTAATAATAAGTGAAGAGATGTTATATATTGTGACAACTGGAAACAATTGAAGGACGAAGAGCTGGAGGAGAGCAAAAAATAATAGACAGCGTAAGAGAATGGCTTGGCAGAAGGTCAACAACAGAAATGATAAATAACTGTCGAGGAGATCGAGAGTTGTGGAAAGATGTGAGCACCTACGCCAGCAGGCATGATACTTGATGCTGTTGATTATCCCATCACAATATAGAATATTCGCTATTATCCCGTTACACGATCCTTATCCTCCTTTATCGCACATTGTTGTATCGACAATAATCGACATTCTTCGGCCACTTTGTGAGAAAAGGAAAGTTGTAATACTTCGTTACAACTGACAAAATACAGGGACAGAGATTGAGGACGACAAAGAGAGACAGTACTGTATAGCTTGGTGTCATGGCACGGAAAACAGTCAACAACAGAATTGATAAGATGCACTATGGATAGAAAATTATGGAAGGACAATATCGCCTGCGCCAACCGGGTTGGCACATGATGATGACGATGTTATGCATTAACCACAGCTATCCCATCACCCACCATTATTCTTGTATCACATTAGTCTCTGTTTCCCCTTCCTGCGTGTATACACACGCTCTTGTTGTCTGATCATATTGTTTATACAACGCGTTTCCTACCCGACCTCTTACAAAACTTTGATTCCAAACCGTCCAGGAAGTTTACCTTAACGCCAGGTGTAACGTAGCACTCATTCTACACCTGGATGTCCAGGTAAGGCACGAGAGTGTGTGTGTGTGTGCCAGTCGCGTTACGGTGCTTACATTAACAGTAACATTATATAAACGCCTGGTAACAGTAAGTAAATAAAGTAAATGTACCCTCCCCTGCCTACCTAGGTGTATGGGCAATATGGTGTTAGTGACCATATTTTTCCATGACCACGGCACATTTTTAGGTGATGTGGTCGGTTGTTACCTTGCCACAAGAAGCCAAACGTTAGCTGTAAAGATACTTTTTCCTCTGAAATGATTCGCTGAAATATCGCCTCGGAAGTTTCCCTCTATAATCATATTCATTTATTTGTATTTGTCAACAGCAGAGATAGCCCTTGTTTACAGTTTCATGTAACAAAGTTGAAGCACCCTTATCTTGAGTGGTGTTACGATTTTGTGGTTAGTGCCATGATAATCGGTTTTCATTAATAACTTAATGCTAATTATATACTTTCTGTAGAAGCTAATCTAGTTGGTTGTTGTTGATGTTAATGCCGCGAGTTGATGCGGCCAGAGTGCCCTTTTACTCATTGATGTGGCGGATGGTAATGACTTTCTTGATATTCCCGGCTCTTACTTGAGAAGTTGGGAGTCAGTCTATCCCAGTCTGTGGCTTGGAGAATCAATTCAGAGGAAGAGGTATGTTTACAGCACTCGGAAAAAATGACAAATAATCAACAACAGAAAAAAATATGGACCAAGGCGTTTGGCTTTTCGTGGCAAGGCGCTGTGCCACTGAGTACGGCTCGATCCTGCCCTGGTCCATATTTTTTTCTGTTGTTGATTATTTGTCATTTTTTCCGAGTGCTGTAAACATACCTCTTCCTCTGAATTGATTCGCTGATTATCGCCTCGGATGTTTCCCTCAATAATAGTATTCATTTATTATTATTTGTCTCCTGGCTTGGATACCACCAGTCCAGCCCAGAGTTACTGCAATACTAGGTCTTCTACATCAGCAAGGTCCACCACTACAGGGAAAAACGGCGACCTAGCTTCTGTTAGCCAGCCTATTATGACACAGGCTGTTACAGGTGGAGACCGCGAGTAGGTCTGGTCAGCCACAGCCCGCTATTGCGACCACAGGCCGCAGGTGGTTTTTTTTTTTTTTTTTTTTTTTTTTTTTTTTAAATAACAAACACACCTTTTCTGGTTGGTGCACTCACAACTGTCCTGTAAGATTCGGGTTCAGTTCCCTGATGTAGTAGTTATTTTTTTCCCTCTGATTAACACGGTTTAGTGGTTTAACGAAGCTTCAGAAAATTGGTGCAAATGATTTGTTATAGATTAAGTTAGAGCGACCTGGTGTGATACTGACAACATCTATAATAAGAGGGAGAGGGTATGGCCGAATCGATAACTTCTCGGGCTTCAAACGCGGGTTCCAATCCCGGTAGTGTCAAAAGTTGTTTCCCCCTTCTATCGGGAGTGAAATAACAAGTTTCCCTCCCTCCCTCCCTCCCTCCCTCCCCCGAGACCTCAGTAATGGGAAAGTGCCATAATTTTGTTGAAAACCGTATTGTCATCATCATAGAGTGTCGTCTTCGCATCGAAGTTTGGCTGCCATGGAATACCATTCCGCTCGGTCTCTTGATTTGATGGTACAGTTTGTCATAGACTGACTAGTGCATCTTTTGATGTTACTCATCCATGTTAGTCTAGGTCCGCTTCTGCCACCTTGTATTTGTACCTATAATATGTAACTTGATCATTTCAAAATATGTGCACCACCCAAAATATGTGCACCACCCAAAATATGTGCACCACCCAAAATATGTGCACCAACACTCAATCCTGCATACACCTTAAAGTATGGAAGAAACGTTTACTTATTTACAGAGTTACAGGAATGGCGGTCATCGAGAGCAGTTTAGGCGCCGTCTCTTTCATTGGTGGTGACGTTTTGTATAAACTGCCATATCCAGCAATTATTACCACCCAGGGAGTGTGGACTTGCTTCGAGGTTTCCTGTGTTACTGGTAACTGTCAATGCTTCTTATCTTTCTCTGCCAGGTTGGGCCCACATTCTCCCGCACGTACTGGGCTAGCTCATCCGTGATTGATTCGGACTTACTGCCCGGCCGGCTCCTGGCACACAGCATATGCTGGAATGCCTGTTTGGTCACCGTCTGTTTAGTTTCTGTCGTTGGAAGAAAATGTGGGTGTTTGGGTGGGGCAGTATGTTGGTTACTTATTTCACAATTAATAGCAGTTTATATATTTGTGAATAGATGAATGGGTGTATGAAACCAGTTGTTGATAATGTTCTACTAGCCAAGATATGAAATTATTGGCAATAGTTCAGTATGCTACTAGCCCAGCTGTGAAAAGTGTTCGTAATTGTTCTACTCCAGCCCAGCTGTGAAATAATTATTATTTTGGTAATAGTTCTACTAGAAACAAGAATCGACCTAAGAGAAATAAAGGGGACAACAAAATATATTTTGAGTGTATTGTGTGAGTGTGTAGATATATGTGTATATCTAGCGCACATCGACCGTGATATCTTCAAAAGTTAGCAGAGATGACAAGTTAATCGTGGGATTATCCTCATGGCACACCGATCAACTTCGCATAAGCGCTCAGATCTCCTACCCAGCAAAGCCCACAGTGTGAGACTAGAAACTGATTGACAATCTCTCTTCCGCTCTCCTCGTAGGTCCTCTAATTTAGGCAACAACCTTCTTGACCAACATGAAGATCTAGGAGTCGCATTAGGTCTGCAGATTCAAGAGCAACCAAAGTCAAGACAAACCAAAGGCGGAGAAATCAATGTGTGTTGAAGATGGTCGGACAAGTCCATTCATAAATAAACTAACGCCACAATTGACGATTATTGCTAGTTCTTGCAGTTCTTCGTGGTTTCTTAGTCCATTCGTTGAGCCTTTCCATTGTAATTGTTCTGCATTGTGTTTCTTTTTATTTCCCTTAACCGGATGGTTTCCATATGAATGCCTGATAGGGAAGTCCACTTTTATCCATTATCAGCACATCTACGTCCAACGCCTTCTTCTTATGAAGCTCGACACGTATTCTTGTTTTTATTCTACTATTTTCAGTTAGTTTGAAATGTTTTCTTTCCAGCTTATGTTTCAGATTCCTCAAAGACATTTGTTTTCAAATGCATTTTTTTTCTTTTGCGGTCACCAGCTTTCACCTCTGGGGAAGACCCTAGAAACTAGGAATTGAATGTTGCGTGTTAATCCGTTTTTCCCTAGCAGCCGTGTGCACAGAGGCCCCTTGCCGTACAGGCAGATAACTCCGTCTTCGGGGGTACTCATTTTTTTTCCCGTCGATGAGTAATTGACGTTACAAGCCGGGCATTTAATTTCCTATCTCAAGTCTAGGTAGATTTCCAGCTTTTTTACATTCCATATGTTAACACTAATATCACGCAAGAGTCTCTTGGCTCTGCCAATATCTTGAAACAGTTACAGTACACAGGCGTTAACTCGTCACTGATGGAACGTAACTCTGATATTTTGAAAACTAGGCCAGCAGAGAATCCATAAACAGGCGGTAATAAATTGTCAGCACCGGCTATATTGTTGTATTGAGCCAAAGGTTGGAGCCACACAGAATACAGTTGTTGGTTGGATCAATAGCCTGCAGACCAACATGATCATTGTCAGGGGCCCTCACTGTTGCCAGAGGTCTGTTGCGAAAGGGATCATCTTTCCAATTATCTCCCCTCCTGTCATTCTCACAAGCATGACATTTCATCGTTATTGAGTTTATTGTGGGCGTGTTTAAGAAGAAGACTGCACAATTTGCTTGTCTTTTTTTATATGCCAATCTAAAGTAGGTGATCTCAGGTTGCTTATTTAATTGTGTGTGTGAGTGAGTGTGTAAGCAAGAGTGTGTGTGTGTGTGTGTGTGGGTGAGTGAGTGAGTGAGTGTGTGAGTGGGTGTGTGTGTGTGTGTGTGTGCGCGTGCGCGCGCGCGGGCGGGCGGGCGGGCGTGTGAGTGAGTGGACGAGTGTGTGTGTGTGTGTGTGTGTGAATGAGCGGCATCACATAGTGAAAATAAATAAAAGATAGTCAAAGTTGATTAGAGTAAAATAAAAGGATGGAAATGGCAGGACAAAATCACACCACACTGATAGGACACACACTGAGGAAGCCAACTGAGAGTATTAAGCGACAAGCCTTTTATTTTCAAATCCACAGGGGAGAACAAGAGGAAGACGAAAATGTTTTTGAAGATGGAAGCAGAGATGGAGAGTATGGGAAGGACATGGCATGATCGTAAAAGATTGGCAAGAAACAGAACGGCTTAAAAAGTGTTTGTTGAAGACCTATGTTCAACAGAGAGCTGAAAGTGTTTGTTGAAGACCTATGTTCAACAGAGAGCTGAAAGTGTTTGTTGAAGACCTATGTTCAACAGAGAGCTGAAAGTGTTTGTTGAAGACCTATGTTCAACAGAGAGCTGAAAGTGTTTGTTGAAGACCTATGTTCAACAGAGAGCTGAAAGTGTTTGTTGAAGACCTATGTTCAACAGAGAGCTGAAAGTGTTTATTGAAGACCTATGTTCAACAGAGAGCTGAAAGTGTTTGTTGAAGACCTTTGCTCAACAGAGAGCTAAAAGTGTTTGTTGAAGACCTATGTTCAACAGAGAGCTGAAAGTGTTTGTTGAAGACCTTTGCTCAACAGAGAGCTGAAAGTGTTTGTTGAAGACCTATGTTCAACAGAGAGCTGAAAGTGTTTGGTGAAGACCTTTGCTCAACAGAGAGTTGAAAGTGTTTGTTGAAGACCTATGTTCAACAGAGAGCTGAAAGTGTTGTTGAAGACCTATGCTTAACAAGGAGATGAATGTGTTCAGAAAATTCAGCCTCACTGGACCTCACTAAAGTTATAAAGCTGGCGATCGCAAACAAGCAACAGCACAGTTGATGTACTTGTTTATAGAAAAGATTGTATAGAAATATGAGGACCGTGAAATAGAGATCTGCATTCCAGAGTTATTGTTAATTTTTCACGCGTATAGATTAGAGATTTACATGTGTACATCCGAGATTCTCTGAAACTACTGAGTTGACCGATTGAAGAATGGAATGATTTTATTGTTTGTACAAAAGAGATGTGGGAAATCTTGAGATTTGCTGATGTAGAGAAAATGTGAACTGTACTTTTTTCGATCAACGAGTCGTACAAAGTAGATGGACGAAGAGCCGTTAAGTGTAGATTGTCGCGCGGATCTTTATCCCCAAACACACGCTGCTTCCGCTATTCAGCCATCGTCGTCGCGGCTCATCATCGATGGAAAGACAACACAGCCTGGCATATTTTTTATTGTTTAATCTAACCTCGCTGACAGGGATCAGGTAAGGTGCTGCCACCATCTTGGCACCACGGGGAAGTAATCCAGCAGACCAGAGCTACACTTCCGGTCGCAAGAAAGTCAGTTTTACGTATTCACGCCTACAACGCTGCAGTCTCTGTTTTTAAATTGCCTTCTTCACTTCTTTGTTTAACATCCATTTGTCGCTCATCCCTGTTTTTCTGTATCTCTCCTATTTCTTTTCTTTTCTTTTACTTGAGATATCCTCTCTCTCCCTTTCTCTCACTCTCTACCTCTCTCTCTCTGCCTCTTTGCCACTCTCTCGCCGTCTCCGCCCCTCTCCCTCTCTGCCCCTCTCTCGCCCTCTCCCTCTCTGCCCCTCTCTCCCTTTCTTTCTCTCCACTCTCTCTCGCTCTCCCTCTCTCCCGCTCTCTCACTCCCTCTCTCCATCACTCTCTCAAAACTCCAAGTTATTTCTTTCTCTAATCCCTCTCAGTCCATTCACATCTTCTGCCTCTCGTGGGGTTCAGCATTTGAAGGTGAAGGGGCCAGTGCTTTGGTTTAATATAATAAACTGAGCTAACTCAGTGAGTAAGGTCTCCATGTATTGTCTAGCTGAGCTGACGATATAGCGTTATGTAGGGATCGAACCGACGATCATTTCATTGCCAGGTCGGGACGCTAGGTGGCTTAGAGATAAAGTGTCGACCTCAGTAGAAGATGGTCCAGGGATTGAATCCCGCCACGAGCGGTGCTTATTTTTCTCCTAGAAACCGTGGTTTCTGTATGGCTTTACTCTCCCCCGGTCTTTGAGTAGTGAGACCAGATCTCCAGCCCTCCCGAATAACAAAAGGCACCGTGTACACTTCGCGTACGTTAATTATCCCATGGCAGTAAAAAAAAATGAAATGAATAGGTCAAAATGGCCGCTGCTGGGACAAACTTGTGAAGTAGGGAATTGTGCATTTTTACAAATCTTCCAATGTCGAAGATGGATGTGTCGGACGAACGACGCAAATGTCGTAGCTTGTCGCATTAACGCTCACTTTACGGGTGAACTAAAACGAAGAAGAATAATTGCCAAGCCAGTACGTCAATAATGTGTTGCTAACGCTCAGATAGTTTATATCTCTCTCACTTCTTCTCTCTACCCCTCTCTTAATTGTTTGCTTAACTCAATCTTTCAGTTCATTCCTTTGCCTACCCGCCCGTCTGTTTGTTTCTTTGCCGCCATGCCTGTATTAGCTTTACAAACTGTACTTTTTTTGGTCGCTTTTCTGTTCCTTATAGCTTTCTGTCATATGATCGCATTCGTCTTCCTTCACTTCCTCTCCCTAATTGCCCCTATCTTATATCTGCCCTTGTATGCCATCTTCCTTCATCATTAACCAGCCAGACATGATCAGTAGACGCCATTTCTGCTTAATGGAGCACATTTCATTTTTACTTACTCCAATGTCTCGCTCTGAAACCACTCTCTGTAATGTCTCACCTCTTGTACTGTGTTTACCTCCTTATCAACTCTTATCTTCTCAACCTTAATTCTTGTCCTCTCCTCTCTTCTCCACTCTTCTCTTTTCCATTTTCTCCTCTACTCACTTCTCTATTCAATTACTCTAATCTCCATTCCACTCCTCTTCTCACTTCTCTCCTTTTAAAAAAAATCAAATTATCTTCTCTCTTCTCTTCTCCATTCATCTCCTCTCCTTTCCTATAAATATTTCTGTCATCACTTCTCAATTCTTCTCGTCTCCTCTCATCTCTTCTATATTGCTCTCCTCTATTCTATATTCCTCTTAATCATTCATCTCTTCACAATTCTCTTTCCTTTTTTTTCTTCTTTTTTTGAGTATCTTCTTTTGTCAGTTATTATAATCTTTATTTCTCTCTCCCACCCCACCCCCACAAAATCTCCTCCCCTCCCTTCCTCCTCCCCTCCCTCAGATTAAGTGATTTTTTAAAAGGAAGTTTTATCAAAAGAAGTGATCGCGTGCTTGGACCTACAGTAAATTAAGCTACAAGAGAAAATGTAAACAGACACTTCGGCGGACTCAAGTTACCTACGGGGCAGCCCAATCTCTAATCTAACGTTACTATGTGGTCCCAGTGGCTCAATGGCGTGCGAGCAGAATTGTGAGGCATGCAAACAGTAGCTAGTGTCAGCCGAGACGAACAGGTCGCGAGGGTTAGTGGCCATGAAACCGTAGGCCTGGATTGAGCCAACTATCCAGGCTGGATGTAGTCCAGGTGTTGGAGCAAGCGGACCGTGGGTCAAAGGGCCAAAGTTATCTGTTGAAGGCCAATCTGTGTATTTATCGTATCAATGAGCAGGTGCAGGGATGTCTGATAGTATGTAATGCGGTAGTGGTCAAATGAAATGTGTTTGTTGTTAGGGTCATGATCACTGTACACCAGACGAATCCACAGGTGTTCCGATATCCTTCTCGACAATCCGAGGAGAGCCCTGGCCCACGTGCACGAGCTCCAAAGCCTTTGATTAACGGTGTGGGTAGGTTTCTGATGACAATTTTGCCCGGGAAGGGGCTGTACTTGTGGCCTACTCTTCTCGATTTTAAATGTGAAAGGTTCTTTAACGTGCGCAAGTACACACGGGACATCCTCTTTATTGATGTTGTCCGAGAGGGATAGATATAACATCTCACTACCCAAGAGATCAGGGGAGAGTAACGTCATCAGGAAATCACGGATTAATTTTTCAGATTTTTGAAAATCACCACCGCTTGTGGTGGGCTTTGAATGCGGTTCGAACATAGCACCTCACGACAAGCCCGTCCCGCGATCTGAAGAATCGAGCACAATACTTTCTGTTAGTAGGTCTACCTTCATCAGATAAATACAAGAACGATATGCTTGCTTGTCTTCAATCGATGACTTAAGGAATTCACCTCTTCATCGTCCGCTCTTCAAATGACCTGGGCGTGTTTGCATTGTGTTGTGGTTTGCTGTATAACTGCGCTATTTACGCCTTTCGGTCCAAAACATCCGACTTCGGCACAACAATTTTGCGTACCAGGTAGTCGTTCCTCCTCCCTTGGCCAGGCTAGACATGTTAATGTGTTGCTAGAGGAACCTCGGAGAGGTGGAGCAAGTTCTGGATGGTTCTGGATCACGGATCCTGGCGCAAGCCATCAGCTGTGGGTCCCTGACAACTTCCAGCTCTGCTGCTGTGAAACGCCTTTGCTGTTGGGATTGTATGTCTTTTACCCGATGGGAACTCCATGGAAGAGATGAGGCCTCTCAACAAATTTAGATCGCTGACTGTGCTAATCATGGCTTATTCATTGATAGTACATTGTGTGAGAATCCATAGACACATAACTGACACAGACACATAGACACAGGCAGAACAATATGGGCCTCTGCAAGAACTAACAAACAAACATAATCGTAACATTTATACAGGAATACATTGCAGATATAGACAATACTTCAGGCGAACGAAAGATACATTGATTCTTTAATTATAGCTTTATCGTGGATATTACTATTCATTTTCTACCTTTTAGCTCCCTGTGGAGCATAGGTCTTCGACAAACACATGCCAAGCCGTTCTGTTTCTTGCTATTATTTTAAGATCATTCCATGTTCTTACCATCATCTTCATGTCTGCTTCCATCTGTCTTGTCCAAGAATTGTCTGATCTTCCTCTACTCTTTTTCCTTGGAGATGAATATTACTATTAGCAGTTATTATATTCATCCTATTATTCGAGATGGGTACCCTAATTAGACTTAGACAGCGATTATAGTTATATAAACTTAATTATTTCTTAAACTTAGCTAACAGCTTTGGTTATGAATGAGGCATTATAGTATACAATTAATGTGTGTTTTTGTTTTAATGATAACTTAAATACAGATAATAGATTTAGTCATAGGTATTTTAACTATAGTTTAATTTCACTAACACTTGGCAACAGCTTCAGTCGGGTATTTTAACGCTAGACAAAGCTATACCAATGGATATTATTGCCTCAATCCCAAACTGGCGCTATATTAATTACAACATTATTGTGCCCTTGTGTTTTCTTTTCCTCAAACCTACCTTTGATAATTGCCTACATTTATGGAAGACAATTCTTATCTTTGTTCACAGAATGCAACTGATACTACTTTCTTTACATACATTTCTTGTCTAATGTTTCCTAACTACACATTAGTTACCTCTAAGAAAAACACATTCTCTCTCTCTCTCTCTCTCTCTCTCCCCCCCCCCCATAAAATTAAATACAAATTATATATGTGTGTGTATATATATATAATCATATATATATATATATATATATGTGTGTATAAATATATAAATTGTCCACCTTTGTACCTAGCGCCCACTTTGTATGACCCAGTAATGGATAGCTCCAGCTGTCATCTGCAGCAGGACATGACGTCCCTCCAACGGACACGGTTCTTGACCTGCTTTGCTCCTCCGCCGATTAGTTCAAGCAGTGTCCTCGTCTTTCTTTGTTGAGACACAGCTGTGGCCGAGACCTAGCAGGGTCGCCCACAGTCACAGACAATCGTGAGTGCTGGAGTAACGACTCCTACGCTAAACTCTCTATTTGTTTATTTTTCGTTTTATATCTTTCTGTTAACTACTGATGCTGCTGTTGTCTTGCGAATAGCTGGGCGTGAACAAATAATAATAAATGAATATTATTATAGAGGGAAACTTCCGAGGCGCGATATTTCAGCGAATCATTTTTTTCTGAGTGCTGTAAAACATACCTCTTCCTCCTATGATTCGGCAAGAACAGCAGGGCCGGATTTACCAATACGCTAAATAAACTGTAGCTTCTATATATTATCCTTTGGAGCCGAAGACAGCACGTATGGCTAGAATTCTAGACTCACTTTGTCCAACGATCTTTGTTATCAGTTCTTGTAAATTTGTGCTCGGTTGTTTGCTTTAGTCTCAAAGTAGTATTTTAGTTATAACCATAAATGATGTATTTACATGCATGAAAGATGTCCTTGTGTCAAATACATTCCACTCATTCTTGACATTGATATTTTAGTGGAGTGGTTTACATTTGTGACACTGGAAAAAATATGAATATTCTAGAATAGTTAATGTTTATGCTGTTGGTATTTTATTTTAGTCCAATAACGTTTATAGAAATAAATATGTACAACATATACTAAATTAACCGCGGTGAGCACAACGTATACTAAGATAGGCGCGGTGAGTACAACGTATACTAAGTTAGGCGCGGTGAATACAACGTATACTATGTTAGGCGCGGAAAGTACAACGTATACTATGTTAGGCGCGGAAAGTACAACGTATACTAAGTTAGGCGCGGTGAGTACAACGTATACTAAGTTAGGCGCGGTGAGTATAACGTATAATAAGTTAACCGCGATGAGTACAACGTATACTAAGTTAAGCGCGGTGAGTACAACGTATATTAAGTTAGGCGCGGTGAGTACAGCGTATACTAAGTTAGGCGCGGTGAGTACAACGTATACTAAGTTAGGCGCGGTGAGTACAACGTATACTAAATTAGGCGCGGTGAGTACAACGTATACTAAGTTAGGCGCGGTGAGTACAACGTATACTAAGTTAGGTGCGGTGAGTACAACGTATACTAAGTTAGGCGCGGTGAGTGCAACGTATACTAAGTTAGGCGCGATGAGTATAACGTATAATAAGTTAACCGCGGTGAGTACAACGTATACTAAGTTAGGCGCGGTGAGTACAACGTATACTAAGTTAGGCGCGGTGAGTACAACGTATACTAAGTTAAGCGCGGTGAGTACAACGTATACTAAGTTAGGCGCGGTGAGTACAACGTATACTAAGTTAAGCGCGGTGAGTACAACGTATACTTAGTTAGGCGCGGTGAGTACAACGTATACTAAGTTAAGCGCGGTGAGTACAACGTATACTAAATTAGGCGCGGTGAGTACAACGTATACTAAGTTAGGCGCGGTGAGTACAACGTATACTAAGTTAGGCGCGGTGAGTACAACGTATACTA
Organism: Megaustenia siamemsis; assembly: GCA_032433765.1. NCBI lineage: Eukaryota > Metazoa > Mollusca > Gastropoda > Stylommatophora > Ariophantidae > Megaustenia > Megaustenia siamemsis. The sequence goes on from JAVIAB010000108.1 coordinate 76,403,761, forward strand.
AGTTAGGCGCGGTGAGTGCAACGTATACTAAGTTAGGCGCGATGAGTATAACGCATAATAAGTTAGGCGCGATGAGTATAACGTATACTAATTAGGCGCGATGTGTACAATGTATACTAAGTTAAGCGCGGTGAGTACAGCATACGTACTAACTGATGAATTTCACTACCGTAAAATACACATTCAACAACACCAACACACACTGACAGAAATTAAGTACACTGGTACAGTACACACAACACACACTGACAGAAAGGAAGTACACTGGTACAGTACACACAACACACACTGACAGAAAGGAAGTACACTTGTACAGTACACATAACACACACTGACAGAAAGGAAGTACACTGGTACAGTACACACTGACAGAAATTGAGTACACTGGTACAGTACACACAACACACACTGACAGAAATTAAGTACACTGGTACAGTACTCACAACATACACTGACAGAAGCCCTCTACTGACAGTACAAGTAACCCACACTACAGCCAACCTGTCGCGGCCCTCGGTCTGACACAAAATCACTCTCCATTCATACTAGCGGTCCGCCCGCTCGCGTGGCCCTCGCTTGGCACTAGCCATCCTTCCATTGGTCGGTTTTAAGCCGGCGCACGTTCATCATTCTCCTTGTAGTAAACTATAACACCCCGGACCCGGTTGTTGTTGTTGTTATTGTAGTAATAACAGCGTTGCATGCATTTTCTGGCAGCTGTGTTTATCATTGACTTGGTGTGGTGATCAAGGATCCTTGAGCAGTTCATCTGTTCGTATCGTGTTATCTAACTTACCAAATTTGATGTATTATTTTATTTTTTTTTAACTTAAAACATAAACGCGATGTCATCGTTTATTAGAGTACGTCTTGTGAATTCCAGGAAGCTTAGAATACACAGAAAACTCGTAGAAGTTAAAGACGTTCTGTAGATATCCCACTGTGCATTTATGAAGATAGAGTGCGGTTGTAATGTGTGGACCATACCGAATAATTTGTTCCTTATTTATTTATTAATTTACTTTTTATGTCCGTTCTGGGAAAGGCGAATGTGGTAATGTGATGGCAACATGAAGGTATTGTTTTCACGTCATAGGTTGATTTTAATGAAACTTCACAATCTCATGTGCCGCCGGTTACATTCTCACACAGTGTTTTCGTTCTTCCATTTCCATTGTTGATACACTGTGACAAGCCGTTACGCCAAGTGTGCTCTAGGAAATATGGTGTTAGTTACCACAATTTTAATAGACCTTCGGCACATGATTTTTGGGGTAATGTGGTCGGTATTACGCCCTTGCCGTTGTACTTTCCCAGAAAAAAATCCGGTACACATTTAAGGCTGGGTGAACCTGGATTCCGTCGCTCAGGATCGAACCCGACCTTTTGTCCTTTGTAGTCCAGTTCACTAACCACTGGGCTATCGTGTCACCGTTCTCCTAATATTGCTCGTGTTGTTGATGCTTTCTTATTGCCTGTTCATTGTTTCATGTCTAAATATAACTTCACACTTTGATATAAGTTTTATATTCTTTATATTAGCTCATATTTTTTGTTATTATTGCTTTATCTACACTATCTGTGATGGCGTTAGCATATTGCAAGTTTCTCGGGTAGTATTGCCTTCAACATACTGTCGTATCTTGTCCTCTAGTAATGCTCTACATCTTGTATCTTTTCCTCTAGTATTGCCCTCAACATGCTGTTCTATCTTGTCCTCTTGTATTGCCCTCAACATGTTGTATCATGTCCTCTATTATTGCCCTAAACATGTTGTTGCATCTTGTCCTTTAGTATTGCCCTCAACATGCTGCCGTATCTTGTCATCAAGTATTGTCCTCAACACGCAGTTATATCGTGTCCTCTAGCATTGCCCTCAACATGTTGTCGTATCTTGTCCACTAGTAATGCCCTCAACATGTTCCATGTTGTTGTATTTTGTCCTCTAGTATTGCCCTTAACATGTTGTATCTTGTCCACTAGTAATGCCCTCAACATTTTGTCGTATTTTGTCCTCTAGTATTGCCCTTTACATGTTGTATCTTGTCCACTAGTAATGCCCTCAACATTTTGTCGTATTTTGTCCTCTAGTATTGCCCTTTACATGTTGTATCTTGTCCACTAGTAATGCCCTCAACATTTTGTCGTATTTTGTCCTCTAGTATTGCCCTCAACATGTTCCATGTTGTTGTATTTTGTCCTCTAGTATTGCCCTTAACATGTTGTATCTTGTCCACTAGTAATGCCCTCAACATTTTGTCGTATTTTGTCCTCTAGTATTGCCCTCAACATGTTGTCGTATCTTCTCTAGCATTGCCTCAACATGTTGTATCCTTGTCCTCTTGTATCGCCCTCTACATGTTGTATCTTGTCCTCTAGTATTGCCCTCAACATGTTGTCGTATCTTCTCTAGCATTGCCTCAACATGTTGTATCCTTGTCCTCTTGTATCGCCCTCTACATTTTGTATCTTGGCGTATAGTATTGCCCTCAACATGTTGTCGTGTCTTGTCCTCTGGTATTGCCCTCAATATGCTGTCGTATCTTGTCCTCAGGTATTGCCTTCAACAAGTCGTATCTTGTCCTCAGGTATTGCCCTCAACATGTCGTATCTTGTCCTATAGTATTGCTCTCAACTTATTGTCGTATCTTGTCCACTAGTATTGCTCCCCAACATGCTGTATCTTGTTGTCTAGTAATGCCCTCACCATGTTGTCGTCTTGTCTAGTCTTGCCCTCAACATGTCGTACCTAACCCTCACGTATTGTCTTCCACATGCAGTCATACCTTGTCCTTTACTCTTGCCCTCAACATGTCGTACCTAACCCTCACGTATTGTCTTCCACATGCAGTCATACCTTGTCCTTTACTCTTGCCCTCAACATGGTGCCATGGTGTTTCATTATAAAATGTGTCTTACAGTGATGATCACATGAATATTATCTTAATAAGTTTATGATACTAAAATATGAACTTGTTTGTACATATCGTTTGTAAGTGTTACCATTCGCGTAAATGCATCATCATCGTGTTCCATTGATGCCAAACACGCCACACAAGATAAAAGCCAATGTTCTCATTTTTGTAATGTGTCCTCGTTCAGACCTCCTACATTGTATATTATGAAACGACCTTTCAGTGTTCATCGTTCTACGTCAATCTTTTTTCGATCCTCCTTTTTTTTTGCATCTTTATTTTGTGGTGCCTGGATGTTTTTGTTTTTTTTAAAAACTTATTTGGATTACATGTCTTGTGCTCCGTACTCTTTTACCTGTAAAGATCGAGGTATTTCTTCACTTCTCTTTTTCCCTCTCATTTTAACTTAATTTGAGGAAAATAAACTTTCACATTTCTATTTAACATATATTTTTTTAAATAGGCAATATGCCAATATAAAGTGTTAGAATGATTTTTTTTTTTAAATAAGCAATTTGCCAATATAAAGTGTTAGAATGATTTTTTTTAAATAGGCAATTTGCTAATATAAAGTGTTAGAATGATTTTTTTAAATAGGCAATTTGCCAATATAAAGTGTTAGAATGATTTTTTTTTTAAATAGGCAATTTGCCAATATAAAGTGTTAGAATGATTTTTTTTTTAAAAGCGGATAATGTTGACACACAGCTGTCGTAACAATACATTAATAACACTAGATTTGACATAGATGCGTCTTGGCTTTCGTTAGTTTTCATTTGTTGGACTTGTAGGCGTTTTATTTATTTTCTTATAAAGCACATTTCAAACTATGGCGATGAGGATGTTCATATCTTGTGTTGCGTGCCACAATGACTCTGATGTAACAATCTGTATCCTGTTGAGCAACTTATATTTAATCATACAACCTTTCTTTTTTTTCTTCCTACGAAATATGCTTGTTATATATATAACCAGCTTTCTAATGAGTTGGTTGAATGCATCACTTCTGGCGAACCAGGATGCTCTTTGTTATACTAAAGTTGATTCATTTCTGCTTGTCTGTTTGATTGAGTCATTTCTCATAGACCCGGATGCTATGTCTCACGTATGTTCCTTATTTTGTTTCATCTTCCACACGGTACTCCTTGTCTTCTTTCTTCCTTTCTTTCTTTATTTCTTTCTTTCTTTCTTTCTTTCTTTCTTTCTTTCTTTCTTTCTTTCTATTTCTCTATTTCTTTTCTTCACTCTTTTCCACTGTTTTATCCTTTTCATCTTCTTTCTTCGCCTACTCTTATTCTTATCTCTTCCTCATCCGCTACCAATGCATTGCCTTTCTCTTGACCAAAGATCCACAAACAAATCTGTTAGTTGCCGACGTGCTCTAGAATAGCTTCGCTCTGCTGTGTCTTTGGCCATCCTTCATGCATGCGGCCGGTCTGGTGCACACTGTACTTCTCTCCAGTTACCATTCATCTCAGACCGTCTGCGTGGTGCATGCTGCACTTTCTTTCTGCCTCCACTATTATCCATAAGGATCAACTTTGCTCTGGCTCTCTTTCTCTATCCTGATCGGCAGCCTTTGAATTCTTCTTGTCACTGTTTCTGGATCTTCACGTGTTCTGCCAACCTCTCCCTGTTATCACTGTCTTCATCTCCTTTTTTAAACATGGTTGTTTCTTGTTAAGATCATCATCACTGCACGCCGGTCGAATCCATAGGTGCTCCGATATCCCCCTGGAGAAAATCTGAGGATAATCCTAGCCCACATGCACGAACTCCGTAGCACGGCGTGGGATCCACGTTGTGTAAAGGATTCTGTTGACATATTTTCCCGGAAGCGGCCATATGTTTGGCCTACTCTTTTCGATTTTAATCGCCAATGAATCTTTAACGTGCGACTGCACATGGAACCTTCTGTTTATTGCCGTTATCCGAGAGGGCTTCACATCGGATCTCACTACCCAAGAGATCAGGAGAGGATTTAATTTTTTCCGGTTTTTGTAACAACAAAAAAAAAAGACAACAACAACAAAATTGGTGGGCTTTGAACATAGATCCTTCCTGTCCTGAGGCCAACGTCGTACCTCTAGACTACCCAGCACCCCCCCCCCCCAATTTTTAATTTTAAAAACATATTATTACACGCTTCATTTTCTATTTTAAAGAAATGCAAATACTTGGGTATCCGCCAAATTAAATTGTCAAGAAATGTGTTTGAGGATGAACAAAATCAAGACAAGCAGGTCTCATTCTGCGCGGAATGGATGAATCAGTTCATCAGAGCACGTGCCGCTAGATCTGTTACATTATGCCAGCCACTGCTGCCCTCTATTGAACTGCTCGCTGCTGTATGCCACTGAATCAATTACCTGACATCCGGTTCATTAATCGATTGCCGTCTCCATATGCAGAGCCAAATAATCGGTCAGTATGTTGTGGCTAATGTTGGTGTACTCGATTTCTGAAAGTAAATTGATACGAGATCCCCGGATTACGGGTGGTTGCCTAGCAACCCGTTTGTTTATTGTTTTTTTTTTTTTTTTTTTTTTTTTTTTGTTAAATAGATTAAACTCTTGATGGTCTTATCGATTTATTGTTGTGTTAGCTACGTTATTCAGCTGTGAACAAGCTGAAGGCTACTTTACTAAATTAAAAAAAAAATAACTCACAGCAAACGTTTTATTTTTACGTCCATCGATTGCCCCTGCGTATGTTCTTCTTGCTGTACTTCTTCTTTGTCTTATTTGTAATCTACTCCTCTTCATCTCAAAGAGATTGGACCCTCATCATGTAACATTACATAGAAAGCAATGGAGAGAAATTCTAACTATTGTGAACGAATTAAAAATAGCTACATGGAATGTTAGGACCTTATCAGCCTGCACCATCAAAGCAAGAAACAGTAGAACAACGATCCATGGTAACCAACCTTCGTTGCGGAGAAGGCACGCGATGATGATGATGATGATCACTCCTCTTCCTCCTCCTCTTCTTCTTTTCTAACATAATCCGCATGGGCCTGGTAAATGACCAACTAACCAAACATCAGAAGTCAAACTACGGATTGTAAAATGTTATGTTTACCCAACCTTCCTGTATGGTGCAGAAACATGGACATTAAATAAGAAAAGAGAGCAGACAATTGAAGCCTTTGAAGTGTGGATCTAGAGAACGATTGAAATAATTTAGTGGAAGGAAAAGAAGACAAACAAAGAAGTTATAAATCAGATGAAAGTGAAAAAAAAAACAACTACTTAACATAATTCGATAAAAAAAAAAAAAATTGAAATTTGTGGGGCATGTGAAGAGATACAAGACCCTATCGAAGGTTATATTGGAAGAGAAGATACAAGGTAGACGAGACCGGGGCAGATCTTATCCAGCTATAGTTTTATGTATAGTTGGTTGAGGGCAGACCAAGACTAAAGTGGACTGATAACATGAAAAGATGGACAGATGAAGCTATGACAATGTGTACTCTTAAGGCAAGAAACAGAGTGAAATGTCGCTCAGTGGTAGCCAACGTTCCATGCGGAAACCAATATGGCCACTCTAGTAGGGAAAGCAACCCGGAGTCCTAAAGTGTGCTTGAGTTGGATTTGTTGGGTCGAAAGATGCAGACATCACAGTTGCCCAGTGTTGTAAAAGAAGAACGCATGAACGCCTAATTAACGTCCTTTTAAGGGTGGACGAGAGGAAGACTAGTCGTTGGGCGAACGCAGAAGAAGGGAGAAAAAGAAGAAGAAAGCAATTGTGTGTATGGTAGGTTAGAGCTCCAATCTTCATGTATGCCCTAACACTCTGCACGTGTACACGCTTATATACGGTTGTTGTTGTTTTTTTTAAATGTCATTTCTATCCGGTTGCTTCACTATTGGCTGTTTCTTCCAGTGTTGACAGCAATGTGCAGCAGCACGAACGTATTTAAGGACGACAGCGGCAACTTTCTCACTGCTCATTGTCTTGGATGCAAGCACACATTGCCCACAAGCCTCCTTTAATCCAAACAAACTCATTGAAACATTGTAACTGGCTGTAGATTTATTATCCCTACTTTAACACATCAGGCTGTTTGTTACAATATACCATCAACGTGGCTGTTACATTGCATTCAGGGATTGTTATGGTACTTTATGCTTGTGTTATATTTCATCGAGAAATCTTGTGAACTTTGTCCGTGCTGCAGCGGTCATCACTAGTCTAGCAGAATCCACAAGCGAACATCTCCACAATGGTTCTCGTGGACGAAGACGTGGACATGTTCTACTACTACCGCATCGTGGATAAATATTACTACATTCTTGTCGAGGTAAGGACCGCTGTATTTAGTTTTTAATTTTTTTTTTTTAATTAATAGTTACACAGAATATAAGAAATATCAGGTGAGTAAATAATTAATTTGTCTGAATGTCAGTTCCAGAAGTTCCCTGAAATCAACAGGGTTAAAAATAATGAAAAATAACAATACCCAATGGGGCAATATATATATCTCAATCGCCAGGCATTGGGAAGAGTAGACCACTATATTTGTAGTAATATAAATCAATAAGTTGAAACAAAGAAAGAGATCAGAAGTAGGTAAAAATAAACTGGACATCATATGGAAATCACAAATACTACGCAATAAAACCAACCTTAGAATATTCAACTCTAAAGTATTATCGACACTTACCTATGCACGTGAAAGCTGGAAAACATCAAAAGAGATTTAGAAAAAAAACTAAGCGCTTTTGAAGACAAGTGCCTAAAAAATACTCTGTGTACAATGGAATGAATTCAAGACTAATATTGCAATAGAGGAATGGTCATGACCAAAGATATAATCTACAATTAAGGAAAGAAGATGGTCGTATGTCGGACATGTGCTGAGAAGAGATAACAAAAGAATTCCAAAACAGGCTCTTCTGATGGAAACATCAGGATATAGTAAAAAAAGGAAGACCTAGAGAGACAATATAAATAGCACTTATAAGAGAAGCAAAGTTGGCAGGCATAGACTCATTAGATAAGATCGAACATCTCGCTCAGAATAGAGATGGGTGGCGATAATCACTACAAGCCCTATGTGACGTCTAGCGACGCGGGAAGTATCAACAATCCAGAAATACTCAATCAATGCAGTACGAAATGGTGATAAGCACAAATATCAAATATACCAAATATTAAATACTATACTATGCCGCCAGGACAGCTGCAGTCAACCTATACAATAAACATAATAGGGTATTGAGCAGCTAAACTAACAGAATGACAAGACAAACGACTACAACGTTTCGTAACAACACTCATGTTGATAATAGTATCAAACGGCATTGGCAGTTATGTTTCTTTCAGTTCATGTTTTTTCTCCAGATTAAACTTTATATCCTTATTGTGGCGTCAGGGTATTCCCGTTCGGTGTTCCTTTCTTGGTCTTCCTTGTTTCCTTCTTACCACCAGTTTACTGCTATAAATAAATACTCCAATTTCCATTTCTCACAGCACGTGCATGGAGCTATTATTGTCTTTATCATCGGAAATTCCCGAGATCGTGGCGTTGTGACACCTTCTCACGTATCTTCCTTTTGAAGCTTACAATTTAGACATCTTTATTCAGAACCATGTCTTACTTTTTTTCTTATTTCTTTACCATTTGCTTATTGAGTTATTTGTGGATTACCATCATTGCATTCCGAACAGGTCCGTAGGTGCTCCGATCCCCTCCTCGGCGTGCCATACACTCTATTTTGCTTGTGTCCACAATAGGTTTATCTTGACTTTGTAGTTCTATGTTGTTTTTTTTTCGTATTCATATTGATAGTTATGAATTCATGTGCAGCTTCATCAAACATTACAGTTTGATTGTGATTTCTGCTGAAATTATTTTGACTTCATGTTTGCATCTTTCTTCCTTCATTGTTATTAGTACTTCCAGATATGCTCAACTGTTCATCTCATTCAGTGCGCTACTTCTTTTGGGTAACAATTGTTGTACTACAACAAGTACTTTAGCAAACTGTTACTAATAATATAATGCTACAGAACGTACTTTAGCAAACTTTTACTAAAAATATAATACTACAAGTACTTGAGTAAACCTTTACTAATTAAATAATACAACAAGTACTTTAGCACACTTTTACTAATAATATAAAACTACAAGTACTTTAGCAAGCTTTTACTAATAATATAATACAACAAGTACTTTAGCAAGCTTTTACTAATAATATAAAACTACAAGTACTTTAGCAAGCTTTTACTAATAATATAAAACTACAAGTACTTTAGCAAGCTTCTGCTATTCATGAAAACCGATGGACTGAAACATCAATAGAAAGGTTAACAAATAAAGACACAAATGCTTAACAAGTTTCAATATTCATGAAACAAATATGGCCCTGAAAGATCGAAGGTCGCGATAAATTAAGGAGTTTCTGTTTTCTTTTTATAAAGTTTGTGACCATTTCGTTTGTGGTTGTTTGTTGTCCCTGCTGAAGGCCTGTTTGGTGACGTATAGTTTGTTAGAACGAAAAATTGGAGAATATACACTAATTTTCTTTTCATGTGTGTGGTATAGGGACGCCAAGTATTACTTCTCTGGAATCGGTTATTCCACTTTAGCTTTGTTGTTCTGCCACTTTGTTAAATGCATTCTGGTTCTCTGTTTTCCTTAGTTTTTCTTGCCCGTAACCTTTTCCTGTAACCACACGAATTTCCAGACATCTCACCATCAGCATAAATCTAATAGGTTGTTTCAGATATATGACAACTGAATTGTCTTCAGTATTTAGTCAGTGAATTGTTCATAGTTTATAAGACGTGGCGTGACGAGGATCTTTACCTTACTTAATTTTATAACACATGAATCGTTCTAAGTGAATTGTTCTGGGTTTGTGAGACATGAATTGTTCCAAGTGAATTGTTCTGGGTTTGTAAGACATGAATTGTTCCAAGTAAATTTGTTCTGGTTTTGTAAGACATGAATTGTTCCAAGTGAATTGTTCTCGGTTTGTAAGACATTAATTTTTCCAAGTGAATTGTTCTGGGTTTGTAAGACATGAATTGTTCCAAGTAAATTGTTCTGGTTTTGTAAAACATGTATTGTTCCAAGTGAATTGTTCTGGGTTTGTAAGATATGAATTGTTCCAAGTAAATTGTTCTGGGTTTGTAAGACATGAATTGTTCCAAGTAAATTGTTCTGGTTTTGTAAGACATGTATTGTTCCAAGTAAATTGTCCTAACGTAGTCTTAGCCTGTACTGGTAACTAATGAACTTGTCCTGTGGTCGCAATGGTTACCGCGATGGTTTTGTGATAAACTGATTGCAGTTCAATCCATCTGATACTGTCCAATCTGTCCAACTAAGGAGAGGTATTAACAACGAGAACAATGTGGGATTGCATGAAAAAGCTTAACCTCTCTTTCTCTCTATCTCTCTTTCTCCCTCTTTCTTTTCCCTCTTTCTTTTCCTCCCTCTTTTCCCTTTCTCTTTCCCCTCTCTCTTTTCCCCACTCTCTTATCATCATCATGCACCATACCGGTTGGTATAGGCTATCATGTCCTTCCACAATTTTCTATCCACATTGCATCGTATAAATTTTATTGTTAAATATTTCCCATGCCATGACACCAAGCTGTCTAGTATCGTCTATCTTTCCCATCCTCTCTGAGAACATAATGTATTATGTGACACTGTTTATCTATTATATTTCCAATCAAAACGTGTTTTTCTTTTTAACATGGAGTTATCCGCGTTTCTTTGATGTTGATTTCTTGAAATATTCCACCCACAACTTATCTCGGCATCTACTCATGGGATAAGGTTCCACATTGTGATATCGTATCTGCCTGTGCTGTGCCGGGTATTCTACATAGAAATCACATTTATGTTGGTGGGAATTAACTGTGGGCGAGGCACGTTGGTTTGGCCATCAATCCAAGCATTACGCTACCCAAATGACAGCTTCATGGATGTCTTGTTCATTGTGTTGGGGATTGTATTAGCAAGTAGGAAATACACGAACTACTTCTTCATCTTCACACACGGCCTAGATCGGCTGAGTGCTATACTTTCACACCTCTACCTCATTAGATATGCCTTACGAAATATCCATTAACCTTTTTTAAGGTCTAATTAGTTACCAATTGTCCATGATCCACAGCCGAAAAGCACTGTGGGATTTTATAACACGTTAACACTTTTTTCTTTACCCCTTACTTATCTTCAGAAGTCAAGAAATGATTGAAAAAGCAAAATAGGGAAACATTAATAATCCGGTACTCTCCTTAAGACGCGATACTCCCAACATATTTCGTTAGACCTGTGTTGACGAGTTTTCCATCTACCAGTTTCTCTTCTCACTCGCTCTTAGTTCTCTTCTTTCGCTCTCGCTCCTTCACCACGCTCCAGCCAATTCCCATTCCCATCATAAGGCATTCATCTTCTGTATAAAGTCATCGACATTTCACAAGACTATTATATTTACTAAAATATTACTTACAATTAAGTTCTAAATTTCACTTCTAAGTATGGATGGCAATTTCGGTTTTTCTTTTATTAAACCTGGAAGACTTTGTCTGATTGGAACAGATCGTGCCTCGCCTCGAAGTAGGCAAAACCTGCAGGACAACACTGACATAGCGGATGAGCTTGTTAATGAGAGTTGCACAATTCTGATATAGCGGACATGTTTGATAATGAGAGTTGCACAATTCTGATATAGCGGACATGTTTGATAATGAGAGTTGCACAATTCTGATATAACGGACATGTTTGATAATGAGAGTTGCACAATTCTGATATAACGGACATGTTTGATAATGAGAGTTGCACAATTCTGAAATAACGGACATGTTTGATAATGAGAGTTGCACAATTCTGATATAACAGACATGTTTGATAATGAGAGTTGCACAATCCTGATATAGCGGACATATTTTATTAATGAGAGTTGCACAATTCTGATATAACGGACATGTTTGATAATGAGAGTTGCACAATTCTGATATAACGGACAAGTCTTCATATACATAAGCAAGTCCCGCCTACCCGCCCAGCCTCTGACCCTCATTGGCTCTGGAAGCGGGTGCTCGTTCTCAGCGGGAGTCACAATTTCCTGGTTAAGATCAGGTACCATGTCCGCTTCCCAGATGGACACCAGTGAACTTTAGACATTGTTTGTGTCTTGACCGACTTGCCTGTGTTGTTGTCCGTCTGTTGTTGTTGACGGCCGCAATGTCAACATCGTCTTTTAGACAACGTTTGTAGACAGCAGATGAGGCTATTGCGAGCAATTTGAGTACCAGCTTTTCTGGTATGTTCTGGCAGTTTGTTTTGTGTCCAGCTCTTGTTATCTCTACATGTAATGCTGATTTACGTGTAATGTTTATCCCTTTGTCCTTACAGAAATAGACAGAGGACAATCTCTACTTACAGAAATAGACAGAGGACAATCTCTACTTACAGAAATAGACAGAGGACAATCTCTACTTACAGAAATAGACAGAGGACAATCTCTACTTACAGAAATAGACGGAGGACAGTCTCTACTTACAGAAATAGACGGAGGACAGTCTCTACTTACAGAAATAGATAGAGGACAGTCTCTAGTTACAGAAATAGACAGAGGACAGTTTCTACTTACAGAAATAGACAGAGGACAGTCTCTACTTACAGAAATAGACAGAGGACAATCTCTACTTACAGAAATAGACAGGGGACACTCTCTACTTACAGAAATAGACAGAGGACAATCTCTACTTACAGAAATAGACAGAGGACAATCTCTACTTACAGAAATAGATTGAGGACAATCTCTACTTACAGAAATAGACAGAGGACAATCTCTACTTACAGAAATAGACAGAGGACAATCTCTACTTACAGAAATAGACAGAGGACAATCTCTACTTACAGAAATAGACAGAGGACAATCTCTACTTACAGAAATAGATTGAGGACACTCTCTACTTACAGAAATAGACAGAGGACAATCTATACTTACAGAAATAGACAGAGGACAATCTCTACTTACAGAAATAGACAGAGGACAATCTCTACAGAAATAGACGGAGGACAGTCTCTACTTACAGAAATAGATAGAGGACAGTCTCTAGTTACAGAAATAGACAGAGGACAGTTTCTACTTACAGAAATAGACAGAGGACAGTCTCTACTTACAGAAATAGACAGAGGACAATCTCTACTTACAGAAATAGACAGGGGACACTCTCTACTTACAGAAATAGACAGAGGACAATCTCTACTTACAGAAATAGACAGAGGACAATCTCTACTTACAGAAATAGATTGAGGACAATCTCTACTTACAGAAATAGACAGAGGACAATCTCTACTTACAGAAATAGACAGAGGACAATCTCTACTTACAGAAATAGACAGAGGACAATCTCTACTTACAGAAATAGACAGAGGACAATCTCTACTTACAGAAATAGATTGAGGACACTCTCTACTTACAGAAATAGACAGAGGACAATCTATACTTACAGAAATAGACAGAGGACAATCTCTACTTACAGAAATAGACAGAGGACAATCTCTACTTACAGTAATAGATTGAGGACAATCTCTACTTACAGAAATAGACAGAGGACAATCTCTACTTACAGAAATAGACAGAGGACAATCTCTACTTACAAAAACAGACTAGACTGTCACTAGTTACAGAAACAGACGAAGACTAACAATATTTGAAGACACAGACAGAAGACTCACCACTTTGAGAAACAGACTAGACTGTCACTAGTTAAAGAAACAGGCAGAAGATTGTCGCGATTTACAGAAATATACAGGAGATTGTCGCGATTTACAGAAACAGACAGAAGATTGTCGCGATTTACAGAAACAGACAGAAGATTGTCGCGATTTACAGAAACAGACAGAAGATTGTCGCGATTTACAGAAACAGACAGAAGATTGTCGCGATTTACAGAAACAGACAAAAGAGTGTCGCGATTTACAGAAACAGACAGAAGATTGTCGCGATTTACAGAAATAATAAGAAGACTGTCACTAGTTACAGAAACAGGCAGAAGATTGTCGCGATTTACAGAAACAGACACAAGATTGTCACGATTTACAGAAACAGACAGAAGATTGTCGCGATTTACAGAAACAGACAAAAGAGTGTCGCGATTTACAGAAACAGACAGAAGATTGTCGCGATTTACATAAATAATATGAAGACTGTCACTAGTTAAAGAAACAGACAGAAGATTGTCGCGATTTACAGAAACAAACACAAGATTGTCACGATTTACAGAAACAGACAGAAGATTGTCGCGATTTACAGAAACAGACAGAAGATTGTCGCGATTTACAGAAATAATAAGAAGACTGTCACTAGTTAGTTACAGAAACAGACAAACGATTATCACTTATATCAGGAACAGACTAGACTGTCACTACTTCAGAAGTAAATAACTATCGCTACTATCAGAAACATTCGACTGTCACTAATTACAAAAACAGATAGAAGATTAAACATACTTAAAGAAACAGACAGAAGATTATACATACTTAAAGAAACATACAGAAGATTATACATACTTAAAGAAACAGACAGAAGATTATACATACTTAAAGAAACAGACAGACGATTAAACATACTTAAAGAAACAGACAGAAGATTATACATACTTAAAGAAACAGACAGAAGATTATACATACTTAAAGAAACAGACAGAAGATTAAACATACTTACAGAAACAGACAGAAGATTATACATACTTAAAGAAACAGACAGAAGATTATACATACTTAAAAAAACAAATGACTGTTTAGTTTATTTCTTTTTTTAACATGCAATTCATGTATTTCCATCTTATTGTGCGTCGATTTTTCTCCTCTCCATTTTGATTTCCACTGTGATTCTTCTCGGTAAAATCTTTAAATATAAGTAACTAAAACAGTAGCACATTTCTCAGATAACGCCATTCGCGTGCCAGGAAACAAACCAGTTAAAGTTACAGGTTGTCCTCGCCTACTCCAGCACTCACTCTCAACATATAATGCCCTCACTCCGATCCTCGCGATGTTTGTGTTCCTACCCCAGTGACCCATACCTCAACCCAGACTCCCGACAGAACTTGTAGTTCATCCACCGGTCTCTGTGAAGATTAAGCTAATTATTCCCCAAGTGCTCTCCCTTTCACAACAGCGGTATCTCCGTCCGTCTTTTCTTTCTCCCGCTCTCTCTTATTTTTAAATAGCTCTTTCCTGCTACCTTGAAAATTTGCACCTGCTGGCGTTATCCTCCACTCTCTTGCCCAAAATTATAATTTCGCCCCTTAACCTGAGAAAAAGCAATTGTACCTTTGGCAGATTAACGAACGATCGCCAATATCCTGCGGCACGGCACCGCATGATCGATTAGATTTAAAAGAAAAGAAAAATAATATATATATATATATATATATATATATATATATATATATATATATATATACACGCACACACACAAAACTTATTTTCATTGTAAAGTGATCGGTAAAAATAATAGTTTCGATAAATAGTCGGTTATCAATTTTCAGATTGAGAGTAATCGGGCTGTTTTCTTTTCAATAAAAATGATGAGTGACCGTGTGAACATACGAGAGCTAAATCGTTGAGGTGTTCCAGGTAAAATTTCTCACCTGCGACCGTGTTGTAAAGTTGTCGAGAACTTGGCTGAAACTGAGGCATGGTCATCGTGCCAGCCAAACTTTGGCATCAAAATCGGATGTGTTGGGTCGAAAAGTGGAAAAGTTAAAATTCTGTTGTCAGCTATGACGTAATGTCAGGTTATCATTCACATCCAACTGTGGAGTGTAGAGGTTTTGGCTAAGAAAATATCAGATTATCATCCCTGTACGTGGGTGAAATTTAGGGGTTTTGTCCATGAGAACTTCAGAATTTCATCACCTGTCCATCTAAGTCGTTGAGAGGTTTTGTCAGTATGCCCTCTGTGGCTCTCATTATCTAGTTCCTTGCAGTAGTATTGATGGTTAAACAGATACATAACTGTGTAGACTTCCATGTGACGTTACGTTTGTTGTGTTGCAATGTTGTGGAATACATGGGTGAAGGGGGGACGTCACTGGACTGATTGTATCGAGACTATAAACTGTGAGTAATAGCATAAAAAAAAAAGTAAAGTATCCCCGTCACGCCAAGTGGCGTGTAGGGTATATGGTGTTAATGACCATAAATTTTACAGACCTTCGGCACATGATTTTTGGGGTAATGTGGTCGGTATTACGCCCGTGCCGCTTTACTTTCCCAGAAAAATATCCGGTACCCATTAAAGGCTGAGTGAACCGGAAGCCGTCGGTTGGGATAGAACCCTACCTTTTGTCCTTTGTAGTTCAGTTCACTAACCACTGAGCTATCGCGGCCCCCGAGTAATCGCATACAATCAGCAATATCGTCTACAACCAGCAATACCGTCTACAATCAGCAATATCGTCTACAATCAGCGATATCGTCTACAGCCAGCAATACCGTCTACAATCAGCAATATCGTCTACAGCCAGCAATATCGTCTACCGCCAGCAATATCGTCTACAACCAGAAATATCGTCTACCGCCAGCAATATCGTCTACAAACAGAAATATCGTCTACCGCCAGCAATACCGTCTACAATCAGCAATATCGTCTACAGCCAGCAATATGGTCTACGACCAGCAATATCGTCTACAGCCAGCAATATCGTCTACGACCAGCAATATCGTCTACCGCCAGCAATATCGTCTACAACCAGAAATATCGTCTACAGCCAGCAATATCGTCTACGACCAGCAATATCGTCTACGACCAGCAATATCGTCTACAACCAACAATATCGTCTACGACCAGAAATATCGTCTACAACCAACAATATCGTCTACGACCAACAATATCGTCTACAACCAACAATATCGTCTACGACCAGCAATATCGTCTACAACCAACAATATCGTCTACGACCAGCAATATCGTCTACGACCAGCAATATCGTCTACGACCAACAATATCGTCTACGACCAGCAATATCGTCTACGACCAACAATATCGTCTACGACCAGCAATATCGTCTACGACCAACAATATCGTCTACGACCAACAATATCGTCTACGACCAACAATATCGTCTACGACCAGCAATATCGTCTACGACCAACAATATCGTCTACGACCAACAATATCGTCTACGACCAGCAATATCGTCTACAGCCAACAATATCGTCTACGACCAACAATATCGTCTACGACCAACAATATCGTCTACGACCAACAATATCGTCTACGACCAACAATATCGTCTACAGCCAGCAATATCGTCTACGACCAGCAATATCGTCTACGACCAGCAATATCGTCTACAACCAGGAAGAGAAGATGGGCATATATCGAGCACATTATTGAGGAGAGACGACACGAGAATCTCAAAACAAGCTCTTATATGAGAAACATCAGTATACAGAAAAAGAAGACCTAGAGGAGACAATGATATAAACATTGATAAGGGAAGCAAAATTAACAGGCATGGTGTCATTTTATAAGATTGAACATCTCGTCGAGAATAAAGATTGATGGCGAAAGACACTACGAGCTGCAAGCGATTAGTTTTAACATTTCGGAGCGGCCAATCTAAAGATCTTTCTGTCAAACATATACATCTCCTTGATGAACAGGGGTGTCATTTCTCAATGTTCGCATCAAGATTCAGAAAGATTTATTTCTGAAGATTTTTTTTTTTTTGAAAATTCGTTTTGACGCTTTTTTTTTCTCTTAAAATGTTTTCCGAACCTAATTTGTTAGAAAGCAGAAAATGCAGACAATCGCTTTTAACTGGAGTTGGAAATGAAGTCAAAATTGAAAAGGCTATCTGCCATTAGTAAATTAAAATATATAATTCATTTAGAAGGGAAATGAAGTTGGGGTTTAGAAACCTGAATCGTTTCCGAGGAATAATTCCAGACACTTTGGAAATTGTTCGTTATTTAAAGTGGGGTATGGCGGAGATCATTTAACGACGTTCGTTTACACTCGACATTAGAAGATTGTGCTCCAGGGGCGTAACTACCTGTGGATAGAATTCAAACAGGGGGAAGGGGGAAGTAGTTTCATTATACATCATGTGACGTGTTTGTACATTCTCTCCCTTCTCTCTCTCTCTCTCTCTCTCTATATATATATATATATATATATATATATATATATATATATATCTACCTACCCTAATCTACCTTATCTGTCTGTCTAATCTACCAATCTACCTAATATCTCTATCTGTCCGTCCGGTCGGTCCTGCCCTGTCTTATCTCGTCTGTCTACCTATCCATCCCATTTTTGTGTGTGTGTGTTAAGTTCTATGTTGTCTTTCCTATGTCTAGACTAAAAACTATTGTCATAAACAAAAATAACACTCAAAACCTACAAGTGGATATCAAAATGGAAGGAATAGGTCTGAGACAGTTCATAACTACAACTACCTTGGCCATTCTATAACCAGTGATAAAAAAAAAAAAAAAACTATCTTTACGTCACGTAGTACCATTGCTGGTGTATGACGGGGGGCAGCGATAGGACCAGAGAAATAAAGGCCGCTTGGTCAAGCAGTCGCCACGACGTGTGAGACTCAGGATTTTTATTTCACCCCCGATAGAAAAAATCCTTTCTGTCTACCGCGGGCTTCGAACACCGAACGTCGGCTTTTCAGCCAGCGGAACAGTGGTTTTAGCCGCACGGCCACGCGCTCCTCTGTGATAGAAAATATGAAACAAATAAACAAAACAATAGAAATTTTTTAAAAATTATGCCATGAAAAATATACTAACATCCAAACAAATAACACCAAGGATAAAACAGAATAGCTAAATGTTATATCTTCTCAATATCCCTGTGTGGCGCAGAAACATGGACGTTAAACAAGAAAACATCAGAAAACTGAAGCCTTTGAAATGTGGATTTGTACAATAATTATAAGAATTGGATGGAAATAAAATAAAATAAATGATGAACTTTTAAAACAACTAAAAATGAAACGAGAACAACTAAAGACAATTCAAAGAAGATACATGGGATTTTTGGGGCAAGGTAAAAGACACAACAGCCTACTAAAAGTAATCTTGGAGGGGAAAATACAAGGTGGCAGAGGCAAACCAAGACTAACATGGACGAGTAACATCAAAAGATGGACAAGTCAACCTATAATAACCTGCACCATCTAAGTAAGAGCCAGAGTGGAATGGCACTCCATTGTAGCCTACCTTCTATGCGGAGACGACACTCGATGATAATGACGAAGACGACGGCGACGATGATTAAACGTATATAAAGAACTATATATGGTCCGAATCCGTACTCCTTGGCACAGGGCCTTGCCACGAGCAACCAAACGCTAGAGCACACGGCCAACTCAGCTATTTAAAATATAAAAAAAATAGCTGTCATTGGCAATGTTTTTCGTGTAGGTGTGCTCCTGACTATAGCATAGGGTTACGATCACAACTCGGGAATAAATTGTGTGAGGTTAATATGATTGGAAGTGAGCAGCGTCGAAACATTTTGAATAGAACTGGCTCTGTCAGGTTTGTCCGTCGTTGCTATCGTGTTGTTTATGTGGCGAACAAAGAATTGCTGGTTCTTTCTCATGGCACATCTAGCGCGATGGAACAATTGAGGGACAAAGACTTGGCACTGGTGTCAGAAGGCGAAGTCCTCGTACCGGACTTCAGCGATAGTTAAGGTGGGATTTCAATAGGTGAGGACAGGTGTGGAGAGTGACAGAGAGTAAGGTCTTTCTTTAGATGACCTGAATAAGGACTGTGGCTAAAAGTAACCCAGAGGCGGACCGAGCGCCCAGGCGCATAGTGAGAACAGCTTGTAACCATTGGGTATAACCAGTGTTTGTAGTGTCATGAAAGGAAATTACCGGAAACTTCATCTCAAATAAACGGCACAGTTGAAGAAACAAAATTACTTGACTTTTATGTGCTGTCTTTCCTATGTCTATGTTGCTTTTCAGAGTCGAGAGAAAATGACGTGTTCGAGTCAGTGTTTGTTTATGCATCTCCTGCCAGATGCTCATCATAACATCTACTGTTTCATTGATCCTTTGTCTTCCAGCCTTCTGTAATTTCTTAATACTTCGTTATTTGTATGTGTTAAGACTCTCCGAAGGAAGCTGTCTGGTGGTGATCGCATTACATGTCCAAACCATTTGCTTTGTTTGTTGTTAGGATTATCATCTTTGTACACTGGTCGAATTCATAGGTCCTAAACATACCCCTCGAGAATCTGGCGGAGGAGAATCTTATCCTACGTGCACGAACTCTGTAACACGGCCTTGGATCCAGCTATGGGTAGAATTTTGCTGAGAATTTTGCCCGGGAAGCGGGAATATTTATTACCTACTTTTTCGATTTTAACTGCCAAAGGATTTTAACGTGGGACCTACTGTTTATTGCCGTTATCCGAGAGGGCTACTCCTTGGATGTCACGACTCGATACCAGGGGGGTAGTAACGTAACGTCATAAAGAAACCACGGATTAAGTTTTCCTATTTTGGGAAAATTTCCACCAGGTGGGGTTTGAATCTTACCTGTCCTGAGACTGGCGTCGTACCTCTAGACTACCCAACCTTCCATTTGATTTCCTAAATAAACCACGTCTCTTTTCCTTATATGATCATTAAACTATTGAAACCTCTCTGACATTAAACATTGTTCTTCTAGATCGTCTCTTAGTCTTTTTCCATTCTACAGAAGGAGAAGTGGAGACGGAGAGAGAGAGAGAAGCCGTAAGGAGTGATTAAATAAAATGTAGACTGAAGAGTATGAAAAAGGCATTGATCTACTGGCGTATGTGCATGGGAAAGTAAGGAAAAGCAATGACGTCATGAAGACCAGTTATAGTGTATTTATCTTTCAAGGTGAAAAAAAGGAGGGGAGGGGGGGGGGAGAACGAGATTGTGGTCACAGCTTTACGTAATTGAAACACATCGCAATGGAACGACGTTTCGGCTCAATGAGCCTCAATGTGTTGTGTTTCACCCAAGTAAAGATGTTACTTTATCTTTTCTTCCCCTTTCACCTTCAACTTTACAGCAGCGTTACATTTTTAGGTATCTACATGTATTTTTATGAGTTACACACACACACACACACACACACATTTTTAGGTATTTACATGTATTTTTTTGAGTTACACACACACAAACACACACACACACATTTTTGAAGCATACAAGTTGTTTTTTCATTGGTTCAAGCAGATGTTTCAAACTACCTTGACCTTTGCTCCATTTGGAGGTCAGCCTGTTGCAAGGAACGTAAGAGCTTGTGGCTGATAGTAGTTGGCCCGTACAACCGTTTTGCTTCACCCGTAGCCGCTATAACCGATAGGTGCATTGTGGGGTCGTTTTGGAATGACCGCGGCAGATGGCAGGTTAACTTTATTGTGTTCATATCTTGTGGGCGGAGAGAGAAAGAAAAGACAAATCGCTGAAGAGAAAGGCTGCGAGTTCCGGCCAGTTCACAATAATAGGACGTTCGTTCCTGGGATTTTCATTGGCAGATGTAGTAACCTTGTATTTCTTGTGAATAAACAATAGAATGAAGAACTGAAAGAGAGATGTCGAAGTGAAGAATGGGAGAGATGAAGGGAATGAAAGTATTTTCAAACAGAAAAGAATTGTAAGTTGGCAATAAAGTGGGGGTGGGGGGGGAGATTTATAATTGAAATGTATGAAGACTAAAAGTTGAAATTAGGTTTCAAATATATATATATATATATATAAAAGGTAGAAGTGGTAGTGTTCGTTCGTCGTATTATCCTCATCGAACATTGGTCCATAAGCGCTTCGATCCTCTCCAAAGCAAATCCTACGATAAACTGGTTCACAAGTCTACCTCCGTCTTCTTGTAACTCTCCTGAGTCTAGACAAATTCCCACTTGACTAACATGAAGATCTGGGGGTCGTAACAACAGGGTTGTAGATTCACGAACATCATCGTAATCTCTGTCATCTCGCCCTTCACGTTGAGCGTACGACGTAAGGTAGAAACACATCATCATCAGTATTCCATAGCTGTTGGCGCAGGCGATCATGTTCTACAATTTTCTATCCACAGTGCATTGTATCAGTTTTGTAGTTGATTGTTTTCCCATGCCATGACACCAAGTTATCTTCATCTTCTCTGTTTGTCGTCCGCTATCTCTTCTATATCATTGTATTTTGTTCATTGTTAATAAATATTCAAACGTTTCCTCTTCTCGTGGTGTGCCCGAAAAATGTTGACTGTTTCTTACTTATTTCTTTTAGGAGCTCCCTTTTTGTGTTGCCCTCTTTGATAATGTCCTTCTTGGTCTTGTTAGCTGTCCAGATCAACATTCTTCTGAGAAATCCCATCTCTGTGGCCTCTAGTCGTCTTTTCATTTGCTTGTTTACTATCGTCGATTCGCTTCCATAGGTCACAATTGGCTCTATACAGTACCAATGAACTCTTTTTCTCCTTTAAGAAAATAATATTTAACAACAACAATGCAGCTCTAGAGTCCTTTAGTCATTGTGTCCTTGGTAAATCAAGGTAAATCAAGAAAGATAAATAGATCACTGTGTGTGTCATATGTATGGTAACGAGTGGGATCAACCGTGGTTCAGTGGTTAACGAACTTCATTACTATAGGACAGAGGTTGCGTTCTGTCTCCGTCGACGTCTGCTATGTTCACCCAACCTTAAGTGGGTGTCGGGTTTTTCTGGGAAATTAGAACGGCCTGACGTGGCACCGACCACATTACTATTAAAATGTGCTGATGATTTTTGAAAAAAAATATGAGTACATCTTATTTCATATATCATTATATGCGCTATCAGGTGTGGCTGGCACACGTTACTTTATGTTAATGAATGAAAGCTGGAGTAATTAGAATGAGTCTCCGAGTTTGCGCGAAACACCTGGCAGAGGTAAAGCGTTTGCCGAGCGTAGAGCGAGGGTAGATATAGACTCGCAAGTGAGTGAAAAATGTCTGTAAAAGATCATTGACAAGAGAAAGTGAATTTGAAACGCAGCTCAGAATACCATGATTGAAGTCAACCGCGGAAATCTCTCAAGATGACACCATTTCTCCTTAACGTAAAGACATAAAAGGTAAAATAAACTTGGGTATTATTATTACTACACCTCTGTGCACTAATGTATCGGGCACAGATATAAGTAAATAATCGATTGCTTGAGTAAACGTATTCCCATAACAGGTATCGACCGCCCGTGTAATCGGTTGTGTTGGAGCGTGTCTAGGAGCAATCAATGGACGAGAAGCAATTTATTTGGCTGTTCACACTGACAGTTCACAAATTATCCCCTGTAATGAGACATAACCTGATATCTGTCCGCGTTTAAGCGGATTATTTTGAATATTTATTTATAAACGATTCGGTTTATACAAATAATGATGCATTGAAATATTTCAAGCTATAAAACGGATATATATATATATATATACTCACACACACACGCACACATAATTGTCGGAATGCTGAGAATATCATTAAAATCCGTGAATGGGATGTGGTAAATGGGAATAACTGTATATGGAACACAAATTGGTTGATTCCAATAATTTTGCTGGTGAAAGATGTAAATAATGACGGAGAATTTATTTTCAAGTCAGCTCGTGGTTGTACATGATTTAGGAGCAAGTAATGTCTAGAGCAAACAGTAGACAAAGTACATAGTTTCAACGCTTAACGATGTCTCTCTTTGGCATCGGGTAACGAGGGAAGAGGTCAACTAATATTCCGGATGAAAAGAATTATCTTTGACGTCATCTGTCTCACTTTTTTCTCTCTCTTTTTCTCTGTTGCTGTTGATAGAGGTAAGACGATGCTTCTAGACAAGACGGTCTCAGATTCCATTCCCAACACAGGCTGTGGAAAATAGAAAATTAAAGATCGAATCCGTGACTTTACTCTCCCCTGGTCTTTGGGTAGTGACATTCGATGTCTAGCAGTCTCGAAAAAAACAGGAGGTCCCGTGTGTATTCTGCGCACTTTAAAGAACCCCTGGAAGTTGGAAATCGAATAGAGTTGGCCAGAAAATGGCCGCTGCCCGGGCAAAATTAATAGAAGAAAAATCTATCGGACATGTTAAAACTCGACGATAAAAGTATGAGAATACCCCAGAAGTCGGAGAATATCTGCATGTATGTCGGGGGACACCTGAGCACACGGCCGCAAGTGTGAAAAAAAAGAAAAAGCGATAGTCACTCAAAATTCAGTACTCATTCAGTACTTCACTAGAGATAAAAAGTTGGCGAACGCAAACAAGGACAGAACTATCTTATACGTCATCTGTCTCACCTGTCTCCTGGCTTTTGGCTAAGGGAAAAATACTAAAACCTTCTGAATGAACAAAACTATCTTTCATGTCGCTCGTCTCATTTTCTGCAGGCAGTGAAAAGAGTCGATAACATATATTGGTAGGAATCGTTCGTTCGTTCGCTTTCGTCAGCTTTGACCTCTGACGAAGTCCCACCCACTCAATTTTGTAGGACTGAATTTTGCGTGTAAAGTCTGTTTTATCCCATTACAGGATGCCCCTCGCCATGCAGGCAGATTTACTCCGACTTCAGAGGTACTAATTTTTAGGGAATTAGTAAAACCCAGGTGTCCTCGCCAGGGTACGAACCCCGGCTGTTGCCGTGGTAAGCCAACCGCCTATCGATTGCGCTAACCGGACACCCTATTGGTAGGAATAAAGATGAAGGCGGTGAAACAACAAAGAAAGAGATCAGAAGCAGGATAACAAAAGCAGCAATGAGTTTTACAAACCTGGACAAAATATGGACATAAAAAATACTAAGCAAGAAAACCAAACTTAGAATATTCAACTCATATGTATTATCAACACTTACCTATGCATGTGAAAGCTGGAAAACAACAAAAGAGATTGTGAAAAAACTAAACGCGTTTGAAGACAAATGCCTAAGAAGATACTAGTTTATGTACAATGGATTGAATTCAAAACTAATATAGATATAAGAGAAATTGCTATGCAACCAACGATCTCATCTACAATCAGAAAGAAAAGATGGGCAACAGCCGGACATGTATTGAGAAGAGACAACAATAGAACCGCAAAACAGGCTCTTCAATGAGAAGCACCAGGATACAGTCAAAGAGGGAGATCTTGAGAGACACTGAAAATAACACTGAGTTGGCAGACATAGACTCATTTGAAAAGGTTGAGCATATCGTCCAGAATAGAGATGTATGGCAGAAAACTATGAGCCCTATGTGACGTCTAACGGCTCTGGATGCTGCAAGATTTAGGTACATGGGAAAGAGCTAACAATATTGTGGATTAATGCCATTATTTTGTATTTATTTATTTCTTTTGGTCATCTGCTTAATTTCCAGCTTCCATTGGGTAAAGGAGAAAGAGCTAAAAAAAAAAATCATAATTTTGTTACGTCATGTATCTCGTTCGTGGAGATTATAAAATAAACACCGCAGACCTCAGTGACACATTGTCAGGCCAAAGCTTTTATTCTCCACCTGTTACAAATAAATACATTTTTTTCCCTATACTCCGCTCTGGATCGATCTGATCTGGCATCTTATAATGGAGAACGGGACGTTTTAATCTATATGTCATTCTCTCGCTCTCCATTAACCCGCTGAATTAAATTTCATATTTGTAGTGCTAAAAGGGCAAATTCATTAAAGGCCAGTAATGTGGTCAGTTGCTATTATCTCTATTACCTTAACAAACCAACAAAACACACAAATATTAAGTCTTACATTTTTTTGTGTTTTTTGTTTTTACAATTTGTGAAATGTTTACGGTGACAGTTTATGTACTAGTGTTAGCACATGCAGCGCCTGCCTCCTACCACTTTGTAGATTTCTTCACTGTTCCTCTTTTTTTTTCTTTTAGCAGTCCTTGATTGCTGCTGTTCGATGTTGCCGAGATAGTCTAGTTATTGTTCCTCAGTGAGGCTAACATAAAGACAAAACAGATACTTTATTTGAACTTAACACTTGGAGTGAGTCAGCCTGGACAACTTAGTGACAATTGTAGAGGGAATAAGTGGAGGTTTAGTTGAGTAGTTGATGCTTGTGAGCAAGTTTATCGTTTCAAACTGCCGGATTTTCTGGGGAAGAGATCTGAGCACTTATGGACCGATGTTCGATGTATGGTGCATATAATTCGACGACTAACTATTGTGAACATGAAACGTGACGTGCATCCAAAGAAATAGCTAGATTATAATTTGAAACCAAAATTCTGAAACCAGGCACATTATGGTGATTTTCATGATGATATCATCAGACGCAGGTAACTATTAACGTTATAACGGAAGTTATTGTTGTTTTTTCCCCACTTTCCAATTTCAAAGGCTTTTAGCCGGCTAATTTCAGGCGTGACTTTACCGACTTGAGGCTATTATCCCAGACATACCTGTATTCAGGTGCGCTATTGCCGCCTCGCTACGCGCGTAGATGAAATGTTTTCCTCCTGGGAGTGGAATTCTGTGCCCGAACGCACAAATCCCATTTGCTGATATTTTCTTTAACGCAGCCGCTGTCATTTTTTGGGGTTCACTTCTTTGCCCTTTTCTGCAAATTCAGGATTTTTCCCATCTCATCAGTTACAGCATCATCATTATGAGGTTGGAAATAAGGAAGATGATATTCAATTCGGTTCTTCTTCTTCGCCGTCGGTCGCTTTGCGGTGGTAACGTTGTGTCGTAGTTAACAGCAAGACTGCGACATTTGCGTCTTTTCGTCGAAGACATCCGATTTTCTCACATCAATTGTGGATGTCATTATTGCCGTCCCTTTATAACCCATATACATTAGACCAGATTAAATAGCACATTTATGAAGCCACGAATTGGAGATGAAGAAGAGTCTTTACCAATATTGGTTCGCTATCTTTAGCTTAGCAGTGAAGATTATGACAACGGTTAGTGTAATTTAGTCGACATGACAGCCTCAGTGCACATCGGACAAGTCGACATGTGGCTGAGCTCCTCTCCGAACTATACCCCTCAACGTGTTGTGACTAATAGCACCGGTACTATGTTCATTGACAAGCCTCCTTTTTTTTTCCTGTGTAGAGTTCTCGTCTGGTATCTCCCACCTTGACATGATATTCGTGCAGTCTTGACTTCCGGTCAATATGGTGGGTAGGCGGCAGGAACGATTGAGGCTCAGTCTGAAAAGTGTTCAAAAAGTGGCTCAGTCTGAAAAGTGAGTTTAGTGCTCTGTGCACACCGTGAGCTCTGTTTTTCATTCGGATCGTGTTTCTATACTCCGATTGCTTACGATGAATAATGATATCATATGACGGACAGTTCAGCTGCGTTCACTTTCGGTCCCGCTTGGCTTTATGTGTTTTGACGTGTGCTGTAGCTGCTGTGATGGGGACTTCAGCTGCCTAGTTTGGATCCTTCAATGAGATGAGTTTTAATTCGGATGATTCCACTGGCAGGGGCGGTTGAGCAATTATGGATTTTAATTTGTTTGCGGTGATACCGGGACCGTCGACTAACCATAACCAGTTGTGCAGCCTGTTCATGCTTATGGATTTATAATTTGTTGTTTATTTGTCAATGTCAGTGGCCGCCATCAGCACATGTTCCTGAGGATATGTAATCAGAAACCATCACTGCTGCAGCTCTGGAACGGGTGCTTAAGTCACTGGATCAATCATCTTGACTTCCATTTGAGAAGTCAGCTCACACATGTTTTGATGAAGTCTCAGGTACTGAGAGATAAGCACAAATATGAAATACTAATCGGGGCTGCGTGTATAGATAGCTGCAGAAAACAACGAAAATAAACATAGAATTGTATTGTGCAGCTAGACTCACAGAAATACAAGACAAGCTACAACGTTTCGACAAACGCCTTCATCATAATTTGTGATATTTAATAGCTGTGCTTATCTCCGTTTATATCCTGCCACTACTTATTGCTTTTATTCCTTTTTATCTCTCAACATCACTAGTCTTACTTCTGAATTGTGTGTTTAATGTGTATAGTTTGTGTGCTATACCTGATGAAGGTTTTTTTAATTGCCCAAAATTGTAGTGTTTGTCTTATCTTTCTTTTAGTCTTTAGTTGCTCAGTACCTTTTTATGTTTATTTTCTAAGGTACTGGACCGAGAGGCTCAAATCATCGCAGTTTTCTGTAAACGGCGACACAACGTTTCTACGTCCACCTAACGCTGTTTTAATGGCGGTCGATGGCGAAAACGAAGTAGTATCTGACCAATTCTTGAATTATTATGATTATTATTATTATTTTGCCTTTAAAAATGAAAATGATTTTTTAAAATGTTAACAATCTGTGATCTCGGCGACTACAACAATTCTGTTTCCTTAAAGAAACAAGAGCCAGGCAATGAAGGTGGCCAGGTGTTGCCTGGCCCTAGTTAGTCCCGGTGTCACAGGTGATGGTACTTAGAGCTCATGGTTGAAGAGTTGAGCACTAAGTTAGAAAACATGTGGAAGAGCTCGAGTGTTCCGTGGAGTCGTTGGTTTCTGATGGTTAATGCAGACAAGATAACGTCATTGCTGTTCTTAGAGGTCTCTCGGTTGCATTTTTTTTTCGTCATTGAAATTTAGTGATGGATTTGTGGTTAGATTTGGGTTGTTCACTTTGAGAATAGCATAGACGGGTGTGTTTTTGGCGGGTTATTTTACGGTGATTATATCGTTAAAGATTTGATGATTTTGTGAGTGCGCTTGAGATAAACAGAGAAAGAGATTTAGATGTAATGGGAGAGAGAGTAGTTGTACTAGGTAATGGTAGTGATAGTAGTAAGTTTAGTAGTATTAGATAGTGGTAGTGTGTAATAGCAATAGTAGGTGGCGGCGGTGGTAGTAGTAGATAGTAGTTGGTAGTAATAGTACGTAGTAATAGTACCATAAGGTGATGTTATTGATAGTATTAAATAGTAGTAGTTGTACAGGTAGTAGGTAATAGTAGTAGTAGTAGTAGTAGTTGGTAGTGGTGGTAAGTAATAGTAGCTGTAGTTGGCAATAGTACTGGCAAGGTAGGTGTAGTAGTAGTAGGTAATGATAGTAAATAGTAGTGGTAGTTAGTTGTGGAAGTAAATATTAGCTAGCAATAGTAGTGGTAGTTAGTAGTGGAAGTAAATATTAGCTAGCAATAGTAGTGGTAGTTAGTAGTGGAAGTAAATATTAGCTAGCAATAGTAGTGGTGGGTGTCCGGTTAGCGCAATCGATAGGCGGTTGGCTTACCACGGCAACAGCCGGGGTTCGTAATCCTGGCGAGGACACCTGGGTTTTACTAATTCCCTAAAAATTAGTAGGAGCCGCGATAGCTCAGTGGTTAGTGAACTGGACTACTACGGACAAGGGGTAGGGTTCGATCCCAACCGACGGCTCCGGGTTCACCCAGCCTTAAATGGGTACCGGATTTTTTCTGGGAAAGTAAAAGCAGCACGGGCGTAATACCGACCACATTACCCCAAAAATCATGTGCTGAAGGTCTGTAAAATATAGGGTCACTAACACCATATTTCCCTATACGCCACTTGGCGTGACGGGGGGTACTTTACTTTTACTAATAGTAGTGGTAGTTAGTAGTGGAAGTAAATATTAGCTAGCAATAGTAGTGGTAGTAGAGGAAGTAATTATTAGCTAGTAATAGTAGTTGTAGTTAGTAGAGGAAGTAAATATTAGCTAGAAATAGTAGTGGTAGTAGAGGAAGTAAATATTAGCTAGTAATAGTAGTTGTAGTTAGTAGAGGAAGTAAATATTAGCTAGTAATAGTAGTGGTAGTAGAGGAAGTAAATATTAGCTAGTAATAGTAGTTGTAGTTAGTAGAGGAAGTAAATATTAGCTAGTAATAGTAGTTGTAGTTAGTAGAGGAAGTAAATATTAGCTAGTAATAGTAGTTGTAGTTAGTAGAGGAAGTAAACATTAGGTAGTAATAGTAGTTGTAGTTAGTAGAGGAAGTAAACATTAGCTAGTAATAGTAGTGGTAGTAGAGGAGGAAGAAGAAAGTAAGATAGTAAAACAGCCCATGTTTGTTCTATCCCCCCCTCAAAAAAAATCCCTAGTATTTTCCCGTTTGGTTGATACTATGAAGCCCGACGTGTCACTTAACAGTTTCACATTAACGTCACATGTTGAGAGAGCGTGTGAACGACATACTTTCTTGTTCAACTCATCCCTCCTCCGACTCCCCTCCTGGTAGTACACTCACGAAACACTCAACCAACATTAGGACTGATTACTCCCGCCCCTCTTTACCGTGACCGGCTGTAAGACGTGACTAAGTAGGTCACGATGGAAGGCTGGAACCTCAAGTGCTGCACACAGACGACGATAGCCCTTCATCTAATTGCCAGCAGTAAGCATTAGACCAAGGGAAGCACCAATTACTGGTCTGCTGCTACTTCTTGTAGAGAGCGAACAGGTCACCCGTCGGCGACCTGTGCCGATGTGCTCGCCGTCATATCAAATCTCAAATATAAACCTCGGCTACATAAATGGAGCGGTTTATAAAAAAAAATGAAGTAAATAAGTTATTTTATAAAAACATGGGAATGTATTCTATATTTACAAGCGTAAAACTCCCATTTGCTGTGGGTCGAATGTATCTGTAAAGAAAAAAAAATGAACATATGGCATGTTTATGGTGTTCATAGAGTTAATAAATGAATGTAAAAATAAATTCTGCGTGAATGTGAAGTTTAC
This sequence comes from Megaustenia siamemsis, assembly GCA_032433765.1. Taxonomy (NCBI): domain Eukaryota; kingdom Metazoa; phylum Mollusca; class Gastropoda; order Stylommatophora; family Ariophantidae; genus Megaustenia; species Megaustenia siamemsis. Next base: position 76,434,385 of record JAVIAB010000108.1, read on the forward strand.
AAATACAAGGTGTCCCATAAACCTCCACGCCTCTCACTTTTTAGCAAACTAACATTATTGATATAATACTCTCCGCAATATGATTTGTTAACACTTAAAACGTATAGTATATATGTATATATAGTTAATGCTTTAAGCAGTCTACTGCACTTCTCAAGCTCCGTCCTGTCTGTGGCTGATCATGTAGCTGCACATTGAAACTGCTGGAATTACTACGTACTTTATGCCGACTGTAGTAAATGGAAAGAAATAGCAATGTTTGGTTTTTCTGCTGCAAGTCCCAAAGAAAAGACAGGAGAAAGAAAATAATAGCCAGTCAGTAACATAAGAATGTAAACCATTGTCAGTCGACATTGCATCTTCGTGTCAGATTAGCGCGTTGTGAGCTGCAGTTGCGATGGAAATATCACAACCTTCCACTCGTTCATTCTGCGTTCGTCCGACTTTTCTTCAGCGTCAGCCCTTAAAAGAGCGTTAAGTGAGCGTTGATGAGCTCAACACATCCTCTTCAGGATGACAATTTTTGGACACGGGGTCGTTTTACTTACAGTCCCTACCCACTTGGGTCAGACTGATTAATCTGTTACCACAGCCACCACAAGAAGGTGGACCATGGTCGGAGTCAGTTTTCTGAAGTTTATAAAGTTTTAACTTCACCGAAGTTTTCAAAGGTATAACTTCACTATCTTTGCCAATTATAACAAAATAATTTGATTTACTTACATATCTGTGTGTGTGTGTTGTTTGTTTGTTCCTGCTGAAGGCCTATTGAGCCGAAGCGTCGTTCAAATGTGTGTCGTCATTAATCGCGTAAAGCTTTAACCATATCAGTTTTTCTATTTTTCATTTCTCCTCCAATTATAACACGCTACTCAGTGCTGTCAGACGACACGCTTGGCTCGCAGTGTACCTCGCCACAACTCTCTCTTATAGACGAGCTTCTCAATCACAATAAGGGAGTCAATGCCTTCTATAGTTCCCTCTCTTGTCAGAGTTCTCAGTATCTCTCGGCGTCGACTAGTTTTTGTTCATCTAGTGTTGTGTCCAATTTGAAAGTTTGCTTTGCAATTCTCTTATTACTTCTTCTCATCACGTGATCGGCACATGCCCACACTCTCTCCCTGACTTAGTCAAGACTTTTTGCAGCCCTTTAATTTCTCCTACGTCTGCATCAGTCATAATCTCATTTTACCGAATACTATTTGCTTAAACAGTGTTCCCACTACTCAATGCTAATTCAACAAGTGTCTCATCGCAGGAACATTAATACAAATTACTGTAACATAAACACCACTTTACTCTTATCATTACGTGTAACCATCTATTCAAGTGTTTGACCAGCTGTAATTGTCACGAAAATGGATTGGTCTCAATGATGTATTTCTCATATATTTCTATAAACTCCCATTTTTTCCTAAGAACACTGTTTACTTAGCCCTAGACTTTCGCCACATGACTTCACCGAGTGCCCTTATCAATCCTCGAGTGATTGCTCTTGAGTGGTAGTGTAGTTCTCGTTTCTCTCGAGTGTCCTTTTTGCTTCTTCTAATTATTATTATTATTATTGTTGTTGTTGTTGTTGTTGTTGTTAATACCTCTTCTTTCAAAGCGCAGTTCAGACCGAAAGAAATTTTTATGTAAAATTAACTTAAAAGCTGATACTTGAACGGTAATAACTAACTAAATTGCGTGCTCTCCCTCCTCTCTCTCGTTCCTCCCTCTCCCTCTCTCACCCTCTCCCTCCCTCACCCTCTCCCTCCCTCACTTTCTCTCACCCTGCCTCTCCCTCCCTTTCTCTCTCATCCTGTCTCTCCTTCCCTCTCATCCTGTCTCTCCTTCCCTCTCTTTCCTTTTCTATCTCCTTCCTTTATTCTTCATTCCCCCATTTCTCTTCCTCCTCCTTTTCTCTCTCCATTTCCCTTTTTCCTCCCTTTCATTCCCTTCCTCTCCTCTTTCTCTCCCTTCTCCCTCCGTTTCTGTCCCTTCCTCCTTCCATTTCTCTCTACCTCCCTCAATCTTTCGTCCCCCGTTTCTCCCCTCTCTCCCGCCAACACTCCCTCTCTATTCCCATCTTTATCCCCCTCTCCTTCTATAGTGTTAGTGTTCATATACAGTGTGGACATCTTAATCCTTAAGTGGTTTGAATGTCTATTGCAGCTTGTTCTCACACTATAAGCAATGAGCGTGCCCCGCCCACCTTGTTCTCTGTGCTCTTCTGTTCACCGCTAACATAATTGTTACCAGTTTCGTAGACGCCAGTTAAATAGTTAAACCGAGGAATAGATTCTACAGGATTGCCCCGCGTAGCATTTCAGAATTTAAGAATTTTGCATTGAAAAAAAAGGGGGGGGGGGGTCAAGAGGTAACTCGTCGGCCTTTGGACAAGAATATCCCGGTTTCGATCCTCATCACAGGCGGTGGGAATTTTATTCAAAAATCGAATTGGAAGTTGCTGTTCATGGCCAGGTCTGTGGGTAGTGTGATCCGATGATGAGCCCTCTCGGATAACGGCGAAGAACGGGAGGTCTCTTGTGCATTCGCGCACGTTAACGAACCATTGGCAGTTAAAAGAGTGGGCCTATATTGGTCACTTTTCCGGGAAACAAATCAACTCATCGATGCCAAAGACATGTGTCGTGCCGAAAGACGCAGGTTTCACTGCCGCAAACTAGCGACACAACGCACGAACGCCCACTTAACTGGCGAGCGCTAGGAAGAAAAGGCATAACACTAGAAGCGTTATCTTCATCTTCTACTGCGTTCTCCCATTTAGTACTCGACTTTATTGTCCAAGGGACAGCAACAACACCGAGTTATAGTGGTGTCAACAGTTCCCTCCCCGTGATAGACGTGTGGCACATTTTTGGGTGATGTGGTCAGTATCACGCCAGGCCAGTTGCTTTCCACAATTATCTCTGGGATACATTTTTTAAGGCCGGGTGAACCACGGAGCCTTGTCGATCCGGAAAACCCGGGCCCTTCTATTCAGGAAGCGATCACTAATCACAACCAGCCACCGAGGTTGCTGTACTGGTATAGGCTGGAAGTCTCTCTCTCTCTCTCTCTCTCTCTCTCTCTCTCTCCCTCTGCGATCAGGACTCAATCAGAGTAGAATTCCAGACTCTCACATGAAGTCAGCTGTCAGGTTAAGTGTGTTGATCGCCCCCACAGACAGAACATCACAATTAGAGTCTGCCAGATCCACTCTGATTGAACACCCGTTAAAACGTTGCACCGTGTTCTGCGCCAGTGGCCCAGTGCATCCGATTTCAGCTAGCATTTTATTGAGCTTTGCTTTCCTTAGCCTTTGATTGTCCCCAATCTTCCTGCAAGGCTGCAGATTGTAGGCTGGAAGTGATATTAGCGATAGCGAAGTGATATTAGCGATAGCGAAGTGATATTAGCGATAGCGAAGTGATATTAGCGATAGCGAAGTGATATTAGCGATAGCGAAGTGATATAAGCGAAGTTATGTAAGCGAAGTAATATTAGCGAAGTAATATTAAGGAATAAGCAAATAAAATATATTTCTATAAAATATGTATTGAAGTCAGACCTCTAAATAAGAGACAAACATTCGTTACCCAGAAACACACGTACTGTAGCAATTGGATGGAAGGAAAAGAAAACAAACGATGAAGTCTTAAAACAACTAAAAATGAAAAGAGAACTACTAAGCACAATTCAAACAAGAAAAATGCGATTTTTGGACCATGTTAAAAGACACAATAGCCTACTAAAAGTAATCCTGGAGGGGAAAATACAAGGTAAAAGAGGCAGAGGCAGACCAAGACTAACATGGACGAGTAATATTAAAAGTTGGACAAATCAGCCTATGACAACCTGCACCATCAAAGCAAGAGACAGAGCAGAATGGCGCTCCATGGTAGCCAACCTTTCGTTGCGGAGACGGCACTCGATGATGACTGTAGCAACATTTAAAGAAACGAACATTGCAAACGGGCATATATCTATGTCTGTTTACGATCGTGTACGATTCTATTTATTTGTGGGTCTGGAGGCGAAGGCGCGCCTCCCAGCGCCAGAGCTGGAAGTTGTCAGCGATCCACAGCTGATGGCTTGCGCCAGGATCGGTGAACCAGAACCATCCAGACCCTGCTCCACCTCTCCGTGGTGCCTCTAATAACAGACTAACCTGTCTAGTCTGCCCAAGCGAGTAGGGATCGAAGAGGGAAGACAACCCGGTACTCAAAAATGTCGTGCTGAAGTGATGTGTTAGGCCGAAAGGCGCAAATATCACAGTTATACTGCAAACCACAACACAACGCAAACACGCCTATTTAACGTCATTTTAAGGGCGGATGGTGACGAGGTACACTCCTTAAGTCATCGGTCGAACGCAAGCATTTGTGGGTTCTTGTCATCATGATCTTTAAACGCTTAATTTGTAAACTAATAATAACCAAAATAAATATATATAAATAAAGATACATTTAAAACCCCTATCTTCTCTGGTTTTCTTATTCCTCTTCTTTCTTCTTCTGCTTCTTCTTCATCATCATCATCTTCTTCTTCTTCTTCTCCTTCTCCTTCTATTTTCACAAATATCGTCTCCCTCTTCACTTAATTAACTTGAAGTATTCCTCCGCCTCTTGACTCCCTATAATCGCACTATTTTCTGACGTTTCCCATTTTTCTTCCTCACTTCCTTTCATGAGATCCGCAAAGATTAAACCTTTCTTGCGTGCGATATTAAAGAGTGGTCGGGATCAAAATAAGGCTTCCTCCAACAGGAAACCAAATGGGAATTTCACACGCGGAAGGCACGGCCTCTATCAGGTTGGACTTTGTTGAAGAGCTGGGCCAAGCCACGATGTAGAATTGGCTGTTTCTGGGTTTCCTTATCTTCTGTTAAAATGAGGCATTTTGTGGGCCCTAATGTAGCGTTGTAACGAGGGATGATCGTGTAAGGGACTTGTTTGAGATATCAAAGTTCATGCGCTTTTGATTGGTTGCTCCCAGCGTTCCTCGTCGTAATATTTGCTATCTATTTTCTGTGAGAAATAACGTGGTTAGAATAGAAACATGGAGCAGTTAGAAGAGTTTTAAATGGAGGGGGTAATAGAGTTGGGCAGTTAGAGAGTTTTTAAATGAGGGGTGAGCGAGAGGAAAAATAAAACATTTAGAGTTTTAAAAATAAAAGATAAGAGCATACACATTTAGAAGTGTTCTAGAGTTTTATTGGGAGAGGCGAAAGAGCACAAGGATGAAGTTTAAGAAGAGGTTTCAAGGAGTAGAAACTTTAGGGAAGCGTGGAGAAAGAGAGGTGAAACGGTTCAATAGAGCAGTTACAGTAGAAAATGTAGCACTGACGAAAGTAAACAAAGCAAAAAATAGAAGAGTTAATGAGTATGAGTTAGATAGGTTAAAGAGTTGAAGAAAGAGGGATTGGAGAGTTGAGCAATAGATCAGTAAATTTAGAATTACATGTTTATTAATGTAGAGTAGTCTAGGATAGTCAGCAATAGTCTAGAGGAATCAGCAATATAGTAGTCTAGGAGATTTATCAATATAGTCGTCTAGGTGAGTCAGCAATATAGTGGTCTAGGAGAATCAGAAATAGAGTAGTCTAGGAGAGTCAGCAATAGAGTAGTCTAGGGGAGTCAGCAATATAGTGGTCTAGGAAAATCAGAAACAGAGTAGTCTAGGAGAGTCAGCAATAGAGTAGTCTAGGGGAGTCGGCAATAGAGTCGTCTAGGTGAGTCAGCAATATAGTGGTCTAGGAGAATCAGCAATAGAGTAGTCTAGGAGAGTCAGCAATAGAGTAGTCTAGGGGAGTCAGCAATAGAGTAGTCTAGGAGACTCAGCAATAGAGTAGTCTAGGAGAGTCAGCAATAGAGTCGCATAGGGGAATCAGCAATAGAGCAGTCTAGGAGAAATAGCAATAGAGTAATATAGGAGAGTCATAAATAGAGTTGTCTACGAGAGTTAGCAATAGAGTAGTCTAAGAGAGTCAGAGATAGAGTAGTCTAAGAGAGTCAGCAATAGAATAGTTGGTCTGTAGTGAGAATTGAGCAATGGAAGAGTCGATGTGTTGGAAATGATGTATCTGATTGTGTATAATGCTGTGTCAGAGTCCACATTCAAAGATTTGATTTGCCTAACCATTCTTTTCCCCTACTCGTGTATGAATGTCAAGTTGGGCGTGTCCTCAACGTAAACACGTGCTATGTATGGACCGTGATTTATTCAGCGCGCCACCACATTGCTCAGCTTCCACTCTCACAGTTTCCCCACAAGAAATGTTTCCTGGCACGTTTGAAGCAGTGTCTAACAATGATCTGGTACTATCACTTTCATTGTGTGTTTAGTTCTGACGTTACATTAGCTTTAGTTTTTACTTACATTAATGAAAGACCACTCTGTAAGGAACGAGAAGGAGAGATAGGCAGAGAAAGAGATGGGAAGATAACATCAATGATTGTACAGGCCTTTGACTTTGTACAGTCCCAAAGAATAACTGAAAATATAGAGAAACTGAGAAGGTTTTCAGAGTCTGTTAGTGGTGTCCCAACGACCCCAAGTTGACAACATCTGTCAGTGGTGTCCTAACGACCCCCAGTTAGACATAATCTGTCAGTGGTGTCCCAACAACCCCCAGGTTGACAACATCTGTCAGTGGTGTCCTAACGACCCCCAGGTTGACAACATCTGTTAGTGGTGTTCCAACAATCCCCAGGTTGACAACATATGTCAGTGGTGTCCTAACGACCCACAGGTTGACAACATCTGTCAGTGGTGTCCTAAAGACCCTCAGGTTGACAACATCTGTCAGTGGTGTCATAACGACCCCCAGGTTGACAACATCTGTCAGTGGTGTTCCAACAACCTCCAGGTTGACAACATCTGTCAGTGGTGTCCCAACAACCCCCAGGTTGACATCTGTCAGTGGTGTCCCAACAACACCCAGGTTGATAACATCTGTCAGTGGTGTCCTAACGACGCCCAGTTTGACAACATCTGTCAGTGGTGTCCCAACAACCCCCAGTTTGACAACATCTGTCAGTGGTGTCCCAACAACCCCCAGGTTGACAACATCTGTCAGTGGTGTCCCAACAACCCCCAGGTTGACAACATCTGTCAGTGGTGTCCTAACGACCCCCAGGGTTATGAGATGAAAAGGAAGATACATTAATTATATCTTGTGTTCTCATGTTAGTCACTTAGTTTTCACATTATCATTTTTAGTTCACACGTGCATTAATTGTGTCTTTAGTTCTGAAGTAAATAACACCTTTAGTTCTTTCCGTTTCGTGTATCATTCCAATGCTGAATTTCTTTTGGACAGCCTGGAAAACACAGGCACAAGAACGCACTCGTGAACACAGCAGGAGCCATTTTGTGATTAAGTCCCGGGAAATTGCTTGACCCAGAGCCCTCGTCTCAGTCTCAGGGATGATATGATCGAGTGTGATCTGTGACCAGGGCCTCATAGCATGCTCTCGTGAGACGAGGCGTCGTTTATTTCCGCGTCACTGATGACGCAGTCAGATCAAGCGAATGATGAATGTGATGATGAAGGGGATAACGATTTGATCCATCTTATATTTAGTTTCCTGGCCTAAGATCACTAGTTTACTCGCTGTTTGTTATATTGTGGTTATTATCTCCACATTTGTACAACAAACTCTGTTATCTCTCTTTTCTCCCAGTCTCTCTCCCTCTTCCAATTCTCTCCTCTCGTTATATTTCTGTACATTCATAGAATAATTTCAAAGCTTTGGTAGAGTTTATTTTTCCCTATTTATTTATGATACTTTTTTTTACTCCTCAAATTAAGAAGACATATTAACCTAAAAGAATAAAATTAAAGGGCATGCCAATACTGTCGAAGTGCATTTGTCGGGTTGTCATATTGTTTTTGGCACCTGCCTTAGATTTTCTTCCCTTCTCAACAAGTAACGAGAACGTAGATCGTTGTTTTGTTTTCACATACAAGCCTGCCAAACTTGGCTTTCTTGGAACAACTGGTTGGACTCCGCAAGATATCGAGCATTTAACTTAAGGTATCATTGTGTGTTGGTTCGTGGTCAAGAAGGCGGCGATCTTGTTGCTGGTGGTGATTTTGATGTATAGAAATGGAGATTAAGAACAGAAAATAGGGATGGATTAGCCATATATCATGAAGCCCACCAAGTAATATTGAAATGATGATGGCAGTGAACTGGAATCGACAGGGAACTAGGAAAGTTGGAAGACTCAAGCAGACTTGGGGAAGAACCGTCGAGACAGAAGCAAAGGCTGCAAGATGGACAGGAGCTCATTTGGAGAAGATAGTACAGACCTGGGTCTGTGGGAGAATGTGGTTGTAGCCCTTTGCTCCACGAGGATCTGTAAGGTGTAATTCAATGGCAAGTATTAATTTGAACAACATGTAACAACCTAAAAAGAAGAGACCAAACCATTTTCAGACTAAGAACTGGACATGTACCATCGAACATTCGCATTAGTAGAATACGACAAAACGAAACTCCAGCATATCCGCGCTGTTAACACTCACACGAAACATTAGAACATCACCTGTTTGACTATCCTCAGCTCACAGACATCAGACCAATTCTACTTCATCAAAGACTTGAGAAATGGAATATCTTGTTCGGAGCTACAAGGGAACTCAATACCTGCAGATATCATGACTTGGCGTCTGGCCGAAGCTCGCGCACCTCTGGGTCCATAACAAAAACAGCAGCGTATACAGAAACGAAGAAGTTCACAATTTTAAGTCCACAATTCTGCAGAGGCCAAGAAGCCAGCTCTGGAACCAACTCTTCGCTCAGCTGCTGCTATCTACCCGCCATCTCAACGTCCGTTTCAGGTGACCCGTCTGGGCATCATGTGATGCCCTGGAACGACTCTCTGCCCTCTCAGAAAACAACGGTAACCTTACACCTCATCCTGCCACCCAAACACCTCACCAGGAAAACACGGTTTGCTGTTTACCGAGTGATAACCCCACGCCGTAGAACAACACCATCTAACAGCCAAACAAACAAATTAACCACATCGCTTCTCCTCATTGTCCAGAGAAAACAGTCGACCCTGCCGGAGGTTTCTCCCCTATCTGATGCCATTGTGTATACAAACAGCCACTAGTTACGCCCTTGTGAGATCAGGACTGATAACTCCGGACTAAATCCGTGCACGATTATACATCTTGGCATCTACGACAACAGTTCTCAAACCATTTTTGATGACCACCGGAGATAAAGGCGCCTCACAGCAGCAAAGCTGAAAGCAGTCAGCTACCCACAGCTAATGGGTTGCGTCAGGATCGCTGAACCATTCAGACCCTGCTCCACCTCTTCGCAGTACCTCCAGAAACAGACTAACCCGTCTAATCTGGCCAAGCGAGTATGGATCAAAGAGGGAAGACAACGCGGTACTCAAAAATAACATGCTGAAGTCGGATGTGGTGGGCTGGAATGCACATATATCACAGTTCTACTGAAAACTAAGACACGACGTATATACGCCCACTGAATATGATGGAGAAGATATGACACACGTCCTTGCTCGTGGTCAAGGGAGAAGATGTGACACACTTCCTTGCTCGTGGTCAAGGGAGAAGATGTGACATACGTCCTTGCTCGTGGTCAAGGGAGGAGATGTGACATACGTCCTTTCTCGTGGTCAATGGAGAAGATGTGACACACGTCCTTGCTCGTGGTCAAGGGAGAAGATATGACACACGTCCTTGCTCGTGGTCAAGGGAGAAGATATGACACACGTCCTTGCTCGTGGTCAAGGGAGAGAATGTGACACACGTGTTGCTTATGGTCAAGGGAGAGAATGTGACACACTTGTTGCTCATGGTCAAGGGAGAGAATGTGACACACGTCCTTGCTCATGGTCAAGGGAGAGAATGTGACACACGTCCTTGCTCATGGGCAAGGGAGAGAATGTGACACACGTCCTTGCTCATGGGCAAGGGAGAAGATGTGACACACGTCCTTGCTTATGGTCAAGGGAGAGAATGTGACACACGTCCTTGCTCATGGGCAAGGGAGAAGATGTGACACACGTCCTTGCTTATGGTCAAGGGAGAGAATGTGACACACGTCCTTGCTCATGGGCAAGGGAGAAGATGTGACACACGTCCTTGCTCGTGGTCAAGGGAGAGAATGTGACACACGTCCTTGCTCATGGGCAAGGGAGAGAATGTGACACACGTCCTTGCTCATGGGCAAGGGAGAAGATGTGACACACGTCCTTGCTTATGGTCAAGGGAGAGAATGTGACACACGTCCTTGCTCAAGGTCAAGGGAGAGAATGTGACACACGTGTTTGCTTATGGTCAAGGGAGAAGATACGACACACATCCCTGCACATACACACTGGGGAAGATCTAACAAACGTCCTGCACATGACCAAATAGGCAGCCGAAGAGCATAAATAGCAAAATTCAAGAATTAAATTGAGCCAATAAAAGATGCATCAAGAAAACAGGGAGACCCACAACATAACTATGTCTTATTCACTTTGCGACGAATTTGCTATTGAAATATAAACTGAAGAAACAGTGAGAGAAATTGCTCAGTAAAACTGCCAGTTATAGGCATCACTGGGTATGTTATAACACCCCACATCAAAGCGTCTATAAAACTGACAAGACATAATAACATTGTGTAAGTGTGACGTCAACATTGTATCGATTTAAGTGAGAATGAGTTTATGCAGACAAACTTAGAGCTGTAGTGGATGAACTAGTCTTCCGAGGACAAGAGAGTATCTCGCGGCTCAAGGGTTCTCCCACACACGGTGGGAGAGAAAGGTGTGTGCGAGATTGACGTCTGGGAGTCATGACCCAGGAGGACCCACCTCTCCTGGTGTCAGGAAGCTAAAGGGCTGAAACACTTGCTCGATGTAGGGCTACACTTCTGATTGTCAGATTACCTCCTGATGCAAAGCCTCTGTATAAAGAGTTTCCTATTAATGTCTCTGGTGTTGTGGTGGTGCACACATATGCGGATGTTAAAATAATAATAATAATACAAATTATGGACAGACGCAATATTCCCATAATGGAGGCGTGACGGAATTTTTTAATTTGTTGTTTTCTCGGCCTTTGCTCAAATCGGCAGTGTCGAGAAGCTGTAGAGGAAGCTTTGAGTGCAGCGTGTCGCCGTGGTTTAAGGACAATGACAGCAAATTCTACGGAATTAAAGTTATTTAGAATAATGGTACTAAGCCTCCAGTCTTGTCGATCTCAAGCAGTGGTTACCTCGCTGGCAACACTTACTCACTGCTAGGTAGCCCATAGCATCAATTGTAGGGACAATCCCCAGGTTTATCGCCAATGTTGGAAACCGCTGAGCCACGAAAGTCGTAGCAAGACTTTAATCTCAGCATCGTACCGAACGGTCTCGTGTGCTCTAGAACCAATAAACGAGGCGGCTATCGCGAGAGTTCGAGGGCGACTCAAACAATAGTCTGGATATTATTTGTGTTTATTTCATAATCAAGCCCTGTCGTAAACCGTTATTTTCAGCTTTTAAATGTGTGCAATATATGTCTCTTTTTGTTTACTTCTTTTAATGGTTATTAAGTAAGTTATAAAGTAGTTTTTTTATGGTTTGTGTCGGAGGGAGGATTTATATATATAGTCGGAGATTATCTGGGTGTGGAAACTGAGGTAGTATTAAGATTAGAGGCATAACGAAAATGGAGTGGAAGGGGAGGCGGATATATGTTTGATATGTAGGAGGAGAGAGTAGGAGATCTAAATGAAATAAAGTGATATAAAGAGTTGAAAAGTATTTGTTGAGAAACCTGTCATCAGGTTTGTTTTGTTTTATAGTGTAGGTAAGGGTTGATAGTTGTGATATAAATGTATGTGGATAGATGTTGGAGCACAACATCCACGCTTGGGTGAATCAACGGTTGGGACCAATTGATTGCATCGAAGGTTGGGACGAAGTCGTTTATTTTAAAATTATAATTTTCTTGAATGCGTGTTTTTATTACCCTCTTTATTTCTTTCTCTCTCCCACTCTACAAAAAAAATGTCACAAAGAATACTCCATTCTCTACACAGCATTCACTAATCTCTACACATCATTTACCAATCGCTACACATCATTCACCAATCTCTACACATCATTCACCAATCTCTACACATCATTCACTCACTACATATATTCTACCCTGTATTTTTATCTGCCTGTGACTTCATGTGTATTTCGTCCTCATGTGCCCCTCCTTCTTGTATTTCTATATCTCCCTCATTTCCTCTCATATTTTTTTTAATTCCCCACCCACCTCCATCCCTCCATACCACCCTTAACAATCTCACGATACTCTCATTCTCTTCCTTCTTTGTCTCGTTTCCAAATGCCCTCCATCATCTTACCCCTCCCGAGTCCCTGCAACACCAGGAAGCAACACTCATATTTACCACCATGTCACTTCATGTAATAAGCTATTGTTGATGTCAGCGTTGCCACAAGTGCTCATCAAGTGTTCTGGGAAGACACTGCGCACTTTTGGATCGTTTCCTACGTGACTGCATGCTCCTCCCATCTCTTCACTCCTAGTCACCCCAGCCCCCACCCCCCTCCCCCTCCTCTTTTCCTCCAACCCGTGTCTTACTTTCATCCACCTTTTCCAGCCTCTGAAGGTGCTGACATTCTAAGCAATTATTTGTAAACAAATCTTATTGTTATTACTATGGTCGTGTGGCTGCCGGGCCCATACTGTGAGGGAAGACAGGAATATATAGCCACTGTTACATCCATGCATAGAATAAGAAACGACTGACGAGGTTTGGAATCATCGCCTGTGCAGTCGAATAGGACATGCACTGAACAACCTTGTCAACGGAATTTACCGATGCATTTTGGGACATGCTGTGACAAGTGGTGGAGCGAATATGGGGAATTCCTGACTGCAATGAAACTGGTTCCAGCAATAAAATACAATAGAATGTTGCTACTATTTCAGTAACTATTGTTATCAGTTGTATTTATTTTATTGGAACATATCATCATCATCATCATCGGGTGCCGTGACCACATGTGTAAGCTACCACGTCTCTCCAAATATTCCTGCCACTGGTATTAGTTACCAGTTCCACTATTCATTTTTTCTCCATCCCAAACTGGTAGATTGCCTTATAATTTTGTCTCTTTCTGTTCTTGTACTTTCCCAGTTGCCATATTTGTTTCCACTTGTCACAATAGCTCCCAGTTGTCACAGTAGTTCCCAGATGCCTTACTAATTCTCCGTTCTCACAATAGTTCTCACTTGTCACAATAGTTTTCACTTGTCACAGTAGCTCCCAGTTGTCACAGTAGTTTCTACTTTCCCACTTCTAGTGACATGACCAGAAAAAGATAGACTACTCTTTGTGTCTTTTTTCGTATTTCAAAAGTTCTTTTTGAACATTTCTCGCTGTCACTCTCGAGATAACGTAGATTTATTGCATGTGTATACGTCATCTTCATCTTGGTGTTGGGATGATTAATGAGGATTGCTCACTCATGCATTCTTGGTCGCCCACTGAAATGTCGCTAATCATCAATTTATATCCTTCTCTTTTTTCCTGCGTTCACATTCCCTGTCTTCTCTCGCTAGGTTTTTCTTTTTTGTTCTCTTTGTGTGTGGCTTACTCCCTTCCACAAATTTCTCTCAGTCGTCCTTCCTCCTCCCTCTCTCTTTCTCTCTCTCTCACGCCATCTCTATCACTGTGTTTCTTTAATTCTCTTTCTTTTCATCAGTACTTACAGTTTTTCTTCTTCCAATGCTATCCTTCCCTCGCTTTTCTTCTCCCAGTCCTCTCCTTCCATCACTACTCATCATCTCACTCATTCCTCTCTCTTATTTTATGTTCTTTCATTTCAATAACTTTCTATTTCTTTTAAATATTCTTCTTTTCATATCGTCCTCGTCCATCTTCATTAATCCATCCTCTTTTCCCTCCAGTTAACCACGAGATATGAAGGCTTCGTATATCTTTGTATATATTACCACTATCATCATGATGCTGAGCACAAGTCAGTCTATTAGACTCCAATAGTTGTCATCATCATAAACGTACTACAAACGTACTACTGCTAAGACGGGTAGAGCATGCACAAAGGGGTCTCCGATAGTACTAGGCATGTGATCTCAGCCACCTTGTTTCGTTACCGCATTCTGTCATCTCTTCCAACCAACCTTCCACGAAATGTTAAACTTGCAACACCCCCTCCCCAACCTCCCCATTTCCCCACTCTTCAAAATCTCCTTAGAGTTTCTTTCTGCCTTTGTCTTTGTGTGCACTCGACCCATGTCTGCATTCACTGTGTATGTGACACTCGTCCTGTAAGAGAAAAACAGCTGCTGTCAGAAAGTAACAGAGTACGACAGCCGAGACTGTTGAAATGCAGCAGTCACAGAAGATAGGAAGTCACGTGTTATCTCGGCCTGGCTGACAGACGTGCTACCACTGCCGTTGTCCTGTCACTCGGCCAGCGAAGTCGCGTGGTCCAGCTCTGTCGCAGATAACTCACAGAGCAAATTGACTTTGAGGAAATGAGATTCGAGAGGAGGAGGAGGTGGGGGCTGCAGGAGGAAGCTGTCCGTGAGTAGGACAATGCACATGCTGAATATTAGCATAATTAGTGTGTGTGTGTGTGGTGTGTTTGTGTGGTTAGTGGTTAAAACAATGAAGAACTGAGTATTGGTCGCATTTGTGTGTGTGTGTGTGTGTGGTAAGGAAAGACAATTAGCCAAGGGGTTGGTCCATGCTGCCGGATGAGAATGTGTGACTCAGGGTAAGGTGGAGGTGATATTCTGTGGAGTGAGAGTGGTTTTTGATATGGTGGTGTTCATTTCACGAAAGGTGCAGCAATTGGTCCGAGAGAGACAGATTGAAGGGAGCCAGGGACGAAAAGAAAGAAAGAAAGGAGAAGAAGTAAAAAGATGAGAAGGATGGGTTAAGAAAATAAAGAACAAAAGAAAGGAAGACAGAAAAAAAATTAACAAAATGAAGGAAAGAAGAAAAAAGAACAAAACGAAATTTTTTAATGCAAACTATAGGTTGAAAGAAACATGTATACAAAAGAAACATGTATACAAAAGAAACATGTATAGGAAAGAAACGTGTATACGAATGAAATGTGTATATGAAAGATACGTGTATACGAAAGAAACATGTATAGGAAAGGAACTAAGAAATGACATTTTTTTAAAAAATGAAATTTACAGAAATAGGAAGGAAGGACTAAGGAAAGATGAAAAGAGGCGGTATCACACACACAGTGAAAGAAAGCAGTAGTGTGAAAGGACTTAGGAAGGATAGAAAAAAAATTATATCGCACAGACAAGAGACAGAGACAGACTGGCATCTAATTAAACGTGAGAGCTATTTCAACTAGATGTCAAGATGTTATTTCAAAGAGAGAGAGAGAGAGAGAGAGAGATCATGCTTGAGAAATGGGTGATACTTGCAAGAAACAAGATCTGGTAATGAAAATCATATAAATAATACATGGAAGACTGCGAGAAATATAGCGGGGGAGGGGGAGATGAAGAGTGAGTGAGATTAAATGGACGATATGGCTGTCTACGACAGTCCAGGCACGTCCGTTCCTGGTGACTAACATTGGAAGATAAATTGATTACTGCCCCTCAAAGCTGGTCTTAAGGCCAGGCTAGCGACTTCACTTCCATTTGTCTTAGAGTCCGGGCAAAACGTGCCAGCAAATAGCATTACCGCGTTTGTCGTTTGCTGCTCTTTTTTGCTCTCACGGCTACTTCGGTGCGCATGTCCTTCCTGCAAGCTCGCTATTGTTAAACGTAGACGTCTCAATAGTGATCTAGGAACCAAAAATGTAGACGTCTCAATAGTGATCTAGGAACAAAAAATGTAGACGTCTCAATAGTGATCTAGGAACAAAAAATGTAGACGTCTCAATAGTGATCTAGGAACCAAAAATGTAGACGTCTCAATAGTGATCTAGGAACCAAAAATGTAGACGTCTCAATAGTGATCTAGGAACCAAAAATGTAGACGTCTCAATAGTGATCTAGGAACCAAAAATGTAGACGTCTCAATAGTGATCTAGGAACCAAAAATGTAGACGTCTCAATGGTGATCTAGGAACCAAAAATGTAGACGTCTCAATAGTGATCTAGGAACCAAAAATGTAGACGTCTCAATAGTGATCTAGGAACCAAAAATGTAGACGTCTCAATAGTGATCTAGGAACCAAAAATGTAGACGTCTCTGAACTTATCTGCTATAATATTGTAGACATCTCTGAACTTATCTGCTATAATATTGTAGACGTCTCTGAACTTATCTACTACAATATTGTAGACGTCTCTGAACTTATCTACTACAATATTGTAGACGTCTCTAAACTTATCTACTACAATATTGTAGACGTCTCTGAACTTATCTACTACAATATTGTAGACATCTCTGAACTTATCTACTACAATATTGTAGACGTCTCTGAACTTATCTACTACAATATTGTAGACGTCTCTGAACTTATCTACTACAATATTGTAGACGTCTCTAAACTTATCTACTACAATAGTGTAGACATCTCCTAACTCTGTTACAATAATATTGTAGATGTCTCTGAACTTATCTACTACAATATTGTAGACGTCTCTAAACTTATCTACTACAATATTGTAGACGTCTCTGAACTTATCTACTACAATATTGTAGACATCACTGAGCCATTGTGTTTTGGTCAAAAAAAAGGGGAACAACTGAAATATATTATCACAAACAGGTAAAATCAAGAGAAGAAGAGAAGAAAGCAGAAAGAAAATATACTGCACAGTTTAAGAGAGTGGTTTGGTAGAATTAAGCGAGACAAATGATAAACACAACAACTATAAGAATATAAATTTTTGGGAAGACATCACCTACGCTAGCAGACTTGACGATAATGATGGTGATGACGATAATAATGTTTGAGCGGTTTGTCATCTTCCATTATGTAGATAGACATGGCAAAACTATTTCCTCAATGACTCGTCCACGTGTTTCAAATGATTGGTTTGTACTCCCCGCTCTTCCAACATATATCCCGCGTTTTTGTTTGGTTTGTGATCTCCTTTCTGCTTGTCTGGTGACGTCACTGAGAGGAAAGTTCAACAGCCCTCTGTGGGCACTAAGAGTAGGAGTTATTGATATAACTGATATTTTTGAAATGATCTTTAATGCATGGCGTCAGAAGGTGTGTTTTTTTCCTTCCTTCCCTTCCCTTCCCATCCTTTCCTTTTCATTCATTTTCCTTCATTTCTTTCTTTCTGTCTGTCTTTCTTTCTGTCTGTCATTATTTTTCTGTATTTCTTTCTTTTTCTTTGTTTCTGTTTTCTTTCTTACTTTCCTTCTTTCTCTCTGCTAGCAGAAGGTAGTTATATAAACGATCTACGCATAATTGTTTTCAAAAGAACAGATTGATATTTTTCCCCACTGAAATAATCTACCATCATCAATTATTAATACCCTTCGCCACTGCTGAAAGTGAAAGAGATTAAGCACCCATGTGTCTACCGGGAATGCAGAAAGAATTATTGTTGCCAACAACCGATCCTTGTGAACATGCTGGCGGTGTGTTAAATCCCTAGGTGGCATATTTTTTTCTTTTCTTGTTCATCTCCACCTCATCCTCATCACTACCACCACAGGGAGAACTTGCTGTCCCTAATCACGCCAACCACTGAGCCGAATCTTGGAATTTGAAAAATTAATGAAACAGAAAATGGAGTTAATTTATGTCTTCAGCCATCTGCCTGTCTCTCTCTCTCTCTCTCTCTCTCTCTCTCTCTCTCTCTCTCTCTCTCTCTCTCTCTCTCCCCTCTTATTTTTTTTTTCTCTGTTT
The DNA here is from genome assembly GCA_032433765.1 of Megaustenia siamemsis. Lineage (NCBI taxonomy): Eukaryota > Metazoa > Mollusca > Gastropoda > Stylommatophora > Ariophantidae > Megaustenia > Megaustenia siamemsis. The sequence continues at coordinate 76,452,234 of JAVIAB010000108.1, forward strand.
TGCACCCTTTACTGTTTCTCCCTTTTTCTGAAAATATAAACAAAAAACGAAGATAAAAAAATAAAGAATACAATTAAATGCCAACTTGTCTGCAAGAAGAAGATGACTGAGCAAACTAGCAATTTCTGCCCCTGGCAGTTGTCTCGGAAAAGAACAAATTTGAGGTTTGCTTGCTGTGACTTTCGAACTAGTCCCTGACAGTTCGTGAAACTTGTAATTATGAGTGCACGATCTCTGTTTGATGCTTTCTTAGCGTGATATGTGATGTCGTATGTGCTTGTGGCTAGCTTCAGTTTGTGACATTGTCTGCACCAACGAATGGTCTCTAGGGACGATCACGCGTGAAGTAAGATAGTTATGATGGCAATAACTTTTAGCGGTTTGTGGTTGCAGGTCCTTTGGGACTGTCCTCCTATCAAATGTAATCATAAAAATAAAAACCATCTCTAAAAATTATATACTGAAGAAGTGCAAACGTGTTTTGTGACGCATATGTAATATGGTGCTAATGTTCACATTTTATATAAGCTCTGGCACATCTATGGGTGGTGTGGTCATTATTCACAGCTGCTTATTTTCATCTGAAAGTGGTATTTTAGTTCTCATCTTGGAAACTTTGCATCGTTTATGCTTGAAGATGCCCTAGGTCAAGTACATTCTACATATTTTTAAAATTGATATTTTGCGAAAGTGGTTTCAATTTGTGACACCGGACGGGAAAAGTCAGATCTTTAGTTAAAGTCAATATTTACGTGCGAATTCTATTTTATAAGTTAACACAAATAACGCATATCGGTAAATCTGAGAACGTTGGGTCTGTGATATAACCTTTATATTTAAGACAAATCTTCTAATCAGTGTGAGCGTATAGTAGAAGAAGCAGATGTTGATTTGAGCTTTCTGGGATGTCATCAACGAGGAAGTCAACTAAAATGTCAGTGACAAACAACCGTGTATTGTTGCCATGGTGGGGTGGGGCAACATTTCTGGCGTTTATTTGTAGACCTCTGAGTGTTTCTGTTAGAGAATATGTGTAGTTGTTGTTAGTGCTTGGGTTTTTCTTCTGTTAGAGAATATGTGTAGTTGTTGTTAGTGCTTGGGGGTTGTTTTTTTCTGAATGAGTTGTTTGAGGAGCTTCCTTATTTATTGTCTCTGTTGTTTGCCAATAATAATTCTGAAATGTGTGTGTGTGGAAAGTGTGTCATGACTCATCTTCGAATGTCGAGGACAGATCTCTTCATGTTAGTCTTCCTCTCCATGTTACGCCTTTCGCTGTTGCTTGTAACCGAGTCTTGATAAGGCCGTTAGATCTCGTGACAATCCCATACCAACTTAATCCCTCCCCCCCCCCCCTTCCAACCTTCCATCACATTTTTAAAAAACGCCTCCTTGGGTGAACTCTTATTGTCGATGATCTTATTATTGTATGCAGGACTGTCTTTGTGTGAGGTGATGCCCGTGATCTTATTATTGTATGCAGGACGGTCTTTGTGTGAGGTGCTGCCCATGATCTTATTATTGTATGCAGGACCATCTTTGTGTGAGGTGCTGCCCATGATCTTATTATTGTATGCAGGACGGTCTTTGTGTGAGGTGCTGCCCATGATCTTATTATTGTATGCAGGACCGTCTTTGTGTGAGGTGCTGCCCTTGATCTTATTATTGTATGCAGGACCGTCTTTGTGTGATGTGCCCATGATATGATCTAAAGCCAGATTTCCTTACTTTGTATACCAACGTCTAATGTTCGTTAGCTTCGCGTGTATCGAGAACGTGACGTAATTCCTGTGTTATTGTAGTCCAATTTTGTGTGTTAGGTTGTTTGATTTCTTCTCAACATTGGTAAAACATTTCTTGTCTGCCCTTTTCTCTTGTTTTAATTTTATAATGATTCGTTATTGATGATGGATCATAGATATTTGATTAAAGATGAGACTGAAGGATTTAGTGAAGTTTTGAATGGAAAAGAAGACATGATTAGAGTTGGAATGTCTGGTCGAGTACAGGTAGCAATAGAATAGTTCTTGATCTGGAGGTTGTGATCTGTGAGAACCAGGAAATATTGATGAGGAAAGAATGATAATTTGTAACATTTCTGGAAATTTAAATTCCCGAGAAATTGTAAGTGAGCACAACTTTCTGACTACTTGTTTCGAAATTTGAATTGCTAAAAAAAATAGTCTACAAATTATAATTCCTAATTCCTGACAAATTTCATAGAAATGTGAATCGCTGTAAAGTGTATACTAATTAGAATTTCTGACATACTAAATTAGAAACTGACAGACCATTTAAAATAATATTTTGGAATTTTAATTCTTTTAAATTAAAACGGAACTCTATATGAACTGAGTGGTCTAGATGTAAGTCGTCGGTGTCTTGGCGGGGAGGTACCGGGTTCGATTCCCACCACAGGCGGTGGAAAATATAAAGAAATCGAATTCGTAGCTTTACCCTCGCCTGGTCTCTGGTTAGTGAGATCCCATGTCTAGTAGATAAAGAAACCTTAGCAGTTGTAAATGTGAAAGAGTAGGCCAAAATTACCCGCTGCCCGGGCAAAAATGAATAGGAAAAAAATTACACAAAAACGTTAAAGCTCTTGACCATAAAAATATGAGAGTGCTTCTGAAGTTGGAGAATATCTGCCTGAATGGCGAGGGACACCTAAGCACATAGTTGTCAGTGTAAAAAAAAAATAGCAAAAAGTGACATTCACGCAAAATTGAGTCCCTCGGGACTTCGTTAGAGATATAAAGCTGGCGAAATAAAGAATCTAAATAAAGGCGTAACAGAACTCTAGTTGTTCCTGTTACTGGAACTTGATCTCCTGATAAACTGTATCTAAACTAAGCTGTGTAATTGCAGCGTTTTGTTAGCAGCTAAAATGCTTGTGTTTAGCCCGGGTGACCAGAAGCTGTAACGATCCATACATAACACTATCTGTTGTTTGGTTTCCCATAGAAAATTGCCTGTGTGGATCTGGAGACGGACGAGTGCCCTGACCGATGCCTGGCCAAGGTCACCTCCATCGCTGGTCGGCGACTGTGCTTGCCATTTCGTTTTGTAAGTGTGTTGACACATCCTCCATGCACCTGAGCACATCCTTATAACCCCCCCGCTTCATCTTTCATTTCAAACGAAAGATTTACCTTTTTCCCCCAAAGTTTTCCCAGAGATGTTTTTATTTTTATTAATTTTTTTTTTTTTTTTTTACTTTATTCCTATTCCTGCATCTGCCAAACGTGAACCCATGGTAAAAATCATTTATTTGTGTGTATTGTTGTGTCCCCGAAGAAGGCTTATAGCCGCAACGTCGGATTGTATAGCTCAATTTTTCGTAATTTTAATAAAACTAATAAAAGCATACTGTGTGTGTGTGTAATGCTTGTTTATACCCATCCCCTACACACTGCCTACCCTATGCATATTTGAAAAGAATTGATAAGGTGGTAAAGCTGTTATCATCTATACGTCATCATCAACATCATATTATCATCATTATGCAATCCGCCTCCAAATTTCGCCTTCATTTTTTTTTCTCTTCTTCGTCCGTCATTGAAAGGACGTTAAATGCGCTGCGGCTTACACAAGCTGCGACGTGTGCACCTTTCCGTCTGAGACATCCGACTCGGTTATGGCATCATTGGGCACCGGGTTGCCGCCCCTTTTCAGTTCCAACAAGTTGGTGGGCAAATTGGGTAGTATGTTTTCTGTGAGCGCCACGAAGAGGCAGAAAAGAAAGGTGGGGGAGAGAGAGGGGTGTTTTGTTAGCTGGTTGTCGCTGGTCTGACGCAAGTAGCTAACTATGGGTAGCTGACCATTTTCAGCCCAGCATCTATTTGTCGCCTTGGCCTGGAGTGCTCAGTTTGAAAGTTGTAAAGTGAATTTTGAAATGGTGAGTTTAGGTAGGTGGTTTAGAGCAGTGATAGGCAAATGGTGGTACTCGGGCCAGATCCAGCCCACCAGTCTTTTTTTCTCGGCCCTCGAAGCATCCACATATATTAATTATATGTTATTAAAAACCATAGTTTCAGTCGGTTAAAGAAATAAATTATGATAAACTTGATGCTGACCCTCTAGTCCTGGCCTTGGCTATAATCTGACCCGTGGTCAACCTTAAGTTGGCCCCCCACTGGCCTAGAGGTAAAGCGTCACTTATAACTAGAGCGTCCTGGGTTTGATTCTCACACCACAAGCGATGGGGGATTTTTACAAATGTAATCCATGCTTTCTTCACAGCCTTGCCGTCCCCTGGTCTCTGGGTAGTGAGATACGATATCTAGTCCTCTCTGGGTAGTTAGATACGATGTCTAGCCCTCTCTGGGTAGTGAGATACGATATCTAGCCCTCTCAGGGTAGTGAGATACGATGTCTAGCCCTCTCTGGGTAGTGAGATACGATGTTTAGCCCTCTCTGGGTAGTGAGATACGATGTCTAGCCCTCTCTGGGTAGTGAGATACGATGTCTAGCCCACTCTGGGTAGTGTGATACGATGTCTAGCCCTCTCTGGGTAGTGAGATACGATGTCTAGCCCTCTGTGGGTAGTGAGATACGATGTCTAGCCCTCTCTGGGTAGTGAGATACGATGTCTAGCCCTCTCTGGGTAGTGAGATACGATGTCTAGCCCTCTCTGGGTAGTGAGATACGATGTCTAGCCCTCTCTGGGTAGTGAGATATGATGTCTAGCCCTCTCTGGGTAGTGAGATATGATGTCTAGCCCTCTCTGGGTAGTGAGGTACGATGTCTAGCTCTCTCTGGGTAGTGAGATACGATATCTAGCCCTTCCTGGGTAGTGAGGTACGATGTCTAACCCTCTCTGGGTAGTGAGGTACGATGTCTAGCCCTCTCTGGGTAGTGAGATATGATGTCTAGCCCTCCCTGGGTAGTGAGATAAGATGTCTAGCCCTCCCTACGATGTCTAGCCCTCTCTGGGTAGTGAGATATGATGTCTAGCCCTCTCTGGGTAGTGAGATAAGATGTCTAGCCCTCCCTGGGTAGTGAGATACGATGTCTAACCATCTCTGGGTAGTTAGATACGATGTCTAGCCCTCTCTGGGTAGTGAGATAAGATGTCTAGCCCTCCCTGGGTAGTGAGATACGATGTCTAACCCTCTCTGGGTAGTGAGATACGATGTCTAGCCCTTCCTGGGTAGTGAGATACGATGTCTAACCCTCTCTGGGTAGTGAGATACGATGTCTAGCCCTTCCTGGGTAGTGAGATACGATGTCTAACCCTCCCTACGATGTCTAGCCCTCTCCTACAGCGACCAAAGCATGAGGTCTCGTGTGCACTCTGCGCACTTTAAAGAACCCTTGGCAGTAAAAAGCCGAAAAAGTCAGGTCATAATGTTGCAACCTGAGCGGGAGCAAAATTAAGCAAATATACCCTTGCAGACGGATGTGTCGGGTCTAAATGCGGCAAAACGCAAATATCGCGGCATTGTGGTAAACTAGAGCGCCTTCACTTAACGGGAGAACGTTGAGAAGAAAATGCTAGGTCCCTTTTTAAAGACCCTTTCCCTCTCTCTTTTTTCTATCTTTTGCTCTCTTTCTCTCTCTCTCTCTCTCTCTCTCTTTCCTTCTACCTGTCTCTCTCTCTCTCTCTCTTTCCCTCTACCTCTCTCTCTCTCTCTCCCTCTGTTTGTTCTCTCTCTCACTCTCTCTCGTTTTCTATTTCTTTCTTTCTCTTTTTTTGTATCTCTTTTTTCTCTCTCTTTCTAAAAACTTTGTCAGAATTAGCCTGCTTTTGTTGGTTGTCTTGTTTTATTGCTCGGTGTTCTCTCTTCACAGATCACGTTCTCATTAACTGTTCTCGCTTCACAGATCACGTTCTCATTGACTGTTCTCGCTTCACAGATCACGTTCTCATTGACTGTTCTCTCTTCACAGATCACGTTCTCATAGTTCTCTCTTCACAGATCACGTTCTCATAGTTCTCTCTTCACAGATCACGTTCTCATTAACTGTTCTCTCTTCACAGATCACGTTCTCATTGACTGTTCTCTCTTCACAGATCACGTTCTCATAGTTCTCTCTTCACAGATCACGTTCTCATTGACTGTTCTCTCTTCACAGATCACGTTCTCATTAACTGTTCTCGCTTCACAGATCACGTTCTCATTGACTGTTCTCGCTTCACAGATCACGTTCTCATTGACTGTTCTCTCTTCACAGATCACGTTCTCATTGACTATTCTCTCTTCACAGATCACGTTCTCATTGACTGTTCTCTCTTCACAGATCACGTTCTCATTGACTGTTCTCGCTTCACAGATCACGTTCTCATTGACTGTTCTCTCTTCACAGATCACGTTCTCATTGACTGTTCTCTCTTCACAGATCACGTTCTCATTGACTGTTCTCTCTTCACAGATCACGTTCTCATTGTTCTCTCTTCACAGATCACGTTCTCATTGTTCTCTCTTCACAGATCACGTTCTCATTGACTGTTCTCTCTTCACAGATCATGTTCTCATTGACTGTTCTCTCTTCACAGATCATGTTCTCATTGACTGTTCTGTCCTCACAAACTTCATGTTCTCATTGACTGTTCTGTCCTCGCAAACTTCATGTTCTCATTGACGGTTCTGTCCTCGCAAACTTCATGTTCTCATTGACGGTTCTGTCCTCACAAACTTTATGTTCTCATTGACTGTTCTCTCTTCACAGATCACGTTCGCATTGACTGTTCTGTCCTCACAAACTTCATGTTCTCATTGACTGTTCTGTCCTCACAAACTTCATGTTCTCATTGACTGTTCTGTCCTCACAAACGTCATGTTCTCATTGACGGTTCTGTCCTCACAAACTTCATGTTCTCATTGACGGTTCTGTTCTCACAAACTTTATGTTCTCATTGACGGTTCTGTTCTCACAAACTTCATGTTCTCATTGACGGTTCTGTCCTCACAAACTTCATGTTCTCATTGACTGTTCTGTCCTCACAAACTTCATGTTCTCATTGACTGTTCTGTCCTCACAAACTTCATGTTCTCATTGACTGTTCTGTCCTCACAAACGTCATGTTCTCATTGACGGTTCTGTCCTCACAAACGTCATGTTCTCATTGACGGTTCTGTCCTCACAAACTTCATGTTCTCATTGACGGTTCTGTCCTCACAAACTTCATGTTCTCATTGACGGTTCTGTCCTCACAAACGTCATGTTCTCATTGACGGTTCTGTCCTCACAAACGTCATGTTCTCATTGACGGTTCTGTCCTCACAAACGTCATGTTCTCATTGACGGTTCTGTCCTCACAAACGTCATGTTCTCATTGACTGTTCTGTCCTCACAAACGTCATGTTCTCATTGACGGTTCTGTCCTCACAAACGTCATGTTCTCATTGACGGTTCTGTCCTCACAAACTTCATGTTCTCATTGACGGTTCTGTTCTCACAAGCCGTGTTTTCACTCATATATCTGTCTTCAAGAACAACATTGTGTTCCACGGTGGATGTCTCAACGAACAATGCGACGTGCTGATGTTCCGACGACGGCTTTTGTTTACATTCAAAATGCACATGTAGTTAACTATGCATACTACGGTTGCCATGATAACGCCGGAATGGTTCGGTCTTTTGATTCCGGCACGGGGTGTGTTTTTTTTTCTGTGTGTGGGAGGGGGGGAAAAAAAGAGAAAAATGGGGGGGGGGGTATGGAGGAGAGACAAAGTTGAGGGGGCCCGCGACAGCTGGCAATTCCCGGGGTGTGCAGCTGAGTGAAGGCAGCGATAAACACCAATTTGTGTGGACTCATTTATGGTCGGCCGCTTAATCTTCCTCTTGGCGGAAGTGTGGGAGTGCCACTGGGATGTGAGGGTGAAGATTGCGGGATGGGGAGGGAATGGATTGACCTGCTAGAATCGGGAGGAGAATCATTACATCATCAGTATGCAGGAGGTAATGACTGTCGGGTTTTATGATGCCTCTTCCTGGTCTGTGTGATGATATATCATTCAATCTTTCTCTAGCTCTCTCTCTCTCTATCTCTCTCGGTGTCTCTCTCTCTATCGATCTTTATTTATATCCATGAGCATATATTATATGTCTGTCTTGCCTATAATATATCTCTCGAACGTTCTCCACTTGTGTGCTTGTCACTGTCTGTGTATCTCTTTTATGTATGTGTTACTGTAGACTGTGTATGTCACTCTACATTTTTTTTATTCTTCATTTATCTCTTTCAATGTCTATCTATCTCTCTCTATCTATCTCCTTTTATCTCTTTCTCCTCATCAATTTATATTTGTATCTTCCATTCTCACACTCTCTGTCATTCTCTCTCTCTCTCTCTCTCTCTCTCTCTCTCTCTCTCTCTCTCTCTCTCTCTGTGTGTGTGTGTGTGTTAGTCCATTAACTATCTATCGGTCTGCCTTTGTTTTGTTGGTAACTGTAATTCATCTATATGTGGCGCCCGATCATATTTTTGTCTTTTATGTATCTTCATCATTCCTATGTATGTGTATTTCTCTAATTTTCCACCATCTATCTATCTCTCTATTCTATCCATGTAACCAATTCAATTACAGTCATTAATTTCCCATACCCGCTCCACCGTTTGTCGCTCCATGCACGTCCTACTCGACTGCACAGGCGACGATTCTAAATCTCCTTTGTCGCCTCATACGACATGCGTAGCAGGTAACAGTGGCTCTATTCTTTTCTCGCCTCGCCGTGGGAGCCTCGGTAGCCTCGCTCTACATCTGTCCTTCTAACTCTCTATGCACTAGCCTAACCATACCGACTATGCTTTTGTCCATCCGCCCGCCTGTTACTCTGTGTCGCTTAGTCTTTTCTGTCCTCTTCAACTTTGTTTTCTATATCACCTGTTCTCTCTCTTTTTTTTCTTTCTTTCTGCCCCTCCCTCCCTCCCCCTGTCTCCCTGTCTCTCCCTCTCCCCTAACCATGTTAAAACTCCCTATAAATGTCAATATAAAATATGTTATCAGAGCACATGCACAATATGAACGTAAACAACATGTTGGTAACCAATAGTTGACCTTTACCCACAATGCTAGAGTAATAAGGCTCAATAAGCAACCAAAGCTTCCTAATTTGTTCACATTTATCTTTTTTTTTATTTTTCTCGGCTGTTAAATGAGCTGGGAAAACCTGCTAAATGTAGCTGGTCATTATTCTGTGTTTTTTTGTAGCGTCATACGATCTAGACATCGCCCGTTTTAGATAGACCTGATCGCAGAATGAGAAATCCCGGACCATCTAGCGCGAGATAAGAACAATTATTATTAAAATAACGTCAGCCGCCTATACTTCACATAGATAATTACGTCACGTTAATGGAAGTTTTCCGGGATTTTCGTTTCTGCGCTCAGGCCTAATCTAAAGTAGGCTATATTCTAGATCTGCTGAAAGTTGCAGCTTTTTTAAAAATTGAATGTTCGCGTAGAAGCTTGCTACAGCCATCACTGCGCTGCGCTGTCAGGTCACATGACCATCGAACGTCCTCCCGCCGAGACGTGTTTACGAGTTGTTGCCACGCTGCGAGTCAAAATGTGACAGTGCGTTAATGGAACTTCCGGTCTGTGGCTCATGTCATAAATTTGAAAACCTCTAAACAGAAACTGTTCCGGAAAACAACTTTGCTGGTAGCTTTGGGGTGCTATTGTGAATGAGGTTGTAAGTGCTGGAAAGTTGATGTTGTATGTTGCTATGGCGATATGATTGTATGGTTAAACATAGTTGCGCGGAAAACCTAATTTAAAACATATACTAATTTAACTTTGTTTTGCTCTTGTTGTTTGAAGTAGGTTCTCTCGACCTCAGCTACCGACCACCGCAGTTGGTGCTGCTTCTACCACAGCTGGTGTAATATTTGCAATTCTCTCTATTCTCTCTATTCTATCTTGTATCCTTTCGAGCCAAAGACGGCAGGGCATAAATTATAGACTCTTGTCACCGGCAATTTTTCAACGTTCAGACTTTCCGCAAGATGTGCATTGTGTCCCGCCATAATGCTTTGTTCGTGACGAGTTTGCTCAATCTCGGCGAGGGAGCTGATGCCTTTTGTTGTTGCCTCTCGTTTTAGTGGTTTTTTTTAGTGTTTCTCTAGGTCAACTTTTTTCTGTTACCCTCTGGTTCCCATTTGAGTTCCTGCTTTGAGATTATTTTGTTATCTCTTCTCATCACGTGGCTAACGTGTGACCACTTTCTTCTCCTATTATAGTTGATTTTTTAAATGCTTTGTCATTTCTCATATTTCTGCACTATTCGTTGACTCATTCCATGGTATGCGAATTATTGTTATGTTTGCAATTACACTACTGATACACATATTACCAGTGAGTGTATATTAATAAGCTTCATAGTGCAGCCACCTAGTGAGAAACTTGCGCAGGATCACACATAATTGCGCAGTACCATTACTACATGCTTCTGCTTCGTTGAGGATACAGATTTGAAGACTTGTAGAATATGCTCTTTCCTGATGTATACCAATCACCACCCACTATGTTGGATGTAAACATTGAAATCCCACATATAGTGGACGATCCCACACTAAATCTGTACTTTTCAGTCACTTTTGTACACAAAGTAGATATGCAGTCGTATTTGTACATACAATAGATGCACAGTCACCTTTGTACGCACAGTAAGTGCAGTCACCTCTGTACACACAATGGATGATGCAGTCACCTCTGTACACACAATGGATGATGCAGTCACCTCTGTACACACAATAAATGTGAAGCAAATTAAGTCTGAAACTGTTGCTGTCATCGCCGCAAGGGACGGCTTCTAATATTAGTTCCACTACTACCACCACTACTACCACTCTGCTACTAAATCTGCAGTTGTGTCAGCAACAAACACAATTACCTATAGTATTGCCACAACTACCACAACTACCACCACTCTGCTACTAAATCTGCAGTTGTGTCAGCAACAAACACAATTACCTATAGTATTGCCACAACTACCACCACTACTACCACTCTGCTACTAAATCTGCAGTTGTGTCAGCTACAAACATAATTACCTATAGTATTGCCACAACTACCACCACTACTACCACTCTGCTACTAAATCTGCAGTTGTGTCAGCTACAAACATAATTACCTATAGTATTGCCACAACTACCACCACTACTACCACTCTGCTACTAAATCTGCAGTTGTGTCAGCTACAAACATAATTACCTATAGTATTGCCACAACTACCACCACTACTACCACTCTGCTACTAAATCTGCAGTTGTGTCAGCTACAAACATAATTACCTATAGTATTGCCACAACTACCACCACTACTACCACTCTGCTACTAAATCTGCAGTTGTGTCAGCTACAAACATAATTACCTATAGTATTGCCACAACTACCACCACTACTACCACTCTGCTACTAAATCTGCAGTTGTGTCAGCTACAAACATAATTACCTATAGTATTGCCACAACTACCACCACTACTACCACTCTGCTACTAAATCTGCAGTTGTGTCAGCTACAAACATAATTACCTATAGTATTGCCACAACTACCACCACTACTACCACTCTGCTACTAAATCTGCAGTTGTGTCAGCTACAAACATAATTACCTATAGTATTGTCACAACTACCACCACTCTGCTACTAAATCTGCAGTTGTGTCAGCTACAAACATAATTACCTATAGTATTGCCACAACTACCACCACTCTGCTACTAATCTGCAGTTGTGTCAGCTACAAACATAATTACCTATAGTATTGCCACAACTACCACCATTACTACCACTCTGCTACTAAATCTGCAGTTGTGTCAGCTACAAACATAATTACCTATAGTATTGCCACAACTACCACCACTACTACCACTCTGCTACTAAATCTGCAGTTGTGTCAGCTACAAACATAATTACCTATAGTATTGCCACAACTACCACCACTACTACCACTCTGCTACTAAATCTGCAGTTGTGTCAGCTACAAACATAATTACCTATAGTATTGCCACAACTACCACCACTACTACCACTCTGCTACTAAATCTGCAGTTGTGTCAGCTACAAACATAATTACCTATAGTATTGCCACAACTACCACCACTACTACCACTCTGCTACTAAATCTGCAGTTGTGTCAGCTACAAACATAATTACCTATAGTATTGCCACAACTACCACCACTACTACCACTCTGCTACTAAATCTGCAGTTGTGTCAGCTACAAACATAATTACCTATAGTATTGCCACAACTACCACCACTACTACCACTCTGCTACTAAATCTGCAGTTGTGTCAGCTACAAACATAATTACCTATAGTATTGCCACAACTACCACCATTACTACCACTCTGCTACTAAATCTGCAGTTGTGTCAGCTACAAACATAATTACCTATAGTATTGCCACAACTACCACCACTACTACCACTCTGCTACTAAATCTGCAGTTGTGTCAGCTACAAACATAATTACCTATAGTATTGCCACAACTACCACCACTACTACCACTCTGCTACTAAATCTGCAGTTGTGTCAGCTACAAACATAATTACCTATAGTATTGCCACAACTACCACCACTACTACCACTCTGCTACTAAATCTGCAGTTGTGTCAGCTACAAACATAATTACCTATAGTATTGCCACAACTACCACCACTACTACCACTCTGCTACTAAATCTGCAGTTGTGTCAGCTACAAACATAATTACCTATAGTATTGCCACAACTACCACCACTACTACCACTCTGCTACTAAATCTGCAGTTGTGTCAGCTACAAACATAATTACCTATAGTATTGCCACAACTACCACCACTACTACCACTCTGCTACTAAATCTGCAGTTGTGTCAGCTACAAACATAATTACCTATAGTATTGCCACAACTACCACCACTCTGCTACTAAATCTGCAGTTGTGTCAGCTACAAACATAATTACCTATAGTATTGCCACAACTACCACCACTCTGCTACTAAATCTGCAGTTGTGTCAGCTACAAACATAATTACCTATAGTATTGCCACAACTACCACCACTCTGCTACTAAATCTGCAGTTGTGTCAGCTACAAACATAATTACCTATAGTATTGCCACAAAGAAAGAAGAGAAGCGAAAGAGAGCCATGACTAATGTAAAGACAGATCTTGGAAAGGTTCTGGCAAAAGCAACATACAAAGAATTAGACAACAAAGTGAAAAGTTCGGCAAGAAGAGATACAAGAGCTTATATAGACAACTTGGCAGAGAAAGCAGAGACAGCTGCAATTACAGGAGACAGCAGAACTCTTTATACTGTACAAAAGATGCTGACAAACACCTATACATCCAGTGGAACACCAATTCTAGACAAATCTGGATTAATGCTAACAACAAGCGCAGACATAAAAGCCCGTTGGGCGGAACACTTCAAAGAAATTCTTAACCGTCCACTACCTCACAGTTTAATAGATTTTGAAGCTGAAACACCAGCAGCAGAATTAGATGTAAATTTAGATGACTTCACCTTGAGTGAAATAGAAACCACCTTAAAGCTAATGACCAATAACAAGGCTGCTGGAGAGGATAAGTTAACAGCTGAGATCCTCAAGGCAATTGATAGCCATAATTTAATACATCTCCAAAAAATGTTCAACATCATTTGGAAAACAGAGAAGACGCCTCATAAATGGAAAAAAGGAATCATTGTTAAGATCCCAAAAAAGGGCAATCTTAGAGATTGTAACAATTGGAGAGGCGTGACACTTTTGTCAGTTGCCTCAAAATTATTCTGTAAAATCATCCTAAATAGAATAAAGGATTCAATAGATACAGTAATGCGTGAAGAACAGGCTGGGTTTAGAAAAGGGAGAAGCTGTCTTGACCACATTTTCACTCTACGACTTATATTGGAGGAACACATTGAAAAGCAAAAACCTTTTGTACTTAACTTCATCGACTTCAAAAAAGCATTTGATAGTATTCATAGAGATTCTTTGTGGAAAATTCTGAAGCAATATGGCTTACCATCAAAAATCATAAATATTATCAAAGACATGTATGATGGTTACACATGTGCAGTTCGAACAGAGGAAGGACTGAGCGAATGTTTCCCAATAGAAACTGGGGTTAAACAAGGATGTATTTTATCGCCCTTGTTATTTGGAATTGTTATGGACTTCATAATGAAGAAATGCTGCACTGGTAATAAAGGCATCGAATGGATACAAGGAGACCATTTGGAGGACCTGGACTTTGCTGATGACATAGTTCTCATCAGCAATCAGATAAAAACGATGCAGGAAAACACAAATGAACTATCATCAATAGCCAGCAAAATTGGGCTTGAGGTCAATCATGAAAAGACTAAAGTCATGAAAAGTTTAATTCCAACAAGTGACAAAATATACATGGAAAACAAACCAGTAGAAGAGATCGATCACTTCATCTATCTTGGAAGTCACATTGATCGAGAAGGGGATACGAGCAAAGAAATTAGAATCAGACTGGCTAAAGCAGCAATGTCTTTCAGAAGCCTTGAAAAGTTGTGGAAATCAAAACTCATTAGCACAAACACAAAACTTAGGCTATTCAAATCAAATGTACTATCAACCCTTACATATGCGTGTGAAAGCTGGAAAACAACAAGAGATATAGAAACAAAGTTGAACGCATTCGAAAATAAATGTCTAAGGAAAATACTTGGTATAGAATGGAACGAATTCAAAACAAACGAGGAAATTAGAGAAATCGCCAATCAACCACTAATATCTTCAGTAATAAAGAAAAGACGATGGTCATACGTTGGACATGTGATGAGAAGAGATAATAATCGAATAGCAAAGCAAGCCCTCATATGGGAAACAACAGGTAAAAGAAAAAGAGGAAGACCCAGGGAGACACTGAGAAGAACATTGATGAGAGAGGCAAGAGCAGCAGGAATCGGCTCCCTCAATGAGATAGAACTGCTTGCACAGAACAGAGACAGATGGCGAGATTTGATAAAATATCTTTAAAAGAAAACTGCTAGAACAAAAATTCATATAGGAGAAGGTGTATCTTGGTCTACGCCCTATGGGCCGGTTACGGCTCGAAAGGTCAATAGATAGATAGATTGCCACAACTACCACCACTACTACCACTCTGCTACTAAATCTGCAGTTGTGTCAGCTACAAACATAATTACCTATAGTATTGCCACAACTACCACCATACTACCACTCTGCTACTAAATCTGCAGTTGTGTCAGCTACAAACATAATTACCTATATTATTGCCACAACTACCACCACTACTACCACTCTGCTACTAAATCTACAGTTGTGTCAGCTACAAACACAATTACCTATAGTATTACCAAAACTACCACCACTACTACCACTCTGCTACTAAATCTGCAGTTGTGTCAGCTACAAACATAATTACCTATAGTATTGCCACAACTACCACCACTACTACCACTCTGCTACTAAATCTACAGTTGTGTCAGCTACAAACACAATTACCTATAGTATTGCCACTACTACGACGGCTGCTTCAACAAGCGTTATTGTTGTTGTGACGTAAACATAAAACACCACCACAACTGGAGCCGTGTCCATACCAATACAATTACTTAAAAAAAAAATTATCTTCATGGCATTTTCCAAATCTGGAAAGGGGGGGGGGGGGGGGGTTTGCTTATAGGGCTGGAGAATAAAGGTCGCTTGTCTAGTGCAGTCGCCACTAGGTGTTCGGGTGTGAGTTTTAATTTCACACCCTCCTCCCCCATCTCCCCTCCCTCTGTCTGCTCACGCTTAAAATTAATAACTGCCTCTTTCGTGTTTACAGCTCTCGCAGCCGCCTCCACTCTTCTATACGTCAGCTTGTTTCTCAGTCCAAGTAGTGCACCTTACTTGAGACCAAATCCCTAGCCGGTTAGCCGTGATAAAAGAGGCAATGATTATAGTCGATAGCCAATCGCGAGTTGACCGGCTCGCCGGTTGAGGTCAGCCGGCATTAATCACCGGCTTTTTGTATGAATCAGTGGAAGGATACAAGGGATCGGCCGTAGTTGACCGGCAATTTTATGACAGCAGTAATTAGAGTAACCTACAATATGGACTGCTAGATCTTGGAGTTGAGAAAGGGGTGGTTGGTGTAATGTGGGCAGGGCACAGACGTCGAGAATTGAGATAGAGAGAGAGAGAACATTAAGGAGGTTATGTGGGTTAAAATTAAAAAAATATATATATAAAAACATGATATGGTTACAGCTTACATGAGTATTGGGCAACACAAAATCGAACGACGTGACGGCAGCAAGAACATTTACACTACACAGCCAACTAAGAATTAGATATCAGAACAAAACAATGGCATGGTTTATTATTACATTGGAGCCAGTAGTGGGCTGTAGCGTACACTCCTACAAGGCATGGTGACAGCTATACATAAAAGGTACACAAGAAAATACTGACGTTTCGGCCTACATGCGACCTTCTTCAGAGAACGAGAACAACCCTAACTGACAACACAATAAAGATAAACTCTACTACATCTAGGATGACGGGTACCCGCAAGGAGGAGAAAGTGAGATGTCTCAGAGTGAGATTCACTAGAACATGTAAAAGGACATGTATCCTGTAGTGCATGGGAAGGGGGGGGGGGCGCATTTTCGCCTTGCACAAAAGTAAGCAGCACAGACACAATAGAGAATAGGGAACCACTGGAGTGTCGCAGTGTGGTCAAGTAGAGGGGAGTAGAGAATAGGGAACCACTGGAGTGTCGCAGTGTGGTCTCTAGAGGGGAGTAGAGAATAGGGAACCACTGGAGTGTCGCAGTGTGGTCTAGTAGAGGGGAGTAGAGAATAGGGAACCGCTGGAGTGTCGCAGTGTGGTCAAGTAGAGGGGAGTAGAGAATAGGGAACCACTGGAGTGTCGCAGTGTGGTCAAGTAGAGGGGAGTAGAGAATAGGGAACCACTGGAGTGTCGCAGTGTGGTCAAGTAGAGGGGAGTAGAGAATAGGGAACCACTGGAGTGTCGCAGTGTGGTCTAGTAGAGGGGAGCAGAGAATAGGGAACCACTGGAGTGTCGCAGTGTGGTCTAGTAGAGGGGAGCAGAGAATAGCGCAACATGTGCATATGCTAATGTACTCATACATAAGTTAAAGAGTAGAATTTGCAATAGGGAAAGAGCAGCTTCAGACAAACTATGTGTATTTAGCCGAAACGTTATTCAAATTGTGTCTCCTCCATTAATTACGGAAAGCTTTAACCATTCCATTTTTTTCTATTTCCTTTTTCATTTCTATTCTTTTTTTTTTCATTTCTTCTTTACAGCTATTGCATTTATATCCATTTTTTTTTTTTTTTTGCCTTGACCTCTTACACGTCAAAGAAGACACTGTTTAAGTTGGGATATTTTTATGTACAAATTGTCCATGATATTTGGATATGAGGGACGATCTTCTGTCTCCAGTCAACAAAAGGACGCTCCGAGAGATGGTGTGTGATTGCTTCCCTTAGGCAGCCGCCCGTGAGACATGTTTGCTTTCATGCGATGTAGATGGCAGGTCAGGTGGACATGTCTTGTTTTGAGTCTCTAGATAGTGACCTTTGTTTGTCTTTATAAGACAAGGAAAGGCCAACAAGACATTCTCAAAGAGGCCAACACAAAAATGGAGCTTTTAATAAACATCATAAAGAAACAATCGACATTTTCGGGCTCATCATGCGAAGAGGAAAGTTGGAATATTTGGTTACAACTGGAAAAATACATGGAGAGAGAAAGACCGCGGTCGACAAAGAGAGAAGATACTAGATAGCTTGGCATCTTGGCATGGCAAACAGTCAACAACAGAATTGATAAGATATACTATGAACAGGAAGTTGTGGAAGCTCATGGTCGCCTACGCCATTCGGTATTTCCCACATGATGATGATGAAGACAACTCTATCATGCCAGGGAAGATAATAACTGTACGAAAGAGCGCGAATCATCCCCATGTCTAAATGCTGTGGTTTAGTACTGCGATTTGAAGCATTACATTTTGTTGTACCACAATAACCTCTGCTTTTACATCTACCAATCAGATCATCATATCTTCTCTTATTGTATCTCATCTGTTTTGCGCCCCCCCCCCCCCCACTTGCACTTATGCATGTACGCACAACGTACGCACATCCCTATAAGTTCTTTTGTCCGTACGACTGTTTTCATTTCACTTCGTTAACGTCCCAATGTTCCTATTTCCGTACAAGTTCCACATTAACTTCCGTTATTAAGCAAACAATAAAGTCCCCTTTTCCGCGTCCTTTATTATGGTGTGTGATCGCGCATTAATAGTTAATAACTTTTCTCTCACTCTTTGCAACAGTAGCCTTTCTCTCTCTCTCTCTCTCTCTCTCTCTCTCTCTTTCTCTCTCTCTCTCTCTCTCTCTCTCTCTCTCTCTCTCTCTCATTACAAATATTTATTTTTGTTTCCCCAATTTCGCAGCTCCTGTTTATCAGAAGTGTCCATTTATTTTTTTACCAATTTCCATCAACACAGAGGAAATCAACGAGTATCTGGCGATGTTATCACAAGCTTCTCGCCCGACGCTGTTTATTGCACTTTTTAACTCATCCACTCCATGGGAAGCCCAGAACTCTGTTGTTTTAGAACTACGTAATAATAATGAAATCAGGTTGTTTTAGAACTACATAATAATAATGAAATCATGTTGTTTTAGAACTACATAATAATAATGAAATCAGGTTGTTTTAGAACTACATAATAATAATGAAATCAGGTTGTTTTAGAACTACATAATAATAATGAAATCAGGTTGTTTTAGAACTACATAATAATAATGAAATCAGGTTGTTTTAGAACTACGTAATAATAATGAAATCAGGTTGTTTTAGAACTACATAATAATAATGAAATCAGGTTGTTTTAGAACTACGTAATAATAATGAAATCAGGTTGTTTTAGAACTACGTAATAATAATGAAATCAGGTTGTTTTAGAACTACGTAATAATAATGAAATCAGGTTGTTTTAGAACTACATAATAATAATGAAATCAGGTTGTTTTAGAACTACATAATAATAATGAAATCAGGTTGTTTTAGAACTACATAATAATAATGAAATCAGGTTGTTTTAGAACTACGTAATAATAATGAAATCAGGTTGTTTTAGAACTACATAATAATAATGAGATCAGGTTGTTTTAGAACTACGTAATAATAATGAAATCAGGTTGTTTTAGAACTACATAATAATAATGAAATCAGGTTGTTTTAGAACTACATAATAATAATGAAATCAGGTTGTTTTAGAACTACGTAATAATAATGAAATCAGGTTGTTTTAGAACTACATAATAATAATGAAATCAGGTTGTTTTAGAACTACATAATAATAATGAAATCAGGTTGTTTTAGAACTACATAATAATAATGAAATCAGGTTGTTCTGGGTAATTATATATTTTATGAAGTGGAAGCTTCTTGTTTCGATGTGGGAAGATCAGTGGACGTGCCTACATTCACTTGCTTACATTGTTTGTTTTCGGTAAAGCCACTCAAATTGTTTGTCCTCACGTTTGACACGTAAAGAAAATGCATGAGCCGTCCGTCCCGTTCTGGTTGGCTGTCACAAATAGGCACACACACAAAAAAACAACAACAACAAAACACACAAATATGAATAAATTAATTTTAAAAAGCCATAAATATAAATAAGTAAAAATAACACTGAAAGAATAAAATATAATGCTGATGTCCTAGCACCGAAACTGCACCCAATCAGCTCACAGGACGTGACAGTAATACGCATGCACGAGTCACGTGCATGACGAATATTGAAGGGCTAAGAGGAATAAGCCCTCGGGGAAATATTTGGATAATGAATGAGCATTTGTTGAGGCTCCGTGATGCGGCAAATGTTTTATTCTGTTGCCTGCTTCTGCTGCTTGAACTCATTGTGAATATATATCGACCCACTCCCAAATATAACTGCTGTTTCTAATTTGTTTCTCCGCCCTGTTCGTCAACGTGGGCTTCTCTCTTTCTCTTCCCCCCCCCCCCACTTCCCCTTCTTGTGACATCCACGTTTGCCGATGTCTTCTTTTATGATGTCAGTCTTGTGTGTCTCATGTTGTTATCCTTCCTGTTTGTTGCGAGCTCCATCACGATTTTGACTTTTTCAACATCCGGGCTAGACCAAGGCAGCAGGTTTCTCTGGCACACAATGCTTGTGATGCAGCTCGTATACGATCAACTAACACAGAAACTGCAACATCACGGTCAGCTATAACAGTTATCCTCAAAAATGTGTGCGATGACTACGAATTTGTTAACTACCTTTCAAAGGCTTATTAACAGTTTTCTCGTTGCAGTTCACACACTTGTCCTGTTAACTATCTTGCTTGCATCTAAGAATCTCTCACTACACATAAACAACTATTATAGCCGTCAAGATAGAATCTGTAAGGAGCCTCGGTGGCTGAGTGGTTAGTGCGGGCGCTTCCTGGTCAGAAGGATCCTTTTTCAACTTCCAGATGTGGCGGATTTTTTCTTTTTAATCGAATCGACAAGATTTCGGTGTTCACCAAGCTTCTAAAAATGGGTACCAGAGATTATTCTGGAAAATAGGTGGCCTCGCGTGATATCGATCAATTCACCCAAAAATGTGCCGTGGTCATTAAAAAACAACAAAAAAACATGGCCGCTAACACCATATTCCACAAACGTCTAGCGTGGCGTGAAGAGAACCTCTTCTTTATTTAGAATCTGTAAAATTATGCATCGAATGTGGGCGATCTTATATTCTCTATGAATCTGCAAAAAGTTATATCCTTAAGTGGTCGATATTATGGTGTGTAGGCAACTGCCGATGGTTTTGATACTCACCATGATGGGAAAGGGAAAGAAAATAAACACTTCTCATATCGGCTATATAACAAACGCACGTAGTCAGTAAATTCACTTATGTGTAATTCCCAATTTCTTTACAGTGCTTTCCTTTTTGTAGTCTACACATTTGAGATAACTCAAATGTCTTTATCTGTCTTAATCCGTGCTAATATAACCTGACCGTCACTGACAACAGTTTCATATCGTGTCACGTATCTCTCTGACAGTTCAGGACAAGTCTAGCTATACGTTGTAGGCTGGAGATCAAGAATCTCCGAGGTAGATTTGCCTAATCTCCTATCAAGACTAATTACAATGATTTCTTGAGTGAGAGAGAGAGAGTTTTTTTTTTTTTTTTTTTTTTTTTTTTTGGGGGGGGGGGCATATATTGGTGAGACACGTTCTCTTCCCTGTGTGACCTTTATTTTATACAGCCAGTTCAGCCAAGCTTTCTCTCTCTCTCTCTTCTCTTCTCTTCCCCCCCCTCTCTCTTCTCTTCCCCCCCCCCCTTTTTCTGCCTCCCACATTGACAGTATCGTCACCTTATTTGTTCAATGTCCGAGCGATCTCATTGACTGCATTCACACACAAAATATGGTGAGGTTGGTTTTGCACAGCGTCAACGTTCTTGTACGCCATGTCGGTGATCCTGCCCCATCCAAGATGAATTATTTCGTTCCAAACTTGTGATTAAGTAATACCGTCACCCCATTATAACAGTGTAAATAATATCTCCTGGACTTGGCCTCATCACTTGGAAATGAATTTGGGGGGGGGGGGGGGAAGCAGGTTGTCACAAACGCGTTGTCATTACTTTTCCTAGCTCAGTGAGACAGGTACCCATTCCTATCTCAGTTGGGTCGACTGATTTACGTCAAGCTAGAATGGAACGCACATTCACCCTACTGCCAATCACCGCGTTACCACTACAACTGTGAACTAAAGCTCTCATATTTCTCTTGTTAACTCAATAGTAGTGAGCTTTCAGCTCACAAGTCACCCCATGTTCTCTCTGTAGATCTCTTGAGTTTAGGCGACATCCCTCTTGACTTGAAGATCCGGCAGTTGCATCAAGGTTGAAGATTCAGACATGTAGAAGAAGAGATATACATCTTAAATGACATAGGCTTTCAATACTACTATATGCGTATCTATCTGTCTGTGTCTGCCTGCTTCTCTTTATCTCTCTATGTCCATCCGTCTCAGTGTTTGTATGCTGATCCATTCACCAGACCCACCGCTGTCTATCTCCGTCTATCCGCCTACATGCTCCTGTCTGTCTGTCTGCCTGCATGTTCCTGTCTGTCTATCTGCCTGCATGCTCCTGTCTGACTATCTGCCTGCATGCTCCTGTCTGTCTATCTGCCTACATGCTCCTGTCTGTCTGTCTGCCTGCATGCTCCTGTCTGTCTATCTGCCTGCATGCTCCTGTCGAACTATCTGCCTACATGCTCCTGTCTGTCTATCTGCCTGCATGCTCCTGTCTGTCTATCTGCCTGCATGCTCCTGTCTGTCTTTTTTGTCTCGTCCATCAGTTCACATATTCACTGTGTCTCCATATATATATTTCAGTTCGTTGAACTGCCCGTCTGTTTGCCTGCTCACACACACGTCTTCCTGTCTGTCTCCCTCTGTCTCTCTTGTTCTTTCTATTCCTATTTCTAATTTGACCAGTATAGCGTATATTATGAACGACATACCCCTTTCTCCTCATTCTCTTTCTTCTTCACACACACACACACACATCCCCCCTCCTCCCGGATTGAACGTTCCAAAAACGCAAACTGTTAGATTATTAGAAACACTAGGAAACATAACAGCAGGAGAAACCAACAAAGACCGCAAACTGTATCTCCCCACGACACTTACAAGCAAATGAGGAAGAAAATACGAAGACAAACATTTCCCCATTTCACGCTCCATTCACCACACATCAAGTCTGCACACAAACATAATATGCACATATTCACCATTAAGCACATATTCATTCATCAGTAAACCACGTATCCATCATTACTTTCCTCCTTTATTGTAGTTCCACCATGAAACAACTCCATTATCATGTCATTACCCCCACCAGCAGGCTATAGATTACACACGTCCACATTAACCGTAACAATAAGCCCGTTTACGTCTCTGCTATTGCCAGGCCACATATCTCATCTGGGATCATCTAGTCCACCATGTTGTCACTTTCTCCACACACTTGTCATTGTTCTCATGGTTTTGTTCCATGTATTTGTGTACATTGTCCATCGTCATTGTACTCTGGCACCGTTGATTAGTACTTCATACTGGCCAGATCATCGAGAAAGTCTCAGCACACTGCACAGATCCCATAGTACTGGCAAGGGTACTTTAATTTGTACGAATATGGGTACTAAACCAACTTGCCTAAACACAGCAATTCATTGTGACGGAGTTCTTTCTTCTTTTACAATCATTGTTACCATGTTCATGTTTTTGTTACCATTTCCGTGTTATTATTGTTACCATTTGTATGTTATCGCTGTTATCGTTTCCATGTTATCATTGTTTCCATTTTGATGCTATCATAGTTGCAATTTTGATGCTATCAATGTTACCATTTGTTTGTTATTATTGTTACCATTTGTATGTTGTTATTGTTACCATTTGTATGTTATTATTGTTACCATTTGTATGTTATTATTGTTACCATTTGTATGTTATTATTGTTACCATTTGTATGTTATTATTGTTACCATTTGCATGTTATTATTGTTACCATTTGTATGTTATTATTGTTACAATCTTCATGCTACCCTTGTTGCCATTTAAATGTTATCATTGCCTGTTTGTTTGCTGTCTGGACCATAACATGAGTGTTATATCAGTCAACACGGCAGATTTGTTTGAATTGCCACTTTGTGATAGAGGAATGGTCTTTCTTTGGGTCTTCAATCAGAGGCTAATTTTGTAAGAACCCAGTGACTTAACTAGAAATCATGTCACGATTCATTTATTGTTTCAATCCCAGTACATAGAGGACATGAAATCATGAAGTGATTCAGTTATTGTTTCAATCCCAGTACATAGAGGACATGAAATCATGAAGTGATTAAGTTATTGTTTCAATCCCAGTACATAGAGGACATGAAATCATGAAGTGATTCAGTTATGTGTTCAACTCCAGTACACTTTTAGCAAACCTAGATGTGAAAAAAGGTACCAGTCAAAGAGTTGTGGAACAAACCAGGCATCACACCTAGCGCTAACATGGACACTGGACACCACCTGGCAAATGAAGAAGAGGCAGCCCTTTTGGGGATATGACAAAGAACCATACATGATGAAATGGAACAGACTGGCAGGTTCTGGAGAGTTGTCCTTACTTGCTCCAGACCGGATTAGGTGAAAATCTCTTGTGAGTGCTCTGTGATGGATGGAGATCTCTTGTGAGTGCCCTGTGATGGATGGAGATCTCTTGTGAGTGCCCTGTGATGGATGGAGATCTCTTGTGAGTGCTCTGTGATGGATGGAGATCTCTTGTGAGTGCCCTGTGATGGATGGAGATCTCTTGTGAGTGCCCTGTGATAGATGGAGATCTCTTGTGAGTGCCCTGTGATGGATGGAGATCTATTGTGAGTGCTCTGTGATGGGTGGAGATCTCTTGTGAGTGCCCTGTGATGGATGGAGATCTCTTGTGAGTGCCCTGTGATGGATGGAGATCTCTTGTGAGTGCCCTGTGATGGATGGAGATCTCTTGTGAGTGCCCTGTGATAGATGGAGATCTCTTGTGAGTGCCCTATTTTAAGTGGAGGTCTCTTGTGAGTGCTCTGTGATGGATGGAGATCTCTTGTGAGTGCCCTGTGATAGATGGAGATCTCTTGTGAGTGCCCTGTGATGGATGGAGATCTCTTGTGAGTGCCCTATGTTGGGTGGAGATCTCTTGTGAGTGCCCTATGTTTGGTGGAGGGAGATCTCTTGTGAGTGCCCTATGTTGGGTGGAGATCTCTTGTGAGTGCCCTATGCTGGGTGGAGATCTCTTGTGAGTGCCCTATGTTGGGTGGAGATCTCTTGTGAGTGCCCTATGTTGGGTGGAGATCTCTTATGAGCTCCCTATGTTGGGTGGAGATCTCTTGTGAGAGCCCTGTGCTCCACTTGGAGTTCAAAGGATTAAGAAGACACAGAGTTAGAGAAAACACTATCTGCACAAGAAAGAACAGCCTCCATTACCTACTTTAATATTTCATGCTATAGGACTACATTTACTATTTGCATATCTCGTCACTCAAGTTTTTTCCGTGTGCTATGTATTTTTATCAAGTTTGTGTTTAATTTCAGAACAAGTCAGAGCCAACCATAGATGGAGATCGGGATCGAGGCAGAGACAGAAGAGGGCCTGAGAGGGACAAGGACATATCCAAGTTATCTAAGCCACCCATAGCCCACCATGTTCACAGAACATCCTCCAATTCTTCCGCTCCGGGAGCACTGGGTGAGTGACCCATCTCTTTCATTGTTCACACATTACTTAATGTGCGTGTATTGTGTAGGGTTTTTAATTCTTGTACTTTAGTTAACTCTCTCTATCTCTCTCTCTCTCTATCTCCTTTCATCTCTCTTCACTCTCCCCCCCCCCCCCACTCTCTTCTTTCGCCTCTCTTCTCTCTCCCTCACTCTGTCCTTATCCTCTCTCTGGACTTATCCACAGGTCTAACTCAAACTGAGCTGTCCAGCTATGAACTTCTTCACTTCATAAATGTGTAAGGGAACTAAATAAATTTTCAAGGCATCTTGAGCCATAGACATCGTGACTAAGATATTAACTCAGGACATCATGAGCCATAGACAGCTTGACTAAGATATTAACTCAGGGCATCATGAGCCATAGACAGCTTGACTAAGATATTAACTCAGGGCATCATGAGCCATAGACAGCTTGACTAAGATATTAACTCAGGGCATCATGAGCCATAGACAGCTTGACTAAGATATTAACTCAGGACATCATGAGCCATAGACATCGTGACTAAGATATTAACTCAGGACATCATGAGCCATAGACAGCTTGACTAAGATATTAACTCAGGGCATCATGAGCCATAGACAGCTTGACTAAGATATTAACTCAGGGCATCATGAGCCATAGACAGCGTGACTAAGATATTAACTCAGGGCATCATGAACCATAGACAGCTTGACTAAGATATTAACTCAGGACATCATGAGCCATAGACAGCTTGACTAAGATATTAACTCAGGGCATCATGAGCCATAAACAGCTTGACTAAGATATTAACTCTGGGCATCATGAGCCATAGACAGCTTGACTAAGATATTAACCCAGGGCATCATGAGCCATAGACAGCTTGACTAAGATATTAACTCTGGGCATTATGAGCCATAGACAGCCTTCCAGCACAAGTTCATCATCATCTAGTTGCTTCTCTTTGTTGGCTCCTTTGATGCTCTAAAATGTTTTTTGTCCTGCATAAAATGTCCAGCATCTGCAGCAATCAATCCCAGCTCATCTGTTGCATTTTGCTTGTACTTGTCCTCTTCTAGGTCTTTCTCTCCCTTATTTACCTAAAACTATGCCTGCCCTCCATAATTATCTTCTCAAGAGCATTATGTCATTTTACTTCACTATAATATTTTATATAAAGTACCACCACCGAAAACACTCTACTCTGTACTCCCTGCTTTCTCATCTCGGTGGCGAGATCCTTGTATTTAGATAGTTTGAATATATGATAGTATTCATAGAGATTCTTTGTGGAAAATTCTGAAGCAATATGGTTTACCATCAAAAATCATAAATATTATCAAAGACATGTATGATGGTTACACATGTGCAGTTCGAACAGAGGAAGGACTGAGCGAATATTTCCCAATAGAAACTGGGGTTAAACAAGGATGTATTTTATCGCCCTTGTTATTTGGAATTGTTATGGACTTCATAATGAAGAAATGCTGCACTGGTAATAAAGGCATCGAATGGATACAAGGAGACCATTTGGAGGACCTCGACTTTGCTGATGACATAGTTCTCATCAGCAGTCAGATAAAAACGATGCAGGAAAACACAAATGAACTATCATCAATAGCCAGCAAAATTGGGCTTGAGGTCAATCATGAAAAGACTAAAGTCATGAAAAGTTTAATTCCAACAAGTGACAAAATATACATGGAAAACAAACCAGTAGAAGAGATCGATCACTTTATCTATCTTGGAAGTCACATTGATCGAGAAGGGGATACGAGCAAAGAAATTAGAATCAGACTGGCTAAAGCAGCAATGTCTTTCAGAAGCCTTGAAAAGTTGTGGAAATCAAAACTCATTAGCACAAACACAAAACTTAGGCTATTCAAATCAAATGTACTATCAACCCTTACGTATGCGTGTGAAAGCTGGAAAACAACAAGAGATATAGAAACAAAGTTGAACGCATTCGAAAATAAATGTCTAAGGAAAATACTTGGTATAGAATGGAACGAATTCAAAACAAACGAGGAAATTAGAGAAATCGCCAATCAACCACTAATATCTTCAGTAATAAAGAAAAGACGATGGTCATACGTTGGACATGTGATGAGAAGAGATAATAATCGAATAGCAAAGCAAGCCCTCATATGGGAAACAACAGGTAAAAGAAAAAGAGGAAGACCCAGGGAGACACTGAGAAGAACATTGATGAGAGAGGCAAGAGCAGCAGGAATCGGCTCCCTCAATGAGATAGAACTGCTTGCACAGAACAGAGACAGATGGCGAGATTTAATAAAATATCTTTAAAAGAAAACTGCTAGAACAAAAATTCATATAGGAGAAGGTGTATCTTGGTCTACGCCCTATGGGCCGGTTACGGCTCGAAAGGTCAATAGATAGATAATATTTTATCTTCTTGTTCTTTACCAACCTGTTTTCTGGTATTTCTTGCAAAATTGATCAGTTTGTTCTTTTCTCCAACCATGGTATTCTAAGTATTCTTCTGTAAAACTTATATTCAAAGTTATTTCATGTATTTTTAAGCATCTTTTGATTTTCCATATTTCACGACTACTTACTGTTATGAAGCAGAAGTTAGGGATATATAAGTGTGTAATCCCTCCTTCTGAGTTAAGAAGTTTGACATGAAGAAAGAAAGAGTATGATACCACAACAAAACAGGACACTAAAACATATAGAAGTTGTTGGGAAACAACAACAAAAAATTAATAATTAAATAAAAGAAGACACTGGAAAGCATAAAAACAAGATTTTTGAAAATATTAAAAAACAGATAGAAGAATTTGGAAAACATAAAAGCAGTTTAAAAAAAAAAAAAAAAAAAAAAAGATAACAGTGGCAACAACATGAAGTACTGTATCAGGTCTGTAAGTTGAAAAAAGAACACAAAACACTCAGTAGAGCAAACATTTCTGTAGGAAAAGTTGGGGAGACACTCGTCAAGGAACCTTTTAAGTCAACATAAGGAACCTTTTAAGAAAACAACAGGAACCTTTTAAGTCAACATAAGGAACCTTTTAAGTCAACATAAGGAACCTTTTAAGTCAACATAAGGAACCTTTTAAGTCAACATAAGGAACCTTTTAAGTCAACATAAGGAACCTTTTAAGTAAACAACAGGAACCTTTTAAGTCAACATAAGGAACCTTTTAAGTAAACAACAGGAACCTTTTAAGTCAACATAAGGAACCTTTTAAGTCAACATAAGGAACCTTTTAAGTCAACATAAGGAACCTTTTAAGTCAACATAAGGAAGCCTGTAAGTCAACATAAGGAACCATGTAAGTCAACATAAGGAAGCCTGTAAGTCAACATAAGGAAGCCTGTAAGTCAACATAAGGAACCATGTAAGTCAACATAAGGAACCTTTTAAGTCAACATAAGGAAGCCTGTAAGTCAACATAAGGAAGCCTGCAAGTCAACATAAGGAAGCCTGTAAGTCAACATAAGGAAGTCTGTAAGTCAACTTAAGGAAGCCTGCAAGTCAACATAAGGAAGCCTGTAAGTCAACATAAGGAAGCGGGTGTCCGGTTAGCGCAATCGATAGGCGGTTGGCTTACCACGGCAACAGCCGGGGTTCGTACCCTGGCGAGGACACCTGGGTTTTACTAATTCCCTAAAAATTAGTACCTCTGAAGTCGGAGTAAATCTGCCTGCATGGCGAGGGGCATCCTGTAATGGATAAAACAGACTTTACACGCAAAATTCAGTCCCACAAAATTGAGTGGGTGGGACTTCGTCAGAGGTCAAAGCTGACGAAAGCGAACGAACGAACATAAGGAAGCCTGTAAGTCAACATAAGGAAGCCTGTAAGTCAACATAAGGAAGCCTGTAAGTCAACATGAGATCTCTTTGAACAGCCTGGGTCTGGAGCAATAAGCCCCCATGTGCTTCAGCAACATGTCAGAGGCGAATGGTCGCATGACACCTTCTTGCATGACCAACAATTTGCTGTCGAATTTAATAACAGCTCTTCAAATGAGCAACAAGGGACAGTAATAACACAATAAGCATGTACATATCTATCTATCGGCCTTTCCAACCGTAGTCGGCCCATAGGGCATAGATGCAGATACTCTTTCCCTATTTCAAAATTTTCTTTCTAGCAGTCTCAATCCTTGCAAAGATCTTTTATCGAATCTCACCATTTGTCGTTGTTCTGTGCAAGCATCTTGATCTTGTTGAGGGAGTCGACTCCTGCTGCTTTTGCCTCTCTGATCAATATACATATCATCCAGGTCTTAATGGTGTTCTTTATATTTGTTTATAAGAGATTTGCAAAAGTATTTAATTATTTACATAGATACTGAGAAACTTCATAGAAAAAGCTGTTTGTAATCATTTCAGGGAAAGCTTACAACACTTGGAAAAAAATTCACAGTCAGCAGAAAAAAAAACAGAACAATAGACAGCTCGAAGCAGAATCAAACTCGTACTCCTCGATACAGTGCCATGAGAAACAAACGCTCAAACACAGGCCAAGCAGCAACCTGCTTCGGGCTGTCTATTGGTATCTGTTGTCTGTTGTTGATTATTTGAGAATTTGTTTCCAAGTGTTGTAAACTTACCTCTTCCCCTGAAATAATTTGCTGATATATCACCTCAGAAGTTTCCTTCCATAATATTATTTTATTATTATTTATCTCCTATTTGTAATACAGGAATGAACAAAGATGAATGCTGTATATTTTCCTAAAGAGATAGAATTAATTGTCTTCTTGCAGTTTATTTAAGTTCCCCTCTCATTATAGAGTGAATTGTTTCCCTGTCTTAATGACAAATATCATCATCATCATCATCATCATCATCATCGCGTGCCTTCTCCGCAATGAAGGTTGGCTACCATGGATCGCCATTCTACTCTGTTTCTTGCTTTGATGGTGCAGGCTGACATAGATTGACTTGTCCATCTTTTGATGTTACTTGTCCATGTTAGGATTATGTTGAATGACAAATAACATTTTAGTAAACAATTCAAGGGCTGTCATCTACTTCTGAACTCATATTTAGAGTTATCCTCACATAATGTGATTCACAGATAGATACGACTTGAAATTGTTAATTTTTAACATTTAATCTTTTGTTTTTTTCTCTCTTTCTCCACAAAATCCTTATTACTCTTGGTAATCCAGTGATCTCAGTACAGATGATGTAGCATATGTTATTTCAATATTGATTTCAGCCAGTGGGCCATCGCCCCGTCACAGTGGAGTCATGCCAGACCTAGTCCCGCCACACACACCCCCACAGTCACAGTCTCCTCCCACCCCACAAAGGCCCCAGGACAAGAGCACATCAGAAGAGGTAAGCATGGCAATTATTTGTCACTTATTTCCGCAATAAGGACTTCCGTGAGGCAATTTTCTGTCAGTGAAAGGAACTGGGAAAACATGGCTGCTGATCGTAGCACATGGAGAGCAAACATAAAAAATGGCACAGCAACTTTCGAGACAGTGCTGATGGCAAATTCAGAAGACAAAAGGCGCAAGAGAAAGGAGTCAAGGCCGGGAAATTTTCTGGCAAAGTAAAGCGGCACGAGCGTAATACGACCACATTACCCCCAAAATCATGTGCTACGATTAACGTAAAATTTATGGTCACTATTTATCTGTAAAATTTATGATCACTAACACCATATTCCCTATACGCCACTTGGCGTGACGAGGTACTTTACTATCTCTCCGACCAGCTAATTGTGTGCCCAATCTCATGCCTGTGATTGGCTGATACAAACACTTTGTGGTCGTGTGTGGTGACGCTTTTACCTTCTGGAATCTTCACTATCTTCTTTGTTTCAAACCCCGTAAATTAATTAGTTATTAATGCTCTGACCAGTGGATGCAGTCCCTATATTATCCTATCCCCATTACATGTCCATATTATATCTTTAAACACATTCCATACCACAAACCACACTGGAGGCAGTTTTTGCAGCTTCTAATTTGTTAATGTTTCCACAGTTATTTCCTCTAAAACCTTGCCATTTTCTTGTTTAACCTCTTTTCCAACTTCCAAATTGTAAAAACAAACAGTGTATTATAGATCAATATGTTATTTTCTCACTGTTATTTCAAATCAAAACAAACAATTGTCAAAAAACGGCTGTGCCCACAGTGTGTTAAACTACTTTGTAAGTTCAACGTTGAAGTGTAAGGTGCAGGAAGTGATCTCTTTGTGTAAACACAGTAAAAGAACTATGAACAATTGACTTTCTAGAATTCAAACAACAGAAAAACACCAAAGAAAGACCTTTTTTACTGCTATATATGGACACTTCCTTTATCTTCTGCGATCATGGCTCATTCAGACTAGGACTCCGAACTCTCTTATGAAGGCAGCTGTCTGTTTCAGTGATTCGGTTGCCCCGTAGAGTTGTCCTTTATCTGATGACTCTTGACAGACCACCACTGGTGATAGCGCCAATGAGAAGTTCAGCTTTAAGCAAGGTATAACTTATAACATTAATCTTTATATGGATTTGTTAAATGTGATAAACGGCACAGGTAGTCCCATAGCAGCTGAGTAATGAAGAGTTAGTGACTCCATTGGGCTAAGTCTCAGCTGTATGGTGTCAGGTGGTCAATTTCCTTCCTCTGAGAATTTCTTTGGTACCCATTTTTTTTAATAGGCTGGGTGGACCCCGAGAGCCCTTTGTGGTTGGAAAACTTTTTTTTTTAAGCTCAACTGTGATTTGAACCCCAAACCTTCAGGTCAGCAGATTAACCATAACACCACTCTCAGTGTGACAGATTTGTATATTTGTACTTCATTTCTTGTCAATTTCTTTACAATTTCCAGTACAGGAAAGCTGTACTTCAGCCTGCAATGAAACACCAAAGATCATTCTCCGCTTTGGATTCGGTGCCGAGGGCTCCACAATTGGATCAGTTTCATCCATGTCCAAACAGTCACGACGTGGCTCACAGATCAATGTCAATGTGACTCCATCACAGACAACAGAGGGCACTGGCGATACACCAGAGATCCGAAAGTACAAGAAGCGCTTTGGATCGGACATACTATGCGCTGCTCTGTGGGGTGAGTTTTTACTGCAACTTCTTAGATAGTGTATATGTTGTAACATAACATTTTATCATTTTTCAACATTTTTACCATTACTGAACCCTTGAAATCATTTTCATATTTATCTATCTATTGACCTTTCAAGCTGTGGCCGGCCCATAGGGCGTAGACCCAGAAACTCTTTCCCTTTTTCAAATTTTCTTTCTAGCAATCTCAATCCTTACAAAAAAACATTTATCAAATCTTGCAATTTGTCTCTGTTCTGTGCAAGTATCTCAATCTCATTGATAGAGCCAGTTCCTGCTGCCTTTGCCTCTCTGATCAATGTTCTTCTCAGTGTTACTCTGGGTTGGCCTCTTTTCCTCCTACTTGTTGTTTCCCACATGAGGGCTTGCTTTGGCATTCAGGTATTATCTCTTCTCATCACTTCCAACATATGTCCATCATCTTTTTTTGATTACTGATGCTACTAGGGGTTGATTGGTGATTCATATTTATAGAACTCATATATAAAATATATTTTTGATCTTAATTGATATCTGTCTTTTTATTTCATAAAATTAAAATTTATAAGAAAAATGTTAAATTTTCTGATAAGTGGTTTATGCAGAATTAAGTGAACTTGTTTTTAAAGTTTAAACAATATCATCTGACCTAGGAAAGACTATACACAAGCAAGGAACTGTATGAGGAGGTAGACATAGAAAGATAACAAAGAATGAAATTCCTTGACTTTGCAGAGTCCCAATGAGTGACTGAATGAAAGCATCTTGATGAGTGACTGAATGAAAGCATCTTGATAAGTGACTGAATGAAAGAGCCTCAAAGAGTGACTGAATCAAAGAGTCTCAAAGAGTGACTGAATCAAAGAGTCTCAAAGAGTGACTGAATCAAAGAGTCTCAAAGAGTGACTGAATCAAAGAGTGACTGAAAGAAAGAGTCTCAAAGAGTGACTGAAAGAAAGAGCCTCAAAGAGTGACTGAATCAAAGAGTCTCAAAGAGTGACTGAATCAAAGAGTGACTGAAAGAAAGAGTCTCAAAGAGTGACTGAAAGAAAGAGTCTCAAAGAGTGACTGAATGAAAGAGTCTCAAAGAGTGACTGAAAGAAAGAGTCTCAAAGAGTGACCAAATGAGAGAGTCTCAAAGAGTGACTAAATAAGAGTCTCAAAGAGTGACTGAATGAAACAGCCCCAAAGAGTGACTAAATGAAACAGTCTCAAAGAGTGACTAAATGAAAGTCTCAAAGAGTGACTAAATGAAAGAGTCTCAAAGAGTGACTAAATGAGAGAGTCTCAAAGAGTGACTAAATGAGATGGTCTCAAAGAGTGACTGAATGAAATAGCCTCAAAGAGAGACTGAATGAAATAGCCCCAAAGAGAGACTGAATGAAATAGCCTCAAAGAGTGACTGAATGAAAGTCTCAAAGAGTGACTGAATGAAAGTCTCAAAGAGTGACTGAATGAAAGTCTCAAAGAGTGACTAAATGAAAGTCTCAAAGAGTGACTGAATGAAAGAGCCCCAAAGAGTGACTGAATGAAAGAGCCTCAAAGAGTGACTGAATGAAAGTCTCAAAGAGTGACTAAATGAAAGAGTCTCAAAGAGTGACTAAATGAGAGAGTCTCAAAGAGTGACTGAATGAAATAGCCTCAAAGAGAGACTGAATGAAATAGCCTCAAAGAGAGACTGAATGAAAGTCTCAAAGAGTGACTGAATGAAATAGCCTCAAAGAGAGACTGAATGAAATAGCCCCAAAGAGAGACTGAATGAAATAGCCTCAAAGAGTGACTGAATGAAAGTCTCAAAGAGTGACTAAATGAAAGAGCCTCAAAGAGTGACTGAATGAAAGTCTCAAAGAGTGACTAAATGAAAGAGTCTCAAAGAGTGACTAAATGAGAGAGTCTCAAAGAGTGACTGAATGAAATAGCCTCAAAGAGTGACTAAATGAGAGAGTCTCAAAGAGTGACTAAATGAAATAGCCTCAAAGAGTGACTGAATGAAAGTCTCAAAGAGTGACTGAATGAAAGTCTCAAAGAGTGACTAAATAAAAGAGCCTCAAAGAGTGACTGAATGAAAGTCTCAAAGAGTGACTGAATGAAAGAGTCTCAAAGAGTGACTGAATGAAAGTCTCAAAGAGTGACTAAATGAAAGAGCCTCAAAGAGTGACTGAATGAAAGTCTCAAAGAGTGACTAAATGAAAGAGTCTCAAAGAGTGACTAAATGAGAGAGTCTCAAAGAGTGACTGAATGAAATAGCCCCAACGAGTGACTGAATGAAAGAGTCTCAAAGAGTGACTGAATGAAAGAGTCTCAAAGAGTGACTAAATGAAATAGCCTCAAAGAGTGACTGAATGAAATAGTCTCAAAGAGGGACAGAATGAAATTGCCTCAAAGAGGGACTGAATGAAATAGCCTCAAAGAGTGACTGAATGAAATAGTCTCAAAGAGGGACAGAATGAAATAGCCCCAAAGAGAGACTGAATGAAATAGTCTCAAAGAGGGACAGAATGAAATAGCCTCAAAGAGTGACTGAATGAAATAGCCCCAAAGAGGGACTGAATGAAATAGCCCCAAAGAGTGACTGAATGAAGAGTCCCAAAGAGTGACTGAATATAGAGATCAATAGAGAGGATTCACTAAGTCTGTCATCAGAGCCTGAACAATCCCTAGGATTATGGAATGAAGAAGAATAAGAAGAGAAGAAAACCTGAATTCATGCTGCATATTCAGAATGCTTTATGTTGTGTTATGGAGACGTTACTGGGCGGTCAACATAAAAGGACACATAGTGAAGTTTTATAGCCAGCACCAAGCCTGGAGAACCTGTGTGGAGATATCACCAACTTTGAGGTGATCACGCTGTCTTTGAACCTAATAAGGTTCTTAATGGATTGAAAACTGATAATAACAACATTGTTCTGTTTGTGGGATCTGGCAGGGAAATAAGAATAAAAGCTACACGGCCAATGAAGCTGTTAGATTTCATTGCTAATAGAAGGAAATCTTGACTCTACCATAAACACGGCCAATGACCAACTGAATTGTCCTTGGCTTTTTACAATTATGTGTAGAAGGTAATGGTAGGATATGAACAACAGAGTTGTGGGTTAGTATTTTCTGTTGATATAGTTGAGCTGTAACTTATCAAATATGTTGAACTTTCTCATTCCAGGTGTGAATTTGTTGATAGGAACTGAGTCTGGCCTGATGTTACTCGACAGAAGTGGGCAAGGGAAAGGTAAAGTTAGAAGTTGTCACTAAAACTACATTTATAGGGAACATTGACAACTTTGTAACAGAACAGATTTTTCAGAGACTTAACCATTTCTTTCTATCACTTTGTATGTAGCACAACAGATTTCCCACAAAATTAACCATTTCTTTCTATCACTTTGTAGCACAACAGATTTCCCACATAATTAACCATTTCTTTCTATCACTTTGTAGCACAACAGATTTCCCACATAATTAACCATTTCTTTCTATCACTTTGTACCACAACAGATTTCCCACATAATTAACCATTTCTTTCTAAAAACATATGGCCACTTTTCTTATAAAGAAAAAAAAAATAATCTAGGAAAGGTTTATGCTTTCCTGCAAAGTGCTGAAATGGCTCTCCAGCATGTTTGAATACACTGTAGTCATCTCTTTAATTCATCTTCTCTTATGTTTGTTTGTTCTTAGTTTTTGTTATTTTGTTAATTTAATGTGGAAAAGGTAGCAGAGCTTGAGGTAGGTCCAAAACAGAAGAAGGAACATAAGAAAATTCAACAGCAGCTTTGAATGATAGTGCCAGTAGAGTATGAAGTTCAACTTTTTATCTTCTTCAATAGCAGAATGAGATTGGGACAGCTGAAGAAGAAAAGATGTCAATTAATTAATTAATTCCACTGTGTATTCTCAGTTTATGGTTTTGAGAAAATCTGTGATGGGGCCATAGATTGTGCACAAGGAAGACATATTGAGGACTTTCAGTGATTGTTATTTGACACAAGGATCAGTGAAAGAGCATATCATGAACTGAGATTTGTTAATTTCTTGAGCTGGAAGAGATATAGAGAGAGCAAATATGAAGTCTGATTATTAAACAAGTTATTTGTACATCTACTGGAAAGGATTAAGCACCCTAGGAGCTGCCCCAAATGCAAAGAAGTCAGCATTGTTAGCCAAAGAGGAAAAATAAGAAAAAAAACCTGTCTTGCCATAAGTGTGCTGTATAGGGAATGTGGTGTTAGTGCTCAGATTTGTTTACCTTTGAGTAAGCCCAATCTTGGAGTAATGCTGTCAGCACTAAGCCAGAGCTCCTTTTCTTTCCCAGAAAAAAATATTGAATACTGGGAAGCTTAAAGGCAATTAGTGTTGAAACCAACCGCTCATCCTCAGCTAAATGAGTTACCTAACCACCTTGCTACTGCAACTTTTCCATATGTCAACATTTATTTAGAATTATCCAAACTTCAGCATAATTATTCGCATACTAACATCATCTTTATGTGCCATACCGATTGGCGTACTCGATCATGTCCTTCCACAATTTCTATTACAATTCATCATATCAATTCTGTTGTTGACCTTTTTCATGCCATGACACCAAGCTATCTAGTATCCTCTCTCTTAGTTGTCCAAGAGTAACTAAGTATTCCAACTTTACTCTTCTCATGATATGCTCGAAAAATGCTGATTGCTTCTTTCTGATATTTTTTAGGAGCTCCCTTTTTGTGCTGGCCTCATTGGTCTTTTTAGCTGTCCAGGGAACTTTCAACATTTTTCTGAGAAACCCCATCTCTGTGGCGGCCTCTAACCATCTTTTCATTTGTTTGTCTGCTGTCCATGAGTCACTTCCAAAGGTCAAAATTGGCTCTATAGCTCCAAAGAATTCTTTTTCTCACTTATATTGACATAGACTTGTTGCACAAAATGTTTTTCATTTTCTGTCAAGGAGAAAGAATTGCACAAAATTAATCTGGCCAAAGCCTGCTTGTGATCTAACACAGAATGATTGATATGTCACCCTGAGTGTATTTGAATATTTTCAGTTCAACACTCTATAAGCATAATTAAATCCCCTAAAGAGCATAACTGAATATTCATAGAATGAGCATACAAAGTCCCCAAGGATAGATTTCAATATATGTCTATATTTGTTGGCTTTAAGAATATAACAGGATATTCCCAGA
This sequence comes from Megaustenia siamemsis, assembly GCA_032433765.1. Taxonomy (NCBI): domain Eukaryota; kingdom Metazoa; phylum Mollusca; class Gastropoda; order Stylommatophora; family Ariophantidae; genus Megaustenia; species Megaustenia siamemsis. The sequence goes on from JAVIAB010000108.1 coordinate 76,489,717, forward strand.
ACAGCAATATCCCTGCAACATCATTAAATCTAAGAGTATAATTTAATATCTCTAGAACATCAACATATCCCAGACAAAATGTAATATCCCACAAACATTAGCATATCTTGGGGCTAATTTAATATTCTAAGAGCATCAGTATCCTCTGAATGTAATTTAATATTTCAAAGAACATAATTGTGATAACAATATGCGTATAACAATAGCTGAGAATACAAACAAATTTGGAGTCACAGATTCCAGTTATTTTTTCTTATTGCTTCAACATTATTTTTGATTGAAGTTTTGAAATTGTGTAATCTATTAGCAAGCATCATGCACATTAATACCTGTGATTTCTCTATCCTCCAGTGACACTTGAATATTTAAGTGTTATGGTTCAGTTCACTTCATCTTTTTGATCCTATGTCGCTAGACATCATATATTGCTCGTAGTGTTTTTCGCCATCCATCTCCATTCTTGGCGAGATGTTCAATCTTATCTAATGAGTCTATGCCTGCTAACTTCATTTCTCATATGTGTTCTTTAGTGTCTCTCTAGGTCTTCCTCTTTGTTTCTGTATTCAGATGTTTCACATAGAAGAGTTTGTTTTGGAATTCTCTTCTTGTCTCTTGATTTCATCAAAACATGTCTGACATATGTCCATCTTCTCTTCCTAATGGTAGATGAGATTGCTGGTTGCATGGCCATCTCTATATTAGTCTTGAATACATTCCATTGTAGATGAGATTGCTGGTTGCATGGCCATCTCTATATTAGTCTTGAATACATTCCATTGCACACAGAGTATTCTTCTTAGGCATTTGTCTTCAAAAGTGTTTAGTTTTCTCTCAATCACTTTTGTTGTTTTCCAACTTTCACGTGCACAAGTAAGAGTTGATAACACATTTGAGCTGAATATTCTAAGTTTGGTTTTCTTGCTTAGTATTTTTGATTTCCATATTTTGTTCAGGCTTTTAATATTTGCTGCTGCTTTTGCTGTCCTGCTTCTGATCTTTCTTTGTTTCACCATCTTGATCTAAAATACTATAAGATTTATAAAGTGGTCTACCCATTCCTATATCTGACAATGGTTCAGTTCTCAGATGTAGCTAATTATACCAGACTGTCACATCTTTCAAATTTCGTCAGTCTAAAATAATAGTCACCAGAGATTAATTTATGGGAAAGTAGGATGATCTTGATTGATACCGACCACATGACACATAAAACATGCCATTGGTCTTTAAAAAATCTGGCACTAACACAATATGTTCTATACACCTAAGACATGAATCGAACACATTACTTTTTTTTATTTCTTTGTCACATTATTATCTATGACTTCTCTAACAAATAAACCTAAAATTGTATTGGACAGCTGACCTATTACCATCAGTGTATCCATAATAACTAAGTTTTTGCTCATCTTTCCCTGTTTATAACATACACGTTAATTGTCTGACACTTGATTTAAACCCCCCAGTGTACAATTAAGACATATGTACAGATGACAGTAAGTCAGTGACTTACATTAAATTTCCCCAGTGTACTCATTAATTGTCCATGACTTGAATTAAATCTCCCAGAGTACAAATTAATTATCTATGACTTGATTACACCACCTCATTGTACACATTAATTGTGTGTGACTTGGAATGAACCTCCCGGTGCACGCATTAATTGTCTGTGATTTACATTAAACCTCCCCAGTGTACACATTAAGTTTTTATGACTTGAATTAAACCTCCATGAGTACACTTTAATTGTCTGTGACTGGAATTAAACCTCCCAGTGTACACATTAATTGAATGTGATTTACATTAAACCTCCCCAGTATACACATTAATGGAATGTGATTTACATTAAACCTCCCCAGTATACACATTAATGGTCTGTGACTTAATTACACCTCCCCAGTGTACACATTAATATCACGACGACGGTTCCAGCAGATGGAAGTACTGGAGGGACAGAACATCTTGGTCACAATCTCTGGCAAAAGGAGCAAGATTAGGGTCTACTACTTATCCTGGCTCAAGTCAAAAATTCTGAAAAACGATACGGTTTGTTTATTTTTGTATCTCTTAGCCACTATGTCATTCTATACTTCTCTTTCTCTTTTTCTCTCTTTGTCAGCCTCTTTCTCTTTTTTTGTATTTCTCTCAATCATTTTGTATTTTGTGAAAGTTATTAGATGAGAAATCGCCAATCAACCACTAATATCTTCAGTAATAAAGAAAAGACGATGGTCATATGTTGGACATGTGATGAGAAGAGATAATAACTGAATATGGCAAGCAACAGGTAAGAGGAAAAGAGGAAGACCCAGAGAGACACCGAGAAGAACATTGATGAGAGAGGCAAGAGCAGCAGGAATCAGCTCCCTCAATGAGATAGAGCTGCTTGCACAGAACAGAGACAAATGGGGAGATTTGATAAAATATCTTTAAAAGAATTGAAAACTGCTAGAACAAAAATTCAGATAGGAGAAGGAGTATCTTGGTCTACGCCCTATGGGCTGGCTGCGGCTCGAAAGGTCAATAGATAGAAAGTGATTAGATAAATTCTACAGAGTTGTGAAAGGGAAGATCAATGACGGCAAATTAAGCTGGCGATCCAATATAGAAACTGGAGATGGATAGGATACACTCTTAGAATATAACTAGAGGTGCTTGGCAGACAAGAGATTAACTGAAACACAGTTATGAAAAGAATAATTTGGGAACTAAATAAATTCTGGCGAGCGAAGTCAGTTGTTCATTTGTGTGAGTCAGTTGTTTATTTGTGTGAGTCAGTTGTTTATTTGTACTTGTCAGTTGTTTATTTATATGAGTCAGTTGTCTATTTGTACTTGTCAGTTGTTTATTTATATGAGTCAATTGTTTATTTGTATGTGTCCTTTTTTTTTCAGAGTGACAAGAAGAATGGCTGGGTCAATGTTGGAGAGTTGGAGGGCTGTGTACATTTTAAAATTGGTAAGTTTTTTTTTTTTTTCTGAGAGTGTTGTATCAGGTTTTTTCAGGAATCATGTGGTCCACAGTCATGCAGGTGAATGGTGATACAGTCATATGAGTCTATGTGCTTCAGAGAAGTCATGTCATCAAAAAAGAGGAATGAGAAAAATACGTCTGAAAGTAATGAAAAACTATAGATCGGATCATTCTTTCCCAGAAAAATATGTAAATTGTGAAAAACTATAGATTGGATCATTCCTTCCCAGAAAAATATGTCTGTATATTGTGAAAAACTATCGATCGGATCATTCCTTCCAGAAAAATATGTCTGTAAATTGTGAAAAATTATAGATCGGATCATTCCTTCCCAGAAAAATATGTAAATTGTGAAAAGCTATAGATTGGATCATTCCTTCCCAAAAAAATATGTCTGTAAATTGTGAAAAACTATCGATCGGATCATTCCTTCCCAGAAAAATATGTAAATTGTGAAAAGCTATAGATCGGATCATTCCTTCCCAGAAAAAGTCTCCAGCACTAATCTGAGGCTGGATGATATTCATGTTAACAGCCTAACTTGAATATACTTCCCTGAACATGCAGGAGTTTGTGGCAATGAGATGGCTGACAGGTTGGCATGGGGTACCATTGTGCAAGGGGCCTTAGAAATGGACATGTATGACACTGCATCAGCATCATCATCCTCCACAATCTTCTATCTACAGTGCATCGTATCAGTTCTGTTGTTGACTGTTTTCCATGCCATGACACCAAGCTATCCAGTATTTTCTCTCTTTGTCGTCCGCGATCACTCTTTCCTTTTATTTTGCCAGTTGTAACCAAGTATTCCAACTTTCCTCTTCTCATGATGTGCCCGAAAAATGTTGATTGCTTCTTTCTGATGCTTTTTAAGAGCTCACTTTTTGTGTTGGCCTCTTTGAGAACTTCCTCATTGGTCTTTTTATCTGTCCAGGGAACTTTCAACATTCTTCTGAGAAATCCCATCTCTGTGGCCTCTAATCGTCTTTTCATTTGTTTGCCTACTGTCCATGATTCGCTTCCATAGGTCAGAATTAGTTCTATATATCACCGATGAACTCTCTTTCTCATTTTTATTGACATAGATTTGTTGCATAAGATATTTTTCATTTTCTGAAATGCTATTTTGGCCTGAGCTATTCTGCTTTTTATTTCTGTGGTGCATCTCCCATCTGATGTTATTATTGTGCCCAAGTATTTGACAAGTTGCACTTGTTTCAGATTTGTCTTGTTTATTTTTATGCTGCATGATGGTGATGATTGTTTCTTCGATATAACCATTACTTCAGTTTTCTTGCTATTCAGACTGAGACCTTTCTTGTTGCTTTCTTTTACTATTATGTCTATCATTTCTTGTAGTTCGTTCTCTGTCTCTGCTATTAAGACTTATTTATATTATGACCTCCAATTGTTATTCCAGGAGTTATCATTATACGCCTCATAACATGACACAATAACTCCACAGTCACATGTATACAAAATTCTAGATCGGTATCTACATGTGGACAGGCACCCCATACTGCTGAACACTTACTTCAAGACTATACTGAATATAGTAACTATCTTTCTATCTTTACGATACATAGTACCATTGCTGGTGTATATCTCTGGGGTAATGATAGAACAAGAGGGATAAAGGCCGCTTGGTCAAGCAGTCGCCACAACATGCGCTACTCAGAATTTTTATTTCACCCCCGATAGAAAAAATCCTTTCTGTCTACCGCGGGCTTAACACCGTGCGTACGTCAGCTTTTCAGCCAGCGGAACAGTGGTTTTAGCCACGCGCACCTCCCTCTGAATATAGTAGACTAAGGAAAACCCATTGGCCCATAGATATAAAAGACAGTAAAATTTGTACAGGAAATGACATTGCCGATATAGACAATACTTCAGGCGACCAAAAGATAGATAGAAAGGAATGGTGGAATGCAGTGCCACGAAGAGTAAAAGCAGGAGAAGCTCCTTGCCAGAAAAGAATACAATGTGGTCAGTCAATGCATGACAGGAACTATCAGTATATGAACACCTCAGTAGTTGCTAAATCATGCAACACAATGGATATGGGAATGCTGTGACGCTAGTCCAAACTAAAGGCTAAAGAAGCTAGAAGCCTGATGGTCAGTAGATGAAATCTGACCATTTGTCTTCAACAGATCAGTTCAAAAACTGTTATTCTGTTGTGGCTTCTGTCATTATACTTTGCTTTTTCTTCTTTTATTCTACTCTGTGTGCCATGTAACCTCACAGACAGGAGGAATGTGTAATTTTCTGGCCTTTGCTAGTTGTGTAGCTTAAATTGCTGTTGTCAAATTTGCTTAATATCTTTTTTATTCCATTTATCCTTTTCTTTCTTGGTTTTCCCTTTCCTTTATAGCTTGATGTTTTAATTTTATACATGTATGCTGCAGGTCAGATGTCGAAACACTCACCGGCAAACTGCTTTTCAAACTGCTCTAGATAATTTAAGAGCAGTAATTTTGTGAGCATACACACAACTACTTTAATCTGACCAGCATGAACAATTTTTGATTTGATTTCAAGATTTCCTCTCCACTGGCACCATTTCCTCATGTCCTCCCATGAGTTTGACACAGTGGCTGTATTTTGTAAAGGTTATGAAAATCCAACATGGAGTAACAATGACAGTCTCAGCCTCTGTTTTCATGCAGGAGACATTTAATTTATAAGCGTGACTTTATTGTGTGGTGCCTTGACCTCACAACCTAGCAATATGTATGTTATTATATAATAATATAAGTTTATATTTAGTCCATATAAATCTCGTCAAATATTTCCACTGAGCTCGTTAAAGAACTTTGGCAGTTTTTAAAAAAATGATCCCGGCAGAGAAAAAATGCTGAAAGTTTATTTATACAACTTTTTAAATTGTATAAACCAACATTCATAAGCTGGTGATATGGTGATTATGTGCTGTGTTGATATATCATTGATCAGAAAGGAGATCAAAGCAACAGGGCTGAAAGCTGTTAGTGACTCATAGCTGATGGTTTGTGCTAGGATCGGTGCACCAGAACCATCCTCTACCTCTTTGGGATGCTTCTAACAACAGACTAACCTGTCTTGTCAAGCCAAGCGAGTGGAATTAAAGAGGAAAGGCAATCCAGTGTTCTATAATGCCTTGATGAAGTAGGATGTGTAGAGCAGAAATGTGCAAATATCACAGCTCTTCTGCAAACCACAACACAATGTATTTACACCCACTTGGACAACAGAGGACAATCAATTCCTTTAGTCTATCTATCTATTGACCTTTCAAGCCGTAGCCGGCCCATAGGATGTAGACCAAGACACTCCTTCTCTTATCTGAATTTTTGTTCTAGCAGTTTCAATTCCTTTAGTAGTCATCGGATAAATGTGAGAAAGAAAGAGAGACTAAACAATTTCTTGTTCTATCATCAGTGTTGTTCCTATTTTTTCTAATGGTTACCTCCTCATGTAAATACCATTTCTCTTGCTCCCCAGTTAAGTATGAGAGAATCAAGTTCCTGGTGATAGCTCTGCATGACAGCATTGAGATCTATGCATGGGCACCCAAGCCTTACCACAAGTTCATGGCTTTCAAGGTGAGCAAACAGCTGGTCTGTGGGAATGGGCATAGCATTGGGCAGAGATACACCAAGCTGCCACGCGAGAAAATAAATGTGACTAAATAAATAAAGATTTACGGTATAGAGAACACCACATATGGTAATCCAAAGTTGTGGTCAAAGGCCTTCATAAGGGAAAAAAACATATAAATAGCTGATATGTGTGTATATATATATATATATATATATATATATATATATATATATATATATATATATATATATACACACACACACACTCACAATATAGTAGTTTTCTGTCAAAAGTTAACTTTGAAGTAGAGTCTAATATTGAAGCACTAATTCTCTGCCCAAAATAAAATTTAATGGATCTTTGAATTAATATAAATTTTAATAACTCTGACAATGTATAACATTTAATATTTCCTTTGATTTTGACATTTAAGAGTTATCTGAATCTAACAAGAACTCTTTAAGTATTACAAGAACTCTCTAAGTATAACATTGAACAACTCTTAAAGTATTACAAGAACAACTCTTTAAGAATTACACGAAGAACACTCTAAGTGTAACATTGAAAAACTCTCTAAGTATAACACTGAAGAACTCTTACCTCTGTTTAAATTTTATGAAATAAAGTATTAGTCATATAACATAAATAACCACATGGCTTATATGTGCTCACCAGTCCTTCTCAGAGCTGAAGTACAAACCACAGCTGGTTGACCTCACCGTGGAAGAAGGTCAGAGGTTAAAGGTCATATATGGTTCCAACGTTGGCTTCCATGCCATAGACCTTGACACATCATCTGTGTTTGACCTGTACATTCCATCACATGTAAGTAGACATACATTTTAACACTAACTTAGAACATTGTGTCCTAGACTGGTTTGGTGGGTTGGCATTTATGTCGGTGAGATGTCGATAGTTTTGGTGATATGTAGATAGTTTTGGTCAGGTGTCGATAGTTTTGGTGAGATGTAGATAGTTTTGGTGAGGTGTACATAGGTTTGGTGAGATGTAGATAGATGAATTTAATGTGTTCTTAGAGGATAGGGAAGATTATTTTCTGAAATGATAATTTTTATTGGATAGAAATGGAATTTGTTTCATTTGGAGATGGGAAGAAATAAATGATTTCTTATAATGAAAAATGAAAGAAGTAAATGTTTTATTGAAAAATGAGAAAAAGAGAATTTCATGTTTTCTTCAATTGAAAATGAGAATAATTTCATGATTTCTTGGTTGATGAAAAGAATTGAAATTCAGATATAAGGGGTTTACAGTGAAATTGGCAATTCATCAGTGAATTGACAACTTTCTGTTCTGAGTGTCAGTTCTATTTGTCAACCATCTGTCATGTCTCAGTGCTGCAATGCTCTCTCACTATCTCTGTCAGACATCTTCTATTTGTCAACCATCTGTCATGCCTCAGTGCTGCAATCCTCTCTCACTATCTCTGTCAGACATCTTCTATTTGTCAACCATCTGTCATGTCTCAGTGCTGCAATGCTCTCTCACTATCTCTGTCAGACATCTTCTATTTGTCAACCATCTGTCATGCCTCAGTGCTGCAATCCTCTCTCACTATCTCTGTCAGACATCTTCTATTTGTCAACCATCTGTCATGTCTCAGTGCTGCAATGCTCTCTCACTATCTCTGTCAGACATCTTCTATTTGTCAACCATCTGTCATGTCTCAGTGCTGCAATGCTCTCTCACTATCTCTGTCAGACATCTTCTATTTGTCAACCATCTGTCATGCCTCAGTGCTGCAATCCTCTCTCACTATCTCTGTCAGACATCTTCTATTTGTCAACCATCTGTCATGTCTCAGTGCTGCAATGCTCTCTCACTATCTCTGTCAGACATCTTCTATTTGTCAACCATCTGTCATGTCTCAGTGCTGCAATGCTCTCTCACTATCTCTGTCAGACATCTTCTATTTGTCAACCATCTGTCATGTCTCAGTGCTGCAATGCTCTCTCACTATCTCTGTCAGACATCTTCTATTTGTCAACCATCTGTCATGTCTCAGTGCTGCAATGCTCTCTCACTATCTCTGTCAGACATCTTCTATTTGTCAACCATCTGTCATGTCTCAGTGCTGCAATGCTCTCTCACTATCTCTGTCAGACATCTTTTATTTGTCAACCATCTGTCATGTCTCAGTGCTGCAATGCTCTCTCACTATCTCTGTCAGACATCTTCTATTTGTCAACCATCTGTCATGTCTCAGTGCTGCAATGCTCTCTCACTATCTCTGTCAGACATCTTTTATTTGTCAACCATCTGTCATGTCTCAGTGCTGCAATGCTCTCTCACTACCTCTGTCAGACATCTTCTATTTGTCAACCATCTGTCATGTCTCAGTGCTGCAATGCTCAGTATCCTCTCTCACTATCTCTGTCAGACATCTTCTATTTGTCAACCATCTGTCATGTCTCAGTGCTGCAATGCTCTCTCACTATCTCTGTCAGACATCTTCTATTTGTCAACCATCTGTCATGCCTCAGTGCTGCAATGCTCAGTATCCTCTCTCACTATCTCTGTCAGACATCTTCTATTTGTCAACCATCTGTCATGCCTCAGTGCTGCAATGCTCAGTATCCTCTCTCACTATCTCTGTCAGACATCTTCTATTTGTCAACCATCTGTCATGTCTCAGTGCTGCAATGCTCAGTATCCTCTCTCACTATCTCTGTCAGACATCTTCTATTTGTCAACCATCTGTCATGTCTCAGTGCTGCAATGCTCAGTATCCACTCTCACTATCTCTGTCAGACATCTTCTATTTGTCAACCATCTGTCATGTCTCAGTGCTGCAATGCTCAGTATCCTCTCTCACTATCTCTGTCAGACATCTTCTATTTGTCAACCATCTGTCATGTCTCAGTGCTGCAATGCTCAGTATCCTCTCTCACTATCTCTGTCAGACATCTTTTATTTGTCAACCATCTGTCATGTCTCAGTGCTGCAATGCTCAGTATCCTCTCTCACTATCTCTGTCAGACATCTTCTATTTGTCAACCATCTGTCATGTCTCAGTGCTGCAATGCTCAGTATCCTCTCTCACTATCTCTGTCAGACATCTTCTATTTGTCAACCATCTGTCATGTCTCAGTGCTGCAATGCTCAGTATCCTCTCTCACTATCTCTGTCAGACATCTTCTATTTGTCAACCATCTGTCATGCCTCAGTGCTGCAATGCTCAGTATCCACTCTCACTATCTCTGTCAGACATCTTCTATTTGTCAACCATCTGTCATGTCTCAGTGCTGCAATGCTCAGTATCCTCTCTCACTATCTCTGTCAGACATCTTCTATTTGTCAACCATCTGTCATGTCTCAGTGCTGCAATGCTCAGTATCCTCTCTCACTATCTCTGTCAGACATCTTCTATTTGTCAACCATCTGTCATGTCTCAGTGCTGCAATGCTCAGTATCCTCTCTCACTATCTCTGTCAGACATCTTCTATTTGTCAACCATCTGTCATGCCTCAGTGCTGCAATGCTCAGTATCCTCTCTCACTATCTCTGTCAGACATCTTCTATTTGTCAACCATCTGTCATGCCTCAGTGCTGCAACGCTCAGTATCCTCTCTCACTATCTCTGTCAGGCATCTTCTCTATTCAAACTTGCAGAAAGACTAAATCATTTAAAGCAAAATAAGTGGTTTGATCATCTCATTGTGTACTGGGTGCTCCAGAGGTAAGGCATTGGCCTCTGGACAAGATGGTCTCAGATCAAAACTCCACCACAGGTGGTGGGAATTTTAAAAAAACATTGAATCTGTGGCTTCCTTGTGGCTTTACCTTCCCCTGGTCCCTGAAAAGTGAGAACTCTGGCAGCTTAAGTTAGAAAAGAGTGGGCCAAATATGGCCGCTGTTCAAGCAAAAATTGTTAAGCAAATCTAACCATGCCAAAGATGGATGTGTTGTGCCAAAAGGCATAGATGTCGCGGCTGTGTCTTAAACTATCGGCTCAGTGTGTCCACGCCCATTTAACGGTTGAATGCTAAGAAAAGGCCATCTCACAAGAATGTCTAACCACTAACCAGCTAGCACTGCACATCTACAGCAGTCAATGATCTGGGTTTTAAGGGCATGAGGAAAACTGAGATTCAGATGAGTCAATTAGTGTTTTAGAATTCTTGCAGAAACAGGATAAAAGCTGTCATGATGACACATGAGTTTGAGGATAAAGTGATGCAGCTCCTAGTAGCAGCCTCCTATAGCAATCAGCCCTTCCCCTGATACCCCCATTTTAAAAGTGCTTCTATGAATACCCATAAGATCCACGGTCCAAATTTGTTTTTGACTAAGTAACTCCAGACAAATCAACTTTGAAAATTTGCACCTGACAACTTGTTAAATTATGGGAATATATTTTATGTATATATATATATATATATATATATATATAATCTCCAAAACCCACTTTATGTAAAATACAAATTCAAGACTTTTTTTTACTATATTACTTTTTTCTCCATTTTTAAGTGTTTCTGCTTCAGATGTTTCATTTGCTTGTTATTTTTCATTTATGTTTTAATAATTTACGTGTTTGTTGTTATAATTATTAGAATACATCAGATAACTTGTATTTCTCTGGTATAAATGTATCATCATCAATTATTAATACTTTTCAATGTGGAGGATTGATGTGCTTTCTTCTGAGCCCCAACTGGAACCGTTGTATATAACAGTTGTTTGTCTCTGAAACTTTAGTTGTGTTGCTTATTTCATAGATATACCCTTATGTGACTCTTACATGCTGTAAGCTATAGTTTTAATCATATTTGTGGTGGGAAAATCCCAATCGTCGGCATCAGAAGGTAATGTTGAAAGGTTTCCTATCATTAATTAAGCATTAATCTTCTCAATTACCCTTTACTAGAGCACAGAATGAAGCAGAATAGACAGTTTTTTGTTGCGTGGGGTCTCAGATTGAAACCACTACCATAGAATATCCCATTTAGAGAATAAGGGGAATGTAGCAAACTCAAGACATCTTCATCCATTAATGCTTCTAGGTATAGAACTAAAATGCCACTTGAGATAAGTAGTTGAAACATGCAGCTGTGAAATACATACAAATACACAAAGAGGCTATAGTGTTATATATAATCATGATTGTCAAATACACAAAGAAGCTATTGTGTATATAAATCATGATTGTCAAATACACAAAGAAGCTATAGTGTATATAAATCATGATTGTCAAATACACAAAGAAGCTATAGTGTATATAAATCATGATTGTCAAATACACAAAGAAGCTATAGCGTATATAAATCATGATTGTTTTCTAAGGTTTACTGAACAAGTGTTGCATTTAATTTTGATTTTTTTTCATAGGCTGATTATACAGTAAGTATGTACATTATGTTGGACTTCTATCATTATTTGGGGTTCAAGTTACATCACTTTGGGTCACACAAAGTAGACACTTATTTGTTCTTTTAACCACCAGTAAAGTTTAAAACATTTTTTTTCTTTGGTCATTTATCACTTTTATTGTTCATAACATTTTACTTTTTTGTACATTTGTAAATTTTTAATTATTATTTTTTGTTTTATTTTACTTGTTCTACACATTTCTGATCTTACATTAATTATTTTTACATGTTACTTTTTTAAATTATGTAAATCTATTATATTGTTTTACAGTTGTTCAGTTGGGTTAAAGTTTACTATGTGTTTTCTATTTTTTAGTTTTGCTTCTGTTTTGTGTATTTTTTTTCAATTAATTACAGTTTTGTTTCTCTTGTATAGTTTACAGTTAGGTTTTTTTTTTCATTTTATACATTAATGGTTTTTTTTTTCATTTTATACATTAATGGTTTTTTTTTTTCATTTTATACATTAATGGTTTTTTTTTTAGTAACTTCTTTCATGTTGTACTGTCCAAAATTTTTGTGTAAACTTTAGTTTTTAATTTTCTAATCTTTTGTAGTTTATACTTTTCAACATTTTATATAGTTTTAAATATTGCACATTTTTCAGTGATGCAACCATATTATTACAAATCATATATTTTCCAGTCACTTGCTTACAACTATTTGTTTTCTTTCCTATTTTTTTGTGCTCTCTCCATATTTTTCTCTGACTTGGCCCTCCTCTAAATCACAAACACATGCGGTACCATCGGCCATCACACATTTGATCAAATGCACCATAGTATCAAGGTCAAGGCAATTCAGTAGCCAGCAACCAATCTGGTTGCATTACATTTTATGTCAATCAGGTAAGACAACTCTGCTGCATTTGGCTGGATTCTCATGAGTTACCTGCTGATGTTGTCACTGCCAGTGCTAGATCATCGTTCAGTTGGTGTTGCATCTGCTTACCACATTGTCTAGACATTCTACATTGTTGCTTACAGAGCCTTGTGTCAAATGTATACAGTTTAACAATGTATGTTAACAATTTTCTGTTAGCCACTGTTAACATATCTTAAAGTGAATGAGCATTAATATACAATCTGCTGTAAAGCTGACAATAGGGAGGTTACAAAAATAAAATATTGGTTTCAAATTTACTGAGATAGAAGATGGCACTAAACAATCATTAATATTGCTGTTCTATGCCTTTTGCAGGGGACAAACAACACTACAAACACAAAAAACAGAAGAAAAAAATTTAGTAAAAATAGTTTTAGTAAAGTAGTTCCCAAAGATTGCTCAATGACTCCCAGGTGCACCGAGCCAAGGATATAGTCATGTACATAGGCTTTGTATTTGTTTAGTACGTAGATGAGTTAATACAAGAGAGTGTCGATTCTATCGCCATTTATCATCTCATATATCCTATCAAGGAATCAGAGTTTATACAGTTGTAACTGCCATGAGGGCACCACCAGTACATGATCAGCAGAGAAAGGGGGCCACTGATATTAAAAGTTTGATTATCACTGTTTTAGTGTTCTGTGGGTCTAGAGCTGAAGTGTCCGGTTTTGTCTTGTGCCATCTTTATCTCTGTCAAACTGTTTCTTTTTATTTTTTGTAAACAGATACTTAAAAGACCACAATAATAGGTGAATGCTTTAATGTATAAACAATTCATTGTTATATTTATGTTACTGTTAGTTCATAGCAAGTTTTGTTGTTACTATGTTGTGATGTAATGTCTTTTCATTTCTAGTCAATTGTGTCAGCAGTGTGGTGCATATTCATTTGTAATAAATTAGTATTATTCAGTTGCATGTAGCTGCTGGGGCAAAACTTCATGAACAATCAAATTATGTATGTATATAATTTTAAAATAATATTAACCTGTTTTTTCCAGCATTACCTCACGGACCCTTAGCCAGTGCTACAAAGTTTATACAATTGTTATGAGATCTTTCTGGGTAATCTCATAAGGACATTGCTAGATTAACATTAAAACATTGATAGTTTAAAATTAAAACATTGAAAGATTAACATTCAAACATTGATAGGTTACAATTAAAAACTTGATAGTTTAAAATTAAAACATTGATAGGTTAAAGTTAAAACATTGATAGGTTAAAGTTAAAACATTGATAGGTTACAATTAAAACATTGATAGGTTACAATTAAAACATTAATAGGTTAAAGTTAAAACATTGATAGGTTACAATTAAAACATTGATAGGTTAAAGTTCAAATACTGATAGGTTAAAGTTCAAACATTGATAGGTTAAAGTTCAAACATTGATAGGTTAAAGTTCAAACATTGATAGGTTAAAATCTCATTCTGGTGTTCATCTAATCACCACTAAAGTCCTCTTCATCATCTGTACTTACAAGAACCAGGAACGTTACGTGGATGTGTAGATGTTTTGTGTTGTTATTTATTTGCACCTTTTGCCCAACACACCCAACTTCAACATGGCAATTTTGAGTGCTGGGTTGCCTTCCATCTTTAATCCCTCCTCGCTTGAACAGGTTAGTCTGTTCATATAGTTACCACGATGAGATACAATAGGGTTAGGATGATTCTGGTTCACCGATCTTGGTGCAAACAATCATCTCTGTATCACTGGCAGCTTTTGTTGCTCTCATGTGCCTTGTACATTAAAATGATGATCTTATTAAGAGGAACAAGACATGTATATGGTCACAGTTTGTGGATAATGTATTTAGATTTGTTGTAAGTTGTGGTAAATTTATATTGTCACTTATTGGAATATAGGCATGGTTATTTTGTCATTATTCTCTGTAACTTTCAAGTGTAGGGGAATTTACTTTTTTGTTACTAAGTATGGGGTTTTAGTTTTTATAACGTTCTTAAGTATGGGGCTATGGGGCTTTAGTATTTATAACGTTCTTAAGTATGAGGTTTTAGTTTTTATAACTTTCTTAAGTATGAGGTTTTAGTTTTTATAACCTCCTTAAGTATGAGGTTTTAGTTTTTATAACCTCCTTAAGTATGAGGTTTTAGTTTTTATAACCTCCTTAAGTATGAGGTTTTAGTTTTTATAACCTCCTTAAGTATGAGGTTTTAGTTTTTATAACCTCCTTAAGTATGAGGTTTTAGTGTTTATAACTTTCTTAAGTATGAGGTTTTAGTGTTTATAACTTTCTTAAGTATGAGGTTTTAGTTTTTATAACTTTCTTAAGTATGAGGTTTTAGTTTTTATAACCTCCTTAAGTATGAGGTTTTAGTTTTTATAACCTCCTTAAGTATGAGGTTTTAGTTTTTATAACCTCCTTAAGTATGAGGTTTTAGTTTTTATAACTTCCTTAAGTATGAGTATCTCCATCAGAGACAGAGGAGATCAACGAGCTTCTATTTGCAGATGACCAGGCACTAATACATGAAACAATAGAAGACCTACAAGAACACTTAAACAAACTCAAAATCTTAGGAACAAAATACAACATGAAAATCAACATCAACAAAACAGAAGTCATGAATGTCGCCAAAAATAAACAGAACATCAACATAACTATAGAAGGCAGACAACTAAAACAAGTAGAGGAATTCAAATACCTAGGAAGTCTAATGACAAACGATAATTCCCAAACAGCAGAGATAGAATCAAGATGCAACAAGGCTTGTCAAATCATTGGACAGTTATCACCACTATTGTCCAACAAGGAAATAACTCTGGAGGCAAAACGAGCACTATACAATACAATCTTCATCCCAACGTTGTGCTACCAATGCCAGACCTGGACCCTAGATGCAAGAACGATAAGAAAAATAACCTCTACAGAGATGAAATGTGTTAGACGAATGACAGGAAACAGTCTGAGAGATAAGATCAGAAATGAAGAACTGAGAAAAAAGCTAGGAATAGCCCCAGCCATAGAATATATAAGGAAACAACAGATAAAATGGTTCGGCCACGTGACAAGGTAGAAAGGACAAAACACAACACAACGAGCCTTCAACAAACATTCTGAGAACACCAGACCCTAGGGTCGACCACGAAAAATATGGATCGATGGAATATTAGAAGAACTAGGAAACATAACAGCAGCAGAGGCGAACAGAAGAGCAAAAGACCGCAAATTATATCTCCCCTCGACGCTGAAAGGCAGATGAGGAAGGAATGAAGAAGTATGAGGTTTTAGTTTTTATAACTTTAAGTATGAGGTTTTAGTTTTTATAACTTTAAGTATGAGGTTTTAGTTTTTATAACTTTAAGTATGAGGTTTTAGTTTTTATAACTTTCTTAAGTATGAGGTTTTAGTTTTTATAACTTTAAGTATGAGGTTTTAGTTTTTATAACTTCTTTATTATGAGGTTTTAGTTTTTATAACTTTCTTAAGTATGAGGTTTTAGTTTTTATAACTTTCTTAAGTATGAGGTTTTAGTTTTTATAACTTTCTTAAGTATGATGTTTTAGTTTTTATAACTTTCTTTAGTATGAGGTTTTAATTTTTGCAACATTGTGGAGATCGAAGTTTGTATTAAATTTGTTTTATGACTCTAAAAAAGTTACAGTTATTGTATCAGTTGGTTATCACACTTTATGTTTTGGGATGTACTGTATTCTAACATATGTGGGGTTTTAGTTTGTTAACTTTTCTTAGTAGATTTCTTAGGTCAAAGGTCTTTTCAGCCATATCATATTGTCACTTTGTAATGTGTAACGATGTTTTAGAAAGAATTTATGTATATTTGACTATTTTGCTTGTTTATTTTACTGTTATGTGTCATATTTACACGTCAGTATATAAATTTACATATACAAGCACAGAAGGCCTGGCCAATGTAACACATTATTTTGCTGTTGTGATATCATTGCTTTTTACATATCACAGTTTGTAGTGTTTTTTTTCTTCCTTGTCACAACTTTAAATTTTCCTACTTGTTTCATCTTGTGTGTGTGGTAGTTGCTTCTTTACATCTTGTGTGTGTGTGTGTGTGGTAGTTATTTATTTACATTTTGTATGTCTGTCAGTTACTTGTTACATCTTCTGTGTGTGTGGTAGTTACTTGTTACATTTTGTGTGTGTGGCAGTTACTTGTTACATCCGGTGTGTCTGACAATTACTTGTTACATCTTGTCTGTCTGGTAGTTTCTTAAAGTAATTCTATTGTGCTGGGGAGAAACTGTCTGTGAAATTATGTACAATTAATTCTAGCATTGATAGGAAGCTCTTGCAACAGAAGGAAATCTGACCTTCAGAATTGGATCCCTTTTTATCAAGCAAGAGTTATTGCCCTCTAGCTTCTTGACACTTTAACCCTTAATCTATAACTATCTGTGGCTCACTCGTTTGCGACACCATAGCAAAAATTACAATTACTTAATTGTAACATTAGGAGCTCTAAAAATAGTGTTTTCTTTGAACTTTTTGACACACAGCTGTGTGTTTATACTAGGAGAAATACAGGGAACTGATTTATTCTCTCAGGTTGATTTATGACCTGAATTTGACTGCAGGTGTCGGACGTTTTACAATGTCTTTTGTTACTGATGCCGTAAGTCTGTCAGTATGTTTGCCTATCTAATAATGTCATTTGGTTTGTTTCCTGAGTTAAAAGGGTTGTTTGATGTCAACCAATGACCAAGAAAATTTCCCGGGTCACAGACCAAAAAAAAAAAAATTTGACCAATTTCTTTTTAAAAATTGTGAATTTTTTTTCGTATTGTATGAGATCGTATTAAAATAAAAAATACAACAATATTTGAAACAAATCTACTCAAGGGTCACGAGAAGTGGTATTTAGGAAGGTACATGGAAGGGTGAAATGTTTGAACATGGCAGAATGTCAAATTTGGAAGAATTTGTGTCTTCATGTGGTAATGTATCTTGATGTCATAATGTATCGTAATCTAGAGTTGGATCATGACTCCCAGGCATGAAAGCTCTTGTAACATCCTGACTGATCATATCATACAGCCTATGTTAGCAATAGATGTGGCTCTGTGATCTACAATCCATAACTAGTCACTGCGCCACTAGAAACCATTGATTATTTTCTTCCTCGGTGTTGAAATCCCTATCGTAAATGGTGATAAACAGTGATATTTATTAGAAACAGACTTTGTTAAGGACAGTTAACAATCAAAATTATCTTTAAGCTCTTAATTAGACCTTGTTCATCTGCTTTAGATCTGCGTCCTGTCTTTGTCCATCTTACATCTCTTTCTAATTCTCTTCACCATATATTTCTGTCTTATACTATTTCTACTTTTCTGATATTTTTCTACCTCCACTTTCTTGTAAATTCCAGGTCATGACTCTTTTGTCAAAATGATTAGAGATTAATTTCTCAAGTCTTGAAAATACATTGACATGTTACAAGGTCAGCAATATTATTGCCCAGCTGACATGGTGGGTTTTATTAAAGCAAAATGATACAATTTGTAGTCACTCAGCCAAACTGTTGTATTTGTAAAGTTCACTAGACAAGACTACTAGATATGTCAGATAAAGATAATAGATACTAGTAGCTTGTAATACACACTCAAAGTGACAGAAAAGACAGAAGGTCAGGCTACAACCTTCATTCTAAACAATCAAGTTAAAAGATCATTGAATGTCATTTTGTAAGTGATCAATTACATCTAAAGATTGCTTTTTACTTTCTGTCTTTTATGTTGTTTTTGTGTGTATTTTTTCCTAGCATTTCTATTAAGTACCTCATTAATTAATAATTCCCAAGAAAATAGGCTTTGAAATGTAGTGGTTTTTATATATTATTCCACAAAAAGCAAGTTAAAAATTGTAGTAATTGTTTGATATGAGCATTTTTCCATTTTCATGATTTGATATGCTTTGTGCTGTAGTTTTTTTTCTCTCATATTGGTAGCTTTGCTTTTGGTATTTTTGTGCTTTTAGGGAATTTTATTTTCTGTGTTTGACATCTTTAATTTCCTTAAATATATATATATATTTTTTTTTTATCAGCTAAAAGATTTTGACTTCATATGTTAGATTGTTCATTTCTACTTTGTTATTTCATCTACGCCATAATTAAACAGCTTTCAGAAGAGATTAAATATCCTCAAGCAATTAATATTATCCAACACTATTTTTTGTTGTATGCTAGATTATCACTTGTCAAATAATTTTTATTCTGAAAATAAATTTCAATATAACATTTGTTAAAGGACATACATTGTACACAATTTTTATATGACAAACAGTAGCGCATACACAAATATTTCTTATAATCTAGTCATAAATTGAAACTCTAAGATTTTAGTCTGCTTTCCATTCATTTTAATATTTCAAATGATTGTAGTGAGATATGTCACAGGTTTCCTGTCTTATATTCAATGCCTCCTATGAATATATTTTATGTTTGTAAGTCCCCAGTTGATGTGGTAATATTTTTTATTCTCAATTCTTCAACAATTTATCAAATATTAATTTTGACACAAATGTGCAACTAGACATTCAGCAACCAAGTTACAATTAGCATAAACTATACCAGTTATACAATGGGACATACAACAATGAGGTAATTAAGAACATCAACATGTATATTGTAGATAACAAACGGCTCATTAAATGTCCATTAATTATTCCTCAACAATATGTCTGCCTGACTACAAAGCTTAAAACCACTATCATGTGCAGTAGAAGTATTTCTATCAATGTTTTGAATTGAAAGCAAATTCTTTATTCTCATTTAAATACTCTAGTCAGCTATATGAAGTTTAAAAAAAACAATTCTTCTTCTTCTTCTACCTTTTTTTTAGCTCCCAGTGGAGCATAGGTCTTCAACAAACATTCTCCAAGTCATTCTGTTTTTTGCCTTTCTTTTAAGATCATTCCATGTCTTCCCCATCATCTTCATCTCTGCTTCTATCTGTCTTCTCCAAGAATTCCTTGGTCTTCCTCTTTGTCTTTTCCCCTGGGGATTCCAAAAAAGGGCCTATTGTGTAATACTCTCAGTTGGCTTCCCTAGTGTGTGTCCTATCCAGCGCCATCGTCTTCGCTGCATCTCTTTATCATCTGCTATTTGACTGGTGCATTTCCATAATTCTATGTTAGTGACTTTGTCCTGTCATTTCCATCCTTTTATTCTGCATAAGCATCCATTAATGAAAGTCTGTATCTTCGTGATTGTCATTGTAGAGGTATTTCTGATAGTTTTATTTGGTTATTGCCAACTGTATTAATTCTCATTATGTTGGTCTTATCTCTATTAATCTTCAGTCCTAGCTGTTGTGATCTCTCATCAAATATGCTCATTTTATCTTGCATCTGTTGATGGCTGTATGATAGGAGAGCTATGTCATCAGCAAAGTCTAAATCATCAGGTTGTTTGGTCAGTGACCACTGGATCCCAATTCTGTTGTTTTGAGTTATTTTCATAATCCAATCTATGGCCAGTAGAAAGAGAAATGAAGACAGAAGGCATCCCTGCCTTATTCCTGTTCTTATTTCAAATGCTTCTGTAAGTTGTCCTTCATGCACCACACTACATTTCGTTCCTTCATTTTTATCAGGTTAATAAACTTTATGGGGATTCCGTAATGACTCATCAATTTCCAAAGCATTCTTCTGTCTAAACTATCAAATGCCTTTTCATAATCTATGAATCCAATATAAAGTGGGGATTTTAGTTCTAAACTTTGTTTAACTATTATGCGTAGAGTAGTTATTTGATCAGCACATGATCTGTTCTTCCTAAAACCTGCTTGTTCATCTCTCAAATGTTTCTCTATGGCCTCTTTTAGTCTCTCCAGAATGATTCTGCTTAATATTTTTCCTGGCACTGATAGTAGCATAATTCCCCTATAATTTGTGCACTCCTGTAAACTTCCTTTCTTTGGTAGTTTGATCATATAACCTTCTT
This sequence comes from Megaustenia siamemsis, assembly GCA_032433765.1. Lineage (NCBI taxonomy): Eukaryota > Metazoa > Mollusca > Gastropoda > Stylommatophora > Ariophantidae > Megaustenia > Megaustenia siamemsis. The sequence goes on from JAVIAB010000108.1 coordinate 76,510,501, forward strand.
TCCAGTCTTTAGGTATTTCTTCCCTCTCCAAAATTTTATCTAATAGATTATGTAACATCTTGGTAGAGGTGTTAATATCTGCTTTGATGGCTTCCGAAGGAATTTCATCTGGTCCTGTGGCTTTACCATTTTTTAATAGTTTGATGGCTTTCATTATTTCTTCTTTGCTTGGTTTTCCGCAGTTAACGTGTAACTCTTCTTCTGCTGGTAGTGTATCTGGAGGATTATTTGAGCCGGGTCTGTTCAAAAGTTCTTCAAAGTGCTCTTTCCATCTCTCCATTTGTTCCCTTATGTTACTAAGCAGATTTCCTTTCTTATCTTTAATAAAGGCATTTATCTGTTTGTATTTTCCACTTAATTTCTCTGTGCTGTTGTACAGTTCTTTCATATTCCCTTTATTTGCTGCTTCTTCTGCCTCTTTAGCTAGTTCATCTATATATTTCCTCTTATCCCTTTTAATGCATCTTCTCACTTCTTTGTTCACCTCTGTGTAAGCTTCCTGTGTCTTGGCTTTATTACTTCTCATTTTACTTTTATTTATGTCTGCTTTCTTGTTCTTTCTTTCTTTAATTTTATCCAGGGTCTCTGCTGTCATCCATGCCTTATTCTGGCATTCTCTTTTCCCCAGTGTTTCTTCTCATGTCTCTTTCCATATATGTTTTACAAAAAAAAAAAAAAAAAAAAAACAATCGGAGAAACTTATTTATGAGAGTTTTGACTTGTATGATTGTTCCCGTTCTGTTTGTGTTTTCTGCTAAAATTTGTTCTTTTACATCAAAATGTATTCATTAAAGTAATAATTAATGATCAAATCTCTAATTACATTTGACAATTCAATGATAAAACACTTGGAATGTTTGAACAAATTTCTTGAAGGTCAATTAGTGGTTCTCTTTATACTTAATAGTAGTTTTGTTTGAACAAATTTCTTGAAGGTCAATTAGTGGTTCTCTTTATACTTTATAGTAGTTTTGTTTGAACTAGTAGCACCATTTTGACAAATTTAAAAGTTAAGCAAGAACTATCAAATGTATCATATCTCACTTTTAAGAAAAGATGTGTTAATTTTCCCTTTCCTTTCTTTCTCCAAAATTAAATCTCGCTTCTCCTTGCTATGGTGTTCTTCAACTTGAGCTCATAAATTGGAGGGACATGATATGTTTTTTTAAGTCAACCAAATGTTTACTTACTTTCTAAAAATCACAAAACTAGTAAATTACAAGCAGTATGTTACAGGCAATTTATTATAAGCAGTATGTTCCTGATATGGAAAAACGAGCTTGGATCTCAGACACCATGTGGAAATACATCAAAGAAAGAAGAGAAGCGAAGAGAGCCATGACTAATGTAAAGACAGATCTTGGAAAGGTTCTGGCAAAAGCAACATACAAAGAATTAGACAACAAAGTGAAAAGTTCAGCAAGAAGAGATACAAGAGCTTATATAGACAATTTGGCAGAGAAAGCAGAAACAGCTGCAATTACAGGAGACAGCAGAACTCTTTATACTGTGCAAAAGATGCTGACAAACACCTATACATCCAGTGGAACACCAATTCTAGACAAATCTGGATCAATGCTAACAACAAGCGCAGACATAAAAGCCCGTTGGGCGGAACACTTCAAAGAAATTCTTAACCGTCCACTACCCCACAGTTTAATAGATTTTGAAACTGAAACACCAGCAGCAGAATTAAATGTAAATTTAGATGACTTCACCTTGAGTGAAATAGAAACCACCTTAAAGCTTATGACCAATAACAAGGCTGCTGGAGAGGATAAGTTAACAGCTGAGATCCTCAAGGCAATTGATAGCCATAATCTAATACATCTCCAAAAAATGTTCAACATCATTTGGAAAACAGAGAAGACGCCTCATAAATGGAAAAAAGGAATCATTGTTAAGATCCCAAAAAAGGGCAATCTTAGAGATTGTAACAACTGGAGAGGCGTGACACTTTTGTCAGTTGCCTCAAAGTTATTCTGCAAAATCATCCTAAATAGAATACAGGATTCAATAGATACAGTAATGCGTGAAGAACAGGCTGGGTTTAGAAAAGGGAGAAGCTGTATTGACCACATTTTCACTCTACGACTTATATTGGAGGAACACATTGAAAAGCAAAAACCTTTTGTACTTAACTTCATCGACTTCAAAAAAGCATTTGATAGTATTCATAGAGATTCTTTGTGGAAAATTCTGAAGCAATATGGTTTACCATCAAAAATCATAAATATTATCAAAGACATGTATGATGGTTACACATGTGCAGTTCGAACAGAGGAAGGACTGAGCGAATGTTTCCCAATAGAAACTGGGGTTAAACAAGGATGTATTTTATCGCCCTTGTTATTTGGAATTGTTATGGACTTCATAATGAAGAAATGCTGCACTGGTAATAAAGGCATCGAATGGATACAAGGAGACCATTTGGAGGACCTCGACTTTGCTGATGACATAGTCCTCATCAGCAGTCAGATAAAAACGATGCAGGAAAACACAAATGAACTATCATCAATAGCCAGCAAAATTGGGCTTGAGATCAATCATGAAAAGACTAAAGTCATGACTAGTTTAATTCCAACGGGTGACAAAATATACATGGAAGGCAAACCAGTAGAAGAGATCGATCGCTTTATCTATCTTGGAAGTCACATTGATCGAGAGGGGGATACGAGCAAAGAAATTAAAATCAGAATAGCTAAAGCAGCAATGTCTTTCAGAGGCCTTGAAAAGTTGTGGAAATCAGAACTTATCAGCACAAACACAAAACTTGGGCTATTCAAATCAAATGTACTATCAACCCTTGCGTATGCGTGTGAGAGCTGGAGGGCAACAAGAGATATAGAGACAGAGTTGAACGCATTCGAAAGTAAATGTCTGGGAAAATACTTGGTATGGCATGGAGCGAATTCAAAACAAATGAGGAAATTGGAGAAATCGCCAATCAACCACTAATATCTTCAGTAATAAAGAAAAGACGATGGTCATACGTTGGACATGTGATGAGAAGAGATAGTGGCCGAATGGCAGGGCAAGCCCTCATATGGGAAACAACAGGTAAAAGAAAAAGAGGAAGACCCAGGGAGACACTGAGAAGAACATTGATGAGAGAGGCGGGCAGCAGCAGGAGTCGGCTCCCTCGGTGAGATAGAGCTGCTTGCACAGAACAGAGACAGATGGCGAGATTTGATAAAATATCTTTAAAAGAAAACTGCTAGAACAAAAAAAATCCATATAGGAGAAGGTGTATCTTGGTCTACGCCCTATGGGCCGGTTACGGCTCGAAAGGTCAATAGATAGTATGTTACAGGCAGTAAATTACAAGCAGTATGTTACAGGCAGTATATTATAAGCAGTATGTTACAAGCAGTATGTTACAGGCAGTAAATTACAAGCAGTATGTTACAGGCAGTAAATTACAAGCAGTATCTTACAGGCAGTATATTACAAGCAGTATGTTACAGGCAGTATATTACTATTTGTATTGTTATTTTGAAATGACCATCTTGTCATTGTAATTTAACCTAGAATTATTTAATACCTTTGTTCCTCTTATGTGAAATTAAAACTCTAGGACATACACTAGGTGGTAACACACTAAGAATGTGACTGTCATTCCCATCTCCTTAATCCCCTGGCAGTCCCCAAAAATGAAATATTAATCGGATATTGCTGTCACTTGTTTCTTTAAATATCTTTTTTTTTTTTTTTACTCTCATTTGAAATTCTGATTATTCTAAATCTAGAACTGTTCTTGGAATACTTCCCATCTTCACACATCCTCATTTGTTGTTTATACAGGACTAACACAATAGAGTACAAAATAGTTGATACATCTGGCCATCCATTATTCTGCATCAGCCCAAGTCTAAAACTTCCTTGTTGGCTCTGCTAAAACAGCAACAATAAAATGAGTATCTAGCTCATTAAGTAACATAAAGAAAAGTGCACTCCCTCCACCCCTTTTGCTCCCACCTCCAAATTATGTGGCTTACCTAATATGGAGAAGTTGAATCATTCACTTCTCTATTGTATTAAGTGTTATGTGTCATCTCTCCATTTTTATTTATAAATATTTCCTGCCTCTTATGGAACCATGCACATAAATATGTCTTGTTTGTCCCCAGACACATGGGCCTATCTCTCCACATACAATAGTTATCCTGCCAAACACAAATGGTTTGCAGCTTCTCTTGTGTTATGACAGTAAGTGATAGTATCTTTATATTTGTTATCATCTGTGTTATCATCATGATGGTTATCATGTAGGATTCTTCATTAACAGGTGAATAGAATACTGGCCAACACAGGTTATAAACGTTACAAAAACAAATGACAAATGTGGAGGTCCTCACTCGCACAGGCCTTCTGAACATCTACACATTGTTCCTGAACATCTACACATTGTTCAAACAATTTAGGTTACACAGGCTTAGCCACTTACACCATATCAAAAATGGCCCCATACCAAAGATATACTCTATAGACAACTAGCAGATGGCAAAAGAATTAGAGGGCACCCAAAACTTCCATTTCCATTTCTAGACATATATAAACATGACATGAAGACTCTGAACATAAACCCTGCAGCTTGGGAAGAGATAGCAGCAGACTGCAATCTTTGGACACACACCCTAACAACTCAAGCAAGAAGCAAACAGATTCCATAGATAAAGGAAATTCACAGTGGAAGTAAAGAAAAAAAAATATATTTTCTAGGGGCACAGCAAAATCCATAGTCAACTTTGACTGACAGAGGCTGCTAGTACAACTACAGGTTGTATCAAAACTATGTTGTCAGGGCATTAAAAACTCAATCTTTTGTCATTGATAAACTTAAACTTTGCATAAATGTTAATGAGGAAGACATTTTTTTTGTTCATATAAAAATAAACATAATTGTTACATACCGTGTACATAGAGGCTTCAGGCTCATGTAGATTTACTCTCCTTGATGTGCAAGAGTCTAGTACATAGGGCAGTGAGAAAAAATGATAGATTAACATCTCTTCCCACTCCAAGCATTAACACATAGGGGAAAAGGCAGACCTAGAAAATAATGAATTAGTGACGTATAAGACATTACTACGAGCAATTTACAAAGACTTATCGTCAAACCAAACATGGATTTTAATAATAAATCTTAAAAGCAAAGCGAGGGATGGTAAAGGGAAGTTATGCAATAATTATAAAGGAGTATGGTGAATAATGCATGTTGAGATCTGTGAATTATCATCCTTGGGATGAAGACATTTCCAGGTCTTGAAAATGTAATCCTGACTGTAGGTTTTTGGAGTTTCCAAGTGTTCCACCAGCAGGAACTAATGATTGAGAACATGGATAGGATTTGACTTTAATTAATTTACAAGTAAGCCCATTTTTTGGGATTAATTGTCTTTTTTTTTTTTTTAAATCTGCCTACAATAAGTGACATTCCATTCAGCCACACCAAAGTGTTCTTGATTTTGTGTATTAGAACACTTTTTTCTTGAGCAAGTTGTTGATGTTAAATACTGTGACAACTACATACACCAAGGCACCATTGTTGATGTTAAATATTGTGACAACTACATACACCAAGGCACCATTGTTGATGTTAAATATTGTGACAACTACATACACCAAGGCACCATTGTTGATGTTAAATACTGTGACAACTACATACACCAAGGCACCATTGTTGATGTTAAATACTGTGACAGCTACATGCACCATTGTTGATGTTAAATACTGTGACGGCTACATACACCAAGGCACCATTGTTGGTGTTAAATACTGTGACAGCTACATACACCAAGGCACCATTGTTGATGTTAAATACTGTGACAGCTACATACACCAAGGCACCATTGTTGATGTTAAATACTGTGACAGCTACATACACCAAGGCACCATTGTTGATGTTAAATACTGTGACAACTACATACACCAAGGCACCATTGTTGATGTTAAATATTGTGACAACTACATACACCAAGGCACCATTGTTGATGTTAAATACTGTGACAACTACATACACCAAGGCACCATTGTTGATGTTAAATACTGTGACAACTACATACACCAAGGCACCATTGTTGATGTTAAATATTGTGACAGCTACATACACCAAGGCACCATTGTTGATGTTAAATACTGTGACAACTACATACACCAAGGCACCATCTTTGAACAGGACAACTGCTTTAAAAAAAACTGTTTGGCCAAAATGATGTGACGTGTACAAATTTGACACAAATACGAGTCATTGACAATGTTATAACCACCACTTGACGTGAACCGCTGGTCTGACTTGACTTATTGTGGTTGGCCTTCTCAACTTCTACTATTCTCATACTTTGCTTGTACTATCAATAACACAGATGTGACATTGATGGAACTTCAGTCTTTACAGCAAGTTCATAAGGAATGATTACTCCATCTCTTCTGAACTTTCTTAACAAACCACAACAATAATAAAGAAACTCTCTCTTGCTAACCTTTTGTCTGAATTCACATTCTACTTTTAACTAATCAAACTCCACTTAATTTTGGGTGTGCAACCCTTCTTAACAAAATCGTTTAGATTCACCTTATCAATATGTGACTTAGTTCCAGCGTCTTGATTCTACTATCATTAATCTAGTCTAGATATAATTCTATTCTACAGCTATCTCATTCCTGAGCCGTACTAAATCTGCCTCGGTCCAAACCATCCTGATGTTAGCATCCGCTCGCCTGGAGCACTGAACTGGATCTGACTACTTGTCTTTGTCTATCTCCCTGACCAGCAAATCACACTGTCCTACGCTTTTGATTGTCTGGTACAAATCTCTCTATGATCACATGTACAAATCTTGTACGCCTAGAATGTTTGGTGATTCCTTTGTTCAAAGCCTCATAATTTAATTAGCTATTCAAGCTCTAACCAATGAACATACATCACCATATTCTCCTTAACCCCATTACATTAAGCACCTAGTTTAGTTGACAGATCATCTTCATTGTACGCTCCCCGGGATAAAGCTGACCTACCACACTCTAATGAAGATAACTTCAGCTGAGATGCACAAAACCCTGTTGCATCAATGGAGATCTTTACACCAACCTCCTTATTCACCTCTTATGTCAGCTGACAGTGACTCTCATCTTTTCTCCTCTTGCTGTGGTCATGGCCCCATTAACCACACAGGCCAAAAAACACCTAACTCTAGAAATATTGCCAAGAGAATTTATCAACTTGAAAAGGAGACACTAATCCATTGTCTGACAATAGTCAAATGTCACTTACACAAAAGGACAAGCTTCACATTTGAAGCAATTAACAACATACTGGTTTTAATAAATAAATTAAAAATAAAAACTACTCATTATCTCTAAAAGGTTTTTTTTAGAATTGTGAAAAATCTTGGAACAATAAAATAGCTCATTTTGTGCTAATGAAATAAATATTAAAATATCTCTAGAACAACATCTCATTTCCGTTGTTGCTAATTATGTGTATGTTTCCGCAGATGAGGGTGTTTATGTTGACACGCTGGGCAAGATTACTAAAAATGTAGTCCTGCAGTGGGGAGAACTGCCAACATCAGTTGGTGAGTCTTTTTTGTAGTTAAGGTCTATCTCTTATAGTTAATGTTTATCTTGTATAGTTAATATCTATCTTGTCTAGTTATTGCCTTTCTTGTCTAGTTATTACCTATCTTGTCTAGTTATTGCCTTTCTTGTCTAGTTATTACCTATCTTGTCTAGTTATTGCCTATCTTGTCTAGTTATTACCTATCTTGTCTAGTTATTGCCTTTCTTGTCTAGTTATTGCCTATCTTGTCTAGTTATTACCTATCTTGTCTAGTTATTGCCTATCTTGTCTAGTTATTGCCTATCCTGTTTAGTTATTGTCTATCTGTCTAGTTATTACCTATCTTGTCTAGTTATTACCTATCTTGTCTAGTTATTACCTATCTTGTCTAGTTATTACCTATCTTGTCTAGTTATTGTCTATCTTGTCTAGTTATTGCCTATCCTGTTTAGTTATTGTCTATCTTGTCTAGTTATTGCCTATCTTGTCTAGTTATTGCCTATCCTGTTTAGCTATTGTCTATCTTGTCTAGTTATTGCCTATCTTGTCTAGTTATTACCTATCTTGTCTAGTTATTACCTATCTTGTCTAGTTATTACCTATCTTGTCTAGTTATTACCTATCTTGTCTAGTTATTGCCTGTCTTGTCTAGTTATTACCTATCTTGTCTAGTTATTGCCTATCTTGTCTAGTTATTACCTATCTTGTCTAGTTATTACCTATCTTGTCTAGTTATTGCCTATCTTGTCTAGTTATTACCTATCTTGTCTAGTTATTACCTATCTTGTCTAGTTATTGCCTATCTTGTCTAGTTATTACCTATCTTGTCTAGTTATTACCTATCTTGTCTAGTTATTGCCTATCTTGTCTAGTTATTACCTATCTTGTCTAGTTATTGCCTATCTTGTCTAGTTATTACCTATCTTGTCTAGTTATTACCTATCTTGTCTAGTTATTACCTATCTTGTGTAGTTATTACCTATCTTGTCTAGTTATTACCTATCTTGTCTAGTTATTGCCTATCCTGTTTAGTTATTACCTATCTTGTCTAGTTATTACCTATCTTGTCTAGTTATTGCCTATCCTGTTTAGTTATTACCTATCTTGTCTAGTTATTACCTATCTCGTGTTGTTATTACCTATCTTGTGTAATTAATGAAAATATGTGACAATATTTATTAGCATGAAAATAGAGTTTGAGTTAGGTCCTATACATTAAAAACATATTCTTATATCGCTGAAATTGGAGAATATCTGCCTGTATGGGTAGGGGCAGCTGAGCACATGGCTACCCGTGTGAAAAATAGGGATAAAGTGATATTCACATCAAATGCCACCACTCAGGAGTTCACTAGATATATTTATCTAGCATGCACAAGCAAACAAACAAAATCACTTTTTTGGTAGCGTTTTAGCATTTACTTCTTCTCTGCCTTCAAACTGCAAACCAATTAATTGGGTGTTAGGTGAATAAAGTGATCCACTATCTGAAGGCTTCAGGGATTGAAAGAAACAAGCCATTCCCAGCTATTTAGATAACAATCTGTTTTTGTCGGCCAGGTTTTTGTATTTTTGAGGATGTGTAAATAGGAATTTTGCTGCTCAGTTTGTTGGTGTTTAATACTGTTGTGCGTGCTCCACATTTTAAACATTTTTTTTTTTTTACATTTAACACATTCACAACTAAGGTGTTTTAACACACTGAGGTGTGGCCATTTTTTACAAATCTTTTGTTTTAAATAACAGTGACAAAATAAATGAAAATTGATCTACAACGGTTTGTCCAGACAATTTACTCTAAAAATATATAAATACATTAAATAAGTGAATTACAATGTTTTAGTGGAAATAATTGCAAAAAATGTTAATAAATTAAAAATTGACTTTGGGTTCAATAAATCGGGCAACTGGAGTCAGTTTTTACACCTCGCAGTATGGAATGTGTTAAAGTCTAGTAATTGATGAACTGTAATGCAACTGCTATCTTATATTCAGCATCAAATGACCAAACTTATCTCTGTGTCTGCTTTCAGCTTACATCAGCACTGGTCAGATTATGGGCTGGGGGAACAAAGCTATTGAGATCAGATCTGCTGAGACTGGACATCTTGATGGTGTCTTCATGCATAAGAAAGCCCAGAAGCTCAAATTCTTGTGTGAAAGAAATGACAAGGTCAGGAGTGTGAATAATTTATACTCTATTTGTACCACTTCTGAATTAGTTGATTTGTCTGTACTTTATTTGTACCACTTCTGAATTAGTTAGTTGATTTGTCTGTACTTTATTTGTACCACTTCTGAATTAGTTGATTTGTCTGTACTTTATTTGTACCACTTCTGAATTAGTTAGTTGATTTGTCTGTACTTTATTTGTACCACTTCTGAATTAGTTGATTTGTCTGTACTTTATTTGTACCACTTCTGAATTAGTTGATTTGTCTGTACTTTATTTGTACCACTTCTGAATTAGTTGATTTGTCTGTACTTTATTTGTACCACTTCTGAATTAGTTAGTTGATTTGTCTGTACTTTATTTGTACCACTTCTGAATTAGTTGATTTGTCTGTACTTTATTTGTACCACTTCTGAATTAGTTGATTTGTCTGTACTTTATTTGTACCACTTCTGAATTAGTTAGTTGATTTGCCTGTACTTTATTTGTGCCACTTCTGAATTAGTTAGTTGATTTGTCTGTACTTTATTGGTACCACTTCTGAATTAGTTAGTTGATTTGTCTTGTACTTTATTAGTTAGTGCTTAACTCTTACTGTTTGAGTTCATAAAATGCCTTTGTTATTAACTCTAATGTATAAAAGTGCAAATATAAATTTGTCACTTAAATTTATAGAACCAAAATTATGTTTTTTTTTTTTTTTTTTTTTTTTTTTTTTTTTTTTTTTTTTTTTTCATATTGTTAAAGAATGAAAATAGTGTCATTGTTTGTGGGGTTTAAAGATGTACATATGACATTCCCATTTCATATGAGACAAATCCATAGTTCACCCTCATTTTATATGAGACAAATCCATAGTTCACCCTCATTTCATATGAGACAAATCCATAGTTCACCCTCATTCATATGAGACAGATCCATCGGTCATCCTCATTTCATATGAGACAAATCCATAGTTTACCCTCATTTCATATGAGACAAATCCATAGGTCACCCTCATTTCATATGAGACAAATCCATAGGTCACCCTCATTTCATATGAGACAAATCCATAGGTCATCCTCGCTGCTTTCAAGCCCAGTCCATTTTGATCTTATCATAACTTAATGTGATGAGGAGACAACAAGAGAATCTCAAAGCGAGCCCTCAAATGGGAACCAGAAAGTTGAGAAAACAAGGTCGATCTAGAAAATCACTAACAAGGATATTGAGGTGAGAGGCAATAGCAGCAGACATCAACTCCATTGCTGAGATTGAGCTACTCACCCAGAACAAGGACTTGTGGCAAAATGAATGCAGATCCTATACATGGTCTGATACTTAATAACAATCATCTGTGAACATAAGGAGTCTGCAATTTCTGCCTTATGTGCTATCTGCGACGCCAAAGGACAATTGTGAGATAGATAACTTAACTGGATCACTGAAAAAACATGTCTGTGTAAAAGGTGCAAAATAATTATAAAAACAAACAGAAATTTGATCAGAATGTGCCAAGATGTTAAGATCATTGTTGAAAATCAGTTTCTGCCAGCCTTAGTGCCTAGAAGGTACCTGACTTAAACTCACCCTATATTGTTTCATTTATTTTCATTTTCTTTATGTGCTTACCATGTTGTGTATATTTTTTTTCTGTCTATACAGGTTTTCTTCTCATCTGTTAGATCTGGATCGTCGTGTCAAATCTATTTCATGACCTTGAGCAAACCTGGACTGGCCAACTGGTGACAACATCGTCTTTAGCACAACCAGCTTTAGTCATTATCAACATACCATGTTAGCAAAATTAATCAAATTAGTTGATGTTAAAAATAATTGATGATACAAAACATCAATTTTATCTGTAGTTTGGTATGTTTCACATCCTTCTAGGGAAAATACACAAAATAATTAATGAAAGCCAAATATATACATGTACAAGTGATCACGTATTTGTACCACATATGCACCACTCTGATGTGTATTTGTTGGGTATCTCAGTCATTGTTTGCAATCATCATTGCAGTGTACATACAAGCATACACGTACTCAGCATGCTGCATTATTTAATCCTTGCTTATTGCTATATGTTTCATTGCCTTACACAGTTATTCTGTCTCCCAATAAATATTTCATGATATATTACAATTTCCATCATCTAATTAGACACTCCCAAAAAAATTAATTTCTTGATTTAATTGAGAAGCAGGGTTTGACCAATGTAATTTCTTAATTTAATTGAGAAGCAGGGTTTGACCAATGTCATTTCTTTTTCTTGAGCGATCTGCTATTGCTATGTGCTAGACATTTAGACCAGCTTGGGTCATGATCAGGATGGTGCTTTTGATGTCCTCACTAGTTCCCCATAACTTGTCATGCAGGGTTATTTCTGTAGGCCATATTTGTGTTCTTAGGGTGTTGATCAATGTAATCATGGCCCTGGTATTGGCTACTTTCTTTTCATCAAGAATCTCATTATTATTGTACTCGTCTGCCAAGCAGATAGTTCAATTCCTAAATAAGGCACATTTTTATTTTACAATCAGCAAAGGTTCAGGATTTACTCATCCTCTGGAGATGAGCTCTGGAATTGTCTCTGGAAATGTCATGTGACCTGACATAATTTGACCAAATGACAATGGTTAAGGTACACTGAAGATGCCAAATGCATTTTGGGAACCAATTAACCCTAGATTACGATACAGTAGTAACATTTTTTAAAAATTATTTTTGAGGTACAGTCTCATAATGTGAAAAAAATTCACCAATTTTAAGAAACTTATCTTTTTTGTTGCTGTGACCAGGGAAATTTCCTCGACCATTGGTTGATATTAAACAACCCTTTGTAACTCAAGTATCACAGCGAAGTAATCGAACATACTGACAAATCGAACATACAAACAAAACAGCGCACATATCCAATAGATATTGTAACACATTCGATTCGTATGACTAAATTCAAGTTATAAATCAATCTGAGACAGGATATCAGAGTTCCTCCTGTCTGTTCTAGTGTAAACACACAGCTGTGTGTCAAAAAGTCCAAAGAAACTATTTTTATAGCTCATAATGTTACAATTAAGTAGTGATCATTTTTTTATTATCTATCGTCCTTTCGAGCCAAAGACGGCACATTTAGCAGAGCCACAATTTCAAAAACAGACACCTTGCGTGCCAAAATGGCACATATTGCGGAGATCACTGCTTCTAAAATCTATGGTCCGTTTCCGTAACAATACTTTTTACAATGACAGCTTGTCAAGCCATCGATCAACCTCCTTAGTTGCCTCTTACGACATGCCTGGAAGGTCACTGTGTCACTATTCTTTACTACTGTATCATAAACACGTTGGTTGCGGATAAGTATCGTAATTGAGGCCTGTCATTAACTCTTGTTAATTGCTCTACTTTCTTTCACCCATACATGGTGTATGTACAAATAAAGTTGTAGTTTGGTTCATTTTCAGTACATTTTGAGTACAAATGTAATTTTGAATATAAGTAAATGCATTATTCTATCTATCTATCTATTGTCCTTTCGAGCCGAAGACGGCACATAGGGCAGAACCACAATCTCAAAAACAGAAACCTTGCGTGCCAAAATGGCACATATTGCAGAGTGTTTCCATAACAATACTTTTTACAATGACAACTTGTCAAGCCATCGATCAACTTCCTTAGTCGCCTCTTACGACATGCCTGGAAGGTTACAGTGTCACTATTCTTTAAATGCATTATTACAACAGTATAAAAGAAATATTCTCTTATTTATGATGAGCCATTGAGGTGGGTTACAGTTGTAGAAGTTGAGCCATTAAGGTGGGTTACAGTTGTAGAAGTTGAGCCATTAAGGTGGGTTACAGTTGTAGAAGTTGAGCCATTAAGGTGGATTACAGTTGTAGAAGTTGAGCCATTAAGGTGGGTTACAGTTGTAGAAGTTGAGCCATTAAGGGGATTACAGTTATATTGAGAAGATGTAACATTTTGCTATTCTTAGTTTTAGCCCTGGTGTTATTTGTTTTGATGTTAGTATGTTCTTCATGACATTAAAATTACTTTTTGCCATTCCTATTCTTTTGTTTATTTCAGTTGTACATTTTCCATCACTGGTTATAGCATGTCCAAGGTAGTTGTAGTTCTGAACTGTCTCCAGGTCTACTCCTTCTATTTTGATATCCATTTTGTGGGTTTTGAGTATCTTCTTTGTTTATGATCAAAGTTGACTAGTTTTTAGATGTTAGACACATGACAGGAAACAGCCTGAGAGATAAGATCAGAAATGAAGATCAGAGAAAAAAGATAGGAAAACGAAACTGAATTCATAAAGAAACAACAGATAAAATTGACCATGTGATGAGACTGAAAGACAAAAACACAACACAATGAGCCTTTAATAAATGTTGCAAGAACACAAAACTTAAGGGACCACATAAAAGGTGGATTGACGGAATGTTAGAAACACTAGAAAGTATAATTTTAGGAGAAGCCAATAGGAGAGCAAAAAACCACAAATTATAACTCCTCTTGATGCTGAAATCCAAATGAGGAAGGAAGAAAGAAGTGGTTGTCTCATAGATTTAACTGATGCATATGGTGGCTAATAAATTAATTAGTGCTCTAAAAAAATCTTGTTCTCCCTTGATTCATTTTCCTTTTTTAGAAAGTTTATTAAATAGTCTTTTACGAGTGCATAGACATTGAGTAGCTTATTCCATCTGTTCTTCATTCAGATAGATCATATAGTCCCTATGTCCTTGAAAATGGCTATTCATATATGACCACTCTAGTAGCATTTATTTTAAAATAAGTTGAGGTTATGCCACCCCCCACACAATAATTTGTTGTTAATCTTCATAGCGTAAACAGAGGCTATGAAATCAACATTGAATACTTTCCCCAATTTCTATTTAAATCAGCCTGTGATCTTTACCAAAGAGCATTAACAAATTCAACACTTAATAATCATTGGTGTTCCTATTTCAAAACAAATCATTTGGCTCGTGTTTTGATATAAAGTAAAATCAGCTAATGACTACTAAATTAAGTACATTTTTGATATTATATTTTTACAAATTAATTACAATTTTTTTTTTTTTTGCTTAAAATAAGCAATTTCCCCAACATTTCAGTTGCCTGAAGGGGAAATTATTTCTGATTTATCCAGGAAGCTAAGATCTACACCTCTTATCCATTATTCTTCATTATTTTTTTTTTATGTTATTATTAAACCTCTGCTAGTTTTAACCATTATGTTACCTGTAAAAATTGTGTGACGTGTGACTGACAAGCAGTAGTGATTTGCCCTTGGTTGTAAGCTTACCTTTGATTTTTGTCTAAATTATTTTACCATGCATGGTGTGTGTGTTCTCTTATTTATACACAGCTGAGGAGGGGCTTTCATCCTGTACATCCTGTAAACAAATAATAGCCTTTTTACATATACCTAAGTGTAGTTCTATAATGTACGTCAGCAAGAAAGCACAGACTCGTACAACAGGCAGGTTAATGACATGTTGACCCTTGTGATAACCACAGTGGTTAACTTAGAACAGATGATTTAGATATTTTGTTGTTCTCTTGTGTGACCTCCAACTTCTTGTGCCACAGTAATTGTGATCCAAGAGCTGAGACACAACCACATGGCAGTTTGACACAAAAGAAGAAGATAATCTACATCATCTTTAGGTTACGGGACACATTTTTTAACCACACTCTTATCAATCTTAAGTTAAACACCTATTTTTATATCTGGGTTGACAAGAGTGTGTCTGGGAAACAACCCTTTATTCTTTGCGATGGGAAACCAGAACACAGACACTTATTTTTTTTCAAAGGCTTTTCAAGGCCTATCTCCTTCCATACTTATTAAGATAATATGCCAACATAGAGTTAGCTGTAACATCTTTCAAAAGATGTGGACCACCATACATTTTTTTGTTAATGCTAAATATTTCATAACATTTTGTTCACTTTTGTATGTTTATATAAACGGAAGACTACATCAAATCATTAGTAAATATCATTTTGTACAGTTCCCCAAAAAGATTGATAATTCTGACTTTGAATCTTTCCTTAATACTCCTTTGTCCACAATAATAATTGTCTGCAGTTGTTGTGTACTCTCTAAATAGTTCCTCAAGATAGCACTTGGCTTGTATTATCTCAATTCTCACTTTGCATCTGTTTGGTAATTGAAAGAAAGCTTTTCTCATTTTATTAAAGGCATGAATGATGTACACTTCATAACATTTGATAATAAATTTATCATGTCTATGTCTATTTTTTCACATTAATTGGATATATAATTAGTTATATTTAAATACATTTTTATCCAGTTAAGTAATTTGTGAGACTTTCTGAAGATGCAGAGAATCAGTTTAATTTTCCTACAATAAAAGTAGAATAAATGTAATTATGAATTTGAAAAAAACCTATATTAATTGGTCACAGCAAAATCAAATATTCATTGACTTGGAAAGCAGCTTTAAAAGGGTACAGGTTCTTCACATCCCTCTGAGCTTGGTACTCACATGTTCTGTCCTCTACCATAGAAGCATAGCACACTACGTTATGGCTTGAAGAAATCCTGTCCTTTTGTGTCATTGTTCTATTGTTGAGACTTGATTTCAGCTTGAAATGCCACTTCACTTCTGTTTGAGTTAGCTTTGCATTTTGGGGACTGATCACTATTTTATTGGCCAAACTTTCTCTCTTTTTATTGGTTGAAATTTGTAATTTTTTTTAGTTGTTGAAATCTTTGTATCATTGGATTGGTTCAAATGTTATCTATATTAATTGCTTGAAATCTAAATATATTTATTTGCTTGAAATGTCATTAATTTTAGTTTCAACTTTTTTAATTGATTAATGAAGATTTAGTTATGATATGTTTCAGGTATATGAATATGTTTAACAGCATAACGATCTTGTTTTATATTTTGTGTCCTACAACCTTGCAGTATGTCTGTCAAGTGCGTCTCTATCTCTTTGGATTATATTATAATTTAATTCTCAGAAATCCTGTCTGTTGTATGTTCAGCATTCATTTCAAAGTTAGGGAATTGAATGACTAGAAGATGATTATATCCTACTTGATGTGTATATGGGAATCTGTGGAATATTTGATAAGTGCAAGTGAGGTATTTATTTGTTTTTAATTCCATTGGTGTGTTTAATAATCATTTCATGCTTGAGAGTTGAAATAAGCACAAATGGGTTCTGATTTTTATTCATTATTTCATTTTGCTTTTTTTGTGTCACTTATGCCATTTCTAATTAAATTACAAATTGAAATTTATTACACAATATTTGTTTTTGTGCATCACTGTTGCCATTTGTAACTAAATTATAAACATTAACTTGAGACAGGAACATTTTTTGTTTCAATTTGTTTTTAAAAAAAAAAAACAATAAAAAAAGCAAAATTTCCATTCCTGTCTACATTTGAACAGGATAGTGTTTGTCTAGTCAATTCATTTTAGTTGTGGGCGACTAAAACAATTTTCAGAGTTTTAAGTTTCTCTGTTGTTTGGTAATTGGTTAGAAGTAATTTGTGGGTTTTGTCAGGATGAATGGATGTGGGATTGTTAGTTAACCAAGTGGTGCCATGGTGTCAGCTAACTTGGTGCTGCTGTCTGAACTTCATCAGCAAAAAGCTGACATTTGAACATAAGATAATTAGTTGTTGTTTGAATGTCAGGTACATGACGTGATGTTTGAACAACTAAGACACAACTGGCTCACAGGAAGGTCAGTGAAAACCAAAGGCTAGAAAAATAGTACTAAATAAGTGTGTGCTTTAAGGCAGATGTACTGAAAGGTACAAAACATTGCAATGTAAATTAGTAAGGGAACAAAGAGAGTACATAAATAAACCAGGTAGTGACTGGATGTCAATTAAACAGATGGTGTTTGAGCATAGACCAGGTGATGACTGGATGTCAATTAAGGAAGTGATTTCTGCTGGACACATAAAAAAACTATTAATGCCAACCATAAGACAAGTAGGAATCTAACCAACAGTCAGAGAACTTCCAGTGTAACAGATTGCTGTTTCCAACTATTTTTATTTTTTAATTGGCAGAATCTGCCAGACAGCATAATTGTCCCTTCATTGGTAATACAACATGGAAGAGAATACACATATATAATCGAATTATTGTCATGAATCTGCAATGTGTAACTTAAATTATTTTTACTTCAGTAATGTATTTATTTTCTGATTAATTTTGTTTATAAATTGTGCCTACATTTAGTTGCTTTTTTTTCATATATTTCGACACCCACTCTATTAGGTTTGACCAAAGGTTAGTTGTATCAGCCATCATATTCACACTCCTCCCTCCTAAACCTGTTAATTTTCATAAAACAAACGGATGGTCTGCAGCTCGTTGTAGGTGGTTTGTTAGCAATACTGTCATTATTGCACTTTGGAAGTCTCAAAGGTGCTGAGTTTTTTCCTGCTAGTAATGGAATCCTGTCATCTCAAGAGACAATGAATTTGAGCTTGTGTATGGATCTTATCAGGAATACTTATGGTTATGGAAGGACCTGGTATCACTGCAAACGAATTAAAATCCATAATTGCTCAACCGCCGGTGTCAGTGGAATCATCCGAATTACTAACTCATCTCCCAAACAAAGAAAGGTAGCTGTAGTCCCCATTATAGCAGTCTCAGCACACGCCAAAAGACATAAGGCGAAACAACACAGAAAGTGAACACAGCCAACTGTTCCTTGTCATACGATATCATCATTCATTGTAAACAACTGGAATATCGAAACATGATCAAAACGTATGAAACACACAAGCTCTTATCAGGAATGCTTATAGTGTAGTTACGATAAACACTAGTCAATGACCAGGCAACCTGGGTTTCTATGCTATAAGTAGCATCCAAGGTTTGTAAAACTCCTGTGGTTTACCCAGCCACCATATAAAATGAGGACCTCAAATCATGCTCTGGAAATATACATGCATGTCACCATCACTACAAGGTTTGAGCTGAAGGCAAGACCAGTCAGAGGTTTCTCGTCAACTTCTGGCTGGAGTACAGAGTTGACATCTCATGTCATGCCTCTAAGAATAGAGTTTAACCTTTTTGCCTCCTCAGTGCACATTGTCAGCTTTTCTCAGTCTGTGCATTCAAGCCAACATTTGCTGTTTACAGTCAACAAGATCTGTTATCACATTTTCAGACATCTTTGTAGTATGGACAAGTGATCTTTTATTCTTGGATTTTTTTTTTAAAGACTGTCCCTTTATATCTCTTGTCTTTGACAGTCTGACCATCCTGCATTTGGCACAGGAAGCCCAGTTGTCATTACCAAGTATTAAATGGTATGTATATTTATGGTTCAGATTCCACTGGCACGGGCGGTTGAGCAATTATGGATTTTAATTCGTTTGCAGTGATACCGAGGCCTTCCATAACCAATAACCAATGGTTCAAGTAGCTCACTGTTGTAGATGTGGGATATTGAACTTCTGTAATATTCTTAAGTAAAGCAAAATTTGTGAGGTAAACTGAGCAGACCAATACCATTGTTGGGAAATGATGGAAAAGTGGAAATAGTTACAGTCTACATGCATCAACCTTCAGTTGATTGATGATTTATTTGATAATAGAAATATGAGATGCTATAGGTAGATTCATTTTGTTATGATTTCTTATATGCTGTTTTCTTTTTTTTTTTTTTAAATACTTTCATATGAAGGAACAATATACAATTTAACAGATCTTAATAGAATAATAAAATTAATTACATTCTTTTGAACTAGATAAAAAGTAAATCAATTTTCATTTCAAAGAATGATAACTCTAGCTTAACTGGTAGCAGCATTCGAGAAAGTGAGAGCTCATATAAATAGTACAAGATAAGTCATACTGTCATGTTAACAAAACTGATTACATTTAGATTCCTTTGATTGTACAAAGTGTATTCTTTGAACTAAGGCCATAGATCTGTTATACTATTCTGTTCTACAATTACTTCCACTGCAGACCTAATTACCCCTACACTTTGCCAAGTTTCCACATATTCAGCTCTCCAGGAAACGATTCTCACTCATTAAGTGATTTTTAGATTTTTGTGTGAAAATCCACTGAGCTGTATAAATAATTCTATGTGGTTCATATTTATTTTCTTTTTCAACAAAAACATGCTCTGTTGTTTCAAAGATACTATATGATGAAGGTTAACTAAAAAAGCTTAAAAATAGCAGCAGTTTGAATTTGATGATATCAAACCGTTCTCAATTCAGAGAATGATAATTCTGTCTGACCTTGCAGAAATACTGTAAACAAATCTTGGGCAGCAGAAGATGATATTGTTGACAGTTGCTTTTATAATTTATGAATCAATGCAAGCACCTTTGGTAATTTGTGTCTTTCTCCATAGCTGAGTTCTGCTAGTCAGATTTCTGCCACAATGTGGACAAAATTGTCATGTGGTCAGTTGTATATCTTGGCTTTATCTTCATTTTGATTGTGAAATGCAGCTTCTGTTTATAGCTTTGCTTTCAATAATAATTATCTGCCATCCTGTGTGGCGGCTTCTACTAGATCCTTGATTATCTAGTCTCCCCCCACACATCTGCTGCTGTGAGCTGTAATATAGAAACTGTTTGATCCAGGTGTAAATACATGGTAGGGTTATCATCACCCTGATTGATATTTTGTGTGTGAATTGTGAAGTTGTGTGAATGTTATGAAATATTTGTGGTGAACGTATTTAACTGGTGAATATTCACATTGTTGAATGAAACCCTAACAGTTTCTGATTGTTTGAATGCTTATTTTTTTCATTGGTTGTTTTTCTGGAAAACTATTTCTTTCATTGGATGTTTGTATGGTTATACATCTACCCTGATCCCTCATGAAGAAGGCAGGTCAATAATAGCCATTTTGTATTTCAAATTGTGTTATGTTTTTTCTTTAATACTTTAATGTTTTTGAGTTAACTATTTCATACAATTAATAGATTTATTTTTCATGGCCTGAATTGAGATCGTCGAATCAACCAAAAAATCTGATAATGATCAGTAGCAGGACAGACAAAAACAGAAAGTAAAATATGAAAGATGAATATGATTATAAAAAGCTGAAAATAGCAGCCATATGTAATATACATTTAAAAGGATGTTGATAGATTAGTATTTTTTTATTTTCAATTTCTAGCCAACTAAAGAATTCATTTTAATCTCTCATACATTTGAATAGCTAAAGTCACAGCGATCAGTCATTTTTATTTTATTGGCCTTTTTTTTTGTCTTGCTCTTGAGTCTTTTTTAAAAAAAATTTTTTATCATTTTGCCTTGTTTTCATATAGGCACCCTTCATATTTAGCACTCAGACCAAGCTGATTTTGAATTTCCACTATTCTTTTCTGTTAGTGTTTTTATGCATAAATGCTAAACACTTTATATTTCTAGATGTTTTTTAAACATTTGCAGTGGGATATCTTTCTGGACTGCCATTGTGAATTCTTTGTCCCAGATTTTTTCATCAGTTCAAAGCCGTCGTCATGACATGTGAGGATTCAGGATTTTTATTTCACCCCCAATAAAAAAAAATCCTTTCTGTGTACCACGGGTTTCGAACACTGTACGCTGGCTTCTCAGTCAGCGAAACAGTGGATTTCGCTGAAAGGCCACGCGCTCCTCTTAGTTTTCCTAGCTATTAGGATATAGGATTATCAAAATCACTGAAATGAGCGAGAACCATGGTAAATCAAAGATTAGTGAACTTGACTACCAAGGACATGAGGTCGGTCGGGTTCACTCAACCTTAAAAAGGAACAGAATTTTTCTGGGAAAGAATTGAGGATGGTGTGATACAATCACATTACCTACAACAAAAATATAACGTGCCAAAGATCTATAATAAGAAAAAATATAGAAACTAACCCAGTGTTCTAAATATTCCTGTGGCCTCTTTTTTTTTTTTTTTAAATCAAGCCTATATTTTTTTTTAAAACTAATTATCCATGACTAAAGGCATATGCAAAAATGTTGGATTGCTACAACATACAAGAATTCTCTCTCTCAGTCACATTGATGAACATCTCAGTCACACTGATGAACATCTGTTACACGGTCTTATTTTCTTTCAAAATTTCATTAATGAAAGTTGTTTTGGTTATGTTAATTGTGTAGGGTTTTGGATGATACAGATTTCCGCAAGCTGGATGTATTTATTAAATGTCTGAAAGAATGTAGAAGTAGTTATAATTGAATTTGACTACAAGTACATAAAATTTGAATATTTATTTATTAAGACAACAGATCACAAGTCATATTTTTATTGAGTGATTTGAGTGTCAGTTTTGAGTGTGTTTTTGCTCTTTAATTAAAAAAATAACACAGCATTGGTCAAATATTTCTTTTGAACTGCAAACTTGTGTCAGTCTGGTGTTGTTTTAGGCCAGGAACCCTCAGATATTGGTAGTGTCTATTCACTTACCTCTTATAGGATTGCTCACAAATTAATACCTATTCACATACCTTTTATAGGATTGCTCACAAATTAATACCTCTTTTAGGATTGCTCACAAATTGTTAATTTATCTTTACTTAAATCAATTCTTTATTGAAGGCGAACTACATGGGATCTCAAACATATTTTTGTTTGTCTTAGTGCTACTTTATTTTATTATCTCTTTTATCAAAAGCATTATCATTGGGTGCCACATTGAACCAAAGTCACTTTGTGGTTGTGAATCATGGACAGTAAAGAGATAAGAATTGAATAGAATCAATTGAGATGTGTTTTTTTGTTTGTTTTTAAAGGATTCTGAAGGTACCATGGGAGCTCCATTAGTTCAGTGGTTTGTAAACTGGACTACTAAGGACAAAAGTTCGGGTTCGATTTCTCCCAGGTTCATCTAGCCTTAAATGGGTAGCAGATTTTTTTTCTGAGAAAGTAAATAAAGCAGCATGGGCATTACGCTAAAAAGTCATGTGCTGTTAACATATGGGCACTAACTAGCACCATATTCCCTGTACACATCATGGTATGATAGGGCTCTTTACAATTATTGTATTTGTCTCATTTATTTTACACTTCATTATTTCTTAGGAGGGATTTAGTATACACGTTTACTGCATACATAATTTTTCTTTTAAACTTCATTTATTTCTATAATTTTTTTTCTTTTCTGATAATATTTTAAACTTTATTTATTTATCCCTATTTTTTAAATTGTCATTATTTCTCTATTCTTTCCAAATGTAATTGAGCTTTATTCTGGTTACTTCCCAGACTGTGTGTACTGTCTGTCTTCCAAGTAGAGACAGGATAGAGTACACATAACTTTGGACAATTCTCTAACTTCCTTATGTGCTCACACAAAACAATCTGCTCAATTTTGCTAAAGGTCTCTATTCAGGTTTTCTTTGACATTTCTTGATGACTCATCCATTGACAGACAAAATGAAGGGAAGTTGTTTATTGATTAGGTATTTCAGGTTTAATGATACCATGGAATAGGTATTTCAGGTTTAGTAATACATGGAATAGGTATTTCAGGTGTCCCATATTTGTGTTGTCTGGTTTTTTTCCAAGAGGAAAATATTTTATAATTGATGTGTTTGTTACAATGACTTGATTGCTGTTGTTACTAGGAAGCTTTCATGACCACTATTTCAAGACTTGATGGAATACAGTACCGTAGTTATATCACTGTGTTATTGTTACCTATACAATCACCTATTATGCCCCGCTTACTGTTAGTAAAATGATGTACAGTTGAACATTTATTTCTTCTTTTTCATGTCTTAACTAAATTTTTAACCTGCTTGTGATTGTTACATTTAAAAAAACATAGACATATTTATATGATAATCATATTTATGTAGAATTGATGTTTGAAAATTGATGGTTTGGCAAAACCTTTAAAATAAATAGTTTTACTTCATAGTTTCTTTCTGCTTTGTGTGAAGTGTTTACAAACGTCATACATCTTGGCCATACGGTTATGTTGCTTTGTTTTTCTGTGGCAGGAAATGTTTCAACTCAAAACATGATTATAGTAAACAAATTGGTTATGTTAAATTTGTTATATAAAAACTGTTTGGTTTTATTTGGGCATTCTGGCCAACATAGTACAAAGTTCAATGTGTATTTTGGCAGTTTTTATCAAGTTGTTTGCTACAAAACTGTTTTCATTGATTTAATTTATGCTTCACCCATAAATGAAAGATTTAAAACAAAAATGATGACAATTAATTACGTTTGTTCATTGGCTGATGATATATATGTTGCATATTATGTGTGAAAGGTATGTTAACATTCTTCTCTGTTAACCTCATATTTCAATGCTCAACTGTTTTTTTTTTTTCCATTGTCATTATCATCATCTCACAAAACTGTTCAGAAAATTGTTTATTAAAATTCTTTCTTCATCTTTTGTCTGCTTTTTTTTTCATCTTATTGAAAAGCCATAATCAAGCTGGAAATACAATGAAAGTATAAACAGTTGTTTTATTATCAGAATACAGTTGTTATGTGCTGAGACTATACATGGGACCACCTATGTCTTATCATCCAGCTCCAACAGGACTAGCCACTCAACAAAACATGGAATTTGAATGGGGAACTCTAAAACTTGTGGTGGGTACCATAATGCTACAGCAACACCTAAAGGGCAGTATGCCACTGTCTGGGGGTGATCAGAAATAGTACATGTTTCCACCATTTTTAAAACATGATAGAAGAACTAAAGATCACAAACTATATCTCTCTTTGATGCTGAAAGGCAAATGAGGAAGGAAAGAAGAATATATATTTACAACACAAGGCAAAGAACAAGATTAATTCTGCTGATCAGCAGGCAAGTGACAGCAGTCTTACATTATAATTAGAAATACATAAAAAGTCCACATACAGCATATTTTCACATAGCACAATTAACAAACATTGCAGAATATTAAAAATCACATTCACATGATTCACAAATTTAAATGCTTTCACAATACAATTCACACTTTTACTAGGGAACAGGCAAATAATTTTTACACAAATCTACTACACTACCTACAAATCATTTTACTATAGTCTCACATAAGTCTTCACCTATCCACTTTATTACAACTGAACAAATGTTATAATTCCATCCACATTCTGTGACATTTTTACAACTCAACAAGCTGGAGTGACTTCTGCAGGGCTCAACCTTGGACACTATTTTACAAAGTATCATTTGTGACACATACAGAACTGTCTTCCATTTGTGACACATACAGAACTGTCTTCCATTTATGACACATACAGAACTGTCTTCCATTTGTAACACATACAGAACTGTCTTCCATTTGTAACACATACAGAACTGTCTTCCATTTGTAACACATACAGAACTGTCTTCCATTTGTAACACATACAGAACTGTCTTCCATTTGTAACACATACAGAACTGTCTTCCATTTGTAACACATACAGAACTGTCTTCCATTTGTAACACATACAGAACTGTCTTCCATTTGTAACACATACAGAACTGTCTTCCATTTGTGACACATACAGAACTGTCTTCCATTTGTGACACATACAGAACTGTCTTCCATTTGTGACACATACAGAACTGTCTTCCATTTGTGACACATACAGAACTGTCTTCCATTTGTAACACATACAGAACTGTCTTCCATTTGTAACACATACAGAACTGTCTTCCATTTGTAACACATACAGAACTGTCTTCCATTTGTAACACATACAGAACTGTCTTCCATTTGTAACACATACAGAACTGTCTTCCATTTGTAACACATACAGAACTGTCTTCCATTTGTGACCAGTTCTTTTATTCCTCAAAGATAAGCCTTGTGAGCGGTTACTGTACTAGGCCAGCAACTCCCAACTCTGGCTAATTTTGTTTTCGATTGACACAAAGTTGACATCATTAATGCCCTCTGAGTTGCAGGAAGGGCACAGAACTTTGACAACCATGAGTCCACATCACTCTTTCACATGAGAGATGTGTACTGCCAGAAGCAAGAGACTTATTGGGATCAGAAGGGGACTTATCAACCAACACAGAACTGGAGTCGCTGCAGGACATGCTGTGGAGGGGATCTGAGTGCCTATGGACATGTTCATGAGTAACTCAATAGTTGATCAAAATACACTTTGGATATTTTCCCTGGAACAGTTGAGTGATCTCATGTGATACATACCCATAAATGTGCTGGGGGTCAGAAAAATATCAATACAGACATCCAACACAGTCCCAGTGTCCACAAGACTTGATGGGGACATTTGACATAACATTCTGAATGTCTTTCACATACAAAGTATTTCTTGCCTTTTCCCATATACATACTCCTCTTAATTATCCCCCTTAAAAGGACGTTAACCTTAGATTATGATACCATAATAAAAAGTACATCAAAACACAAATTCTTCAAAATTTTTTAATTTGTCATGTTCAAACATTCCCCCCCATTACTACTTTTGGTGACCCCTTGAGTGTTGGATTTGTTTCTATTAATGTGGGGATTTTTTTTCTTATTTCATGAGATAAGATCTTATAATACGACCAAATTTAAACAAATTGGTAGTTTTTTTATTTTTTTTTATTTGTGTGCTGTGACCAGGGAAATGTCGGCTGACATCAAACAACCCTTTGTGCCTTGGGAAATGCAGGGAATAATGCTTTGAGGTAGCTGAAAATGCTGATGAATTTACAGGAACTGTCTGAATAGATAAAGTAACATGTCCGGTCCAAGCAGTCAATTTCAGGTCATAAATCAACCTGAGACTGGAAATTCAAGTTCTGCATGTCTACTTGGTAAACACACAGCTGTGTGTCAAAAGTTCAATGAAAATACTATTTTTAGTGCTCTTAATGTTACATTTAAGAGGTAATAATTTGTACTATGAAATGTAACGACGCCTCACAGGTAGGAATCGTAATCAATAGACTTCACGCCTTGCTAGACATGAGGAATGTGTTAGTAACCATATTTTTCTATTACCACAGCACATTTTTGGGTGATGTGGCCTGTTACACGCCAGGCTGCCTTTACTTCTCAGGAAAATCTCTGTTACCAATTTTTTTAGTTTGTGCGAACTTCAAAGCATTGTTGGATTTTTTTTTTTTAAATCTGCCACTTGTGGGGATTGAACTCGGACCCTTCTGATCTGGAAGCGAACACAATAACCCCTCAGCCACTGAGACTCCCAGAGCGATGTTAAATGGACACAAATGTATTGTGTTTTATAACAAGCTCTGGTGCTTACATCTTTCCACCCAGGACATCCAACTTCAGCATGGCATTTTTGAGTAGTAGGTTGTCTTTCTTCTTTAATCCCTACTTGATTGATCAGACTGGTTAACCTGTTGTTGGGTCCATCACGGGGAAGTGGAATAGGATCTTGATCTGTTTTAGTTCACTGATTCGAATAAACTGTCAGTTATGAGTTACTGAGCACTTCCAACCCAGACGCTGTTAGTCATGATCAATGAACATTATAGGAAACATGTGTTGCAATAAAGTTAATGATAGGAAATGGACAAATTTTAGAAGATGGAAAGGTATAAGCTTTAAGATAATAATCCTAGATTATGACACCTATCAATGTTTTCACATCTTTGAAAAAAATTACAAACACTAAATGTTACATTTGGAGTTCCAAAAATAGTATTTTTTTTAAACTGTTTCTACACAGTTGTGTGTTTATCTATACTAGAGGAGAAATGAGAACTGGATGCGGTAATCACTTCCTGGCTTAGATTCAATTTATGGCCTGAAATTCGACAGCATTGCGCACGTGGCTAGTCACACATTTGTCCGTCCTTCCAGCTGTATGTTCAGCTTCCTCTTAGCATTATTTGCTGCCTGTCCCATGTTACATAGGTTTGTTTGATGTCTCGCCAACAGTCTAAGAGATTTCCCCCATCATAAGAAAAAAGAAAAAAAAATGAACTTCTTGAAAATTAGCTAAATTTATAAAAACAACAGCCACGTTCTTACGACACTTTTGTAATATTTACAAAGCCCATATGGTGGTTGGGAAAAAATTGTTGAATTCCAAGTATTTGTGTATTTTGAGTTTGTAAATTTATGAAGGTGTCGTAATCGAGGGTTAAAGGACAATACAAAAGCTAATCTCATTGTTTATACTTTCTTCAAGCAAGCAGAGATGACAATAAAAATAGGTTAGATTTAAGCCAAAATATCTCTAACTCAGGCAACATACTGACCATATTCTGAGCTATAGTTCGTTCACAAATTCGTGCCCACAGAGTTGATCAATTATCTCGGAAACTGTTTGATGAATTTCTGTCATTATTTTTCATGAAATCTTATTTTTTCACCGACCTTCAGATTTTATAACATTTAAGTACAAAGGTAGTCTGAATTTTGCACAAATCGTTTTTTGTTATATAATTTTAGGAAAATATTAAACCATGTGCTCTAAACATTAGATTATGTTAATTTTCTAACAATGCAAGCCAAAGGCTTATTACATTGAATAAGTCAAAATTTTTCATTTCATTTTATATCTTTGTCATAGAGATAGGTAAACTTCCTTGCTTGACCGTCACCTCTGCAGAGTCAAAGTTCTGTCCTATCAATCGATTGAAAGACTTTCTATCTATATTTAGAGCTGCCCATGTTCTGTTTTCTGGTTTTTTTATATCGTAATATAACTGACCCCTTTTAGATTCATGCAAAAGTGCATGTACAATAACACAGTTACCTTTTGCATAGTGATGAATTTACACTTTAAACTCAACTCTGTGGGCACGAATTTGTGAATGAACTATAATAATTTATATATGTTTTAGTTTGTGAATGAACTATAATAATTTATATATGTTTTAGTTTGTGATCTTTGTCTTACCTACAGTGCTACCAATAATGAACTCCACTAACATTAGGTAAACCTTTGTGCATTAGTTTATCTTGAATATGACAAGGAAGTGAGATACAGTAGGGACTGCAATTTATTTGAACTGAAATGCTACAGAAGGGATTCATAAAACATCCTGAATTGGCAAAAAAAAACTACATACCTCTTTAGTAGAGCTGAAATTGAAAGAAAACTTGACTAGTAAAGGTAAAGTACAAGACTTGAATCAGCATTTTAGCATGTGAGTTTTCACCCATATGTGCTGGGCCGCCTATCCAGAAATCTCTGAACACTTCGAAACTCACGATGCAAGGCGGCATTCCTCACCTTCCAAGATTACATGGTACCCATTTCTGCCAGCGGTTGGGTCGACCGCAGGGGTGTTTTTTTTTCCAGCCACAAGTAGAACTCACACTGCTTTCAGCGGGAATCGATTCCACATGTTGTCCGAACGTTGGTTTTCCCAACTAGGTTACTGAGGCTCCCAAATTGCACTTAACTAGTGCATCAATTTAACACTATATCACAATACTGTGGTAAAAATTACCACCTCAAAAGACAATTTTTTTTTGGAATTTGACAGTTTGCCATGGGCAAACATCACTCCTCCCCCACCCGCCCAAAAAAACCTTCCTAATTATTACTAACGGTGATCCCTGAGCATTTGTATTTTATTCTGATTGTTGGTTTTTTTTTCTTCTATGCGCTGTAATAAAATTACTATGGTATCGTAAAAACTGCATAGTTTTTATTTTTAAATTCTGCCAATTTTCAAGCAATTTATTATTTCTACTATTTTTTTCTCATGACGGGGAAACTGTCTCGGCCGTCGGCATCAAAGAAACCTTTGTAACATGGGAGAATCAGTAAAAAAATGCAAACGGCCCTGAATATAATGGCTGACCTGACAATTTATGGCTGCTGTATGATTTGGGGGGGGGGGGGGAGACGTTTTGGGCTAAAAATCTCATGTAAACCAGGAAATGATTAACCCATGGTTGTGTGAACAATTTGCTGTTTGAAGAAAGTTTGATTTTCCAAACTGAATGTTACATTTAAGTGGTAGCTTTTTCACTATGGTATCGTTAAAAAGTCAGTCATAGATAGATGTCATAATTAGAGTTAAAGAAGAAAAAAAGAAATGACATATTTTGACCACATCAAATACTATAATGACATTTAAAAAAAAAAAAAACAATAATTTAGGGCATAGTTCCTGGATTGTTGGAAAAAGTGATGACATCAAGATAAAGAGACAATTACATCAATCATTTGTTATAGATGTCAGCGAAGCAGGTAGCATCATCATCATGTGCCATACCAGTTGGCGCAGGCAATCATGTCCTTCCACAATCTTCTATCCACAGTGCACCGTATCAGTTCTGCTGTTGACTGTTTTCCATGCTATGACACCAAGCTATCCAGTATTTTCTCTCTTTTTCAACCATGATCTCTCTTTCCTTCTATTTTGCCAGTTGTAACCAAGTATTCCAACTTTCCTCTTCTCATGATGTGCCCGAAAAATTATTGTTTCTTTCTGAAGTTTTTTAGGAGTTCCCTTTTTGTGTTGGCCTCTGAGAATTTCCTCATTGGTCTTTTTAGCTGTGCAGGGAACTTTCAACTTCTGAGAAATCCCAGCTCTGTGGCCTCTAATCGTAGGTAGTATAGCCAAGCAATAACATTGAGACCAGCAGTCAAAAGAATGAAATCCTCATCTGGACAGGGATGCTGATAACTTAAAGCTCCAGTAACAACAAACACAAGCCTACAACTGCTACATAAACCAGGAACCAATTTTCTCATCCAGCTACTTTTTCATTTATTTTTCATAAATTTGAATTGCAGCATTTTTTAGCTCAGACATTCAGCATTCAAGCAAAGCGAATTGAACACTGAATTTTCATGTAAGCTTTCTCATTGTCTATTTCAAAATGACTTTTTACTGCAAAGCACAACACAACGCAGACATGCCCACTTAACGTCCTTTTAATGGGCGGATAACGAAGAGGTGTACTCCTTTAGTCATCGAGCGAATGCAAGCAAGCAAAATGACCTTTCCAAACACACAGACAATGGGAGCATCAAAGTTGGACATCTAGTTTGATCCTGAACAGTATGTTTCCTACTAAACTTATTTTCTGAAATATATTTTCTACAAACTGATATATAAACTAGCAAATGCACTAACAAAATTAATAAATACTGAATTTGAAATATGGTAATTTTGACGGTTTGTTGTTTGAGAAATAATGAATTCTTGCATTTTTCAATTCCAGACACAAAGGGCTACAAAATAGACAAGTTTCTGTACATTTCAGTCAAACCAAACATGATAAGAATAACCAAATCAAAATTTGATTAAAATTATCTTAGAAAGACAACGGAATTTTATTAGTTCTCTCAGATAATACAGAATAAAGAAAAAAAATGTAATTATGTACAACACTTTAAAGTAATGATGTAAATAAGGGAAACCTTTCTTTTAAAAATTGAATAAAGGTATTTCACCACACCATGACAACTTTTGTTTGCCTTTTAATGCCCGCATTTTTAAGATCGTGAACACAGATGCCAAAACGTTTTATGAAACTTTAAATAAACTGGCAAGCACGAGAAAATCCAAATTTGGGCATTTATATTATTAATAATTATATTTTTAACATTTTAAGTATGTAATTAATTATGTTATTAATTATGTTATTAATTATGGTTGTGTGATGGGAGAGCTATATCATCAGCAAAGTCTAAATCATTAATTATCACATTTAAAACCTGTTGAAAACTGTGGCCTAGCTCATAAACTGACCACATCATCAATAATTGTGTTGATGGTCTCAGAAATACAGGCACAGTTTGAAAACTTTTTAGCGCTAATTTAAACAAATTAAGTTGCGTTTTTGAAGAATGTTTCTTATTAAAAATTGCAATTTAATTACATATATTATTTAAAAGTATGTTCATAATTAAAATGTAATTTGTGAAACTACTTTAACTTCACGATAATTATCAATTAAACGATGTTTACTTCCCTTGATGTAATTCACAACCAAGGCTATTATATATGTTGATATTTTGACAGTTTGTTTTAAAGTTATTAAAACACTGAGGTAAGTTTTACTGTTTATCTTTTGCATGTTTGTTCTGCTTCTTTCTTTTTTTTTTTCTACCTGAACAGATTTCATGGTGTTCATATTTTGAACATTAGGTTATCATGACTCCATTGTTGTACAAGATATTTGGGGAGAACTCATGTTCCAACAATTTCAGATGATCTCAAACTCTTCATCATCCACACTGCTCCCTGTGGCTGAGACCCCATCATACACAGCAGAATCTAAATGAGATTACAAAGAATGGAAATGTGTTACCTGAAAGATAGAATTCTTTTGTACCTTTAATTATTGTAAAAATGTACATAAAACCTTCCACTCGAGCTGAAGACAGGGCAGAAATCATAGTTCTCTACGGTTAACAATTTGCTGCTAGGTCCTCTAGGTCTTGGTTGTTTCTTAGTCCCATGGTTGTGCCTTTCCTAGTTATAATTGTTCTACATAGTGTTACTTTGGGAGCCATCATAGCTCAGTGGTTTGTGAACTGGACTTCAAAGGACAAGATGTTGGGTTAAACCCTGATTGACGGATTCACCCAGCCTTAAATGGGTACCAAATTTTGGGGGGAAAGTAAAGTGGCACGGGCATAATACTGACCACATTACCCCAAAAATCATGTGCCGAAGATCTATAAAAAATTATGGTCACTAACACTATATTTCCTATATGCCACTTGGCGTGACGGGGCTCTTTACTTACTTTTTTATAGTGTTACTTTCAGTTTTCCTTGTTTTGTTTTACCAAATGGTTTCTACGTGAATGCCTGGTGGGGAAGTCTTCCTTCATTCACTCTCAGCACCACATAACCAATGTATTTCCGTCTACTTCTTATAATGATGCACACACACACACATTCTTGTTGTTCTCTTTCGTAAAACCAAAACCATAGTTTCCTGCACCAACCACTGAGCGGTACTTTTGTTGCTTTGAGCAAAAATATTTCAAATTCAAAGTAAATGAGAGGTATTCAAACTTTCAGGCAGTTCATACAGCCATGTTTTGATAACAAAATTCTATGTTAACAAAAGTATACCAAATTTATAATAAACTACAAACATAAGTGTCTAAGGAAAATACTTGGTATAGCATGGAACAAATTCAACACAAATGAGGAAATTAGAGAAATTGCCAATCAACCACTAATATCTTCAGTAATCAAGAGAAGATGTTGGACATGTGATGAGATGAGATAATAACCAAATAACATAGCAAGCCCTCAAGTGGGAAACAACAGGTAGGAAGAAAAGAGGCCAACCCAGAGAAACACTGGGAAGAACATTGATCAGAGACAAAGTTAGCAGGATTCGGCTGCCTCAACGAGATCGAGATGCTTGCATAGAACAGAGACAAAGTTAGCAGGATTCGGCTGCCTCAACGAGATCGAGATGCTTGCATAGAACAGAGACAAAGTTAGCAGGATTCGGCTGCCTCAACGAGATCGAGATGCTTGCATAGAACAGAGACAAAGTTAGCAGAATTCGGCTGCCTCAACGAGATCGAGATGCTTGCATAGAACAGAGACAAATGGTGAGATTTGATGAAAGATCTTTGCAAGGATTGATACTGATAGAAAGAAAAATTTGAAATAGGGAAAGAGTATCTGAGTCTATGCCCTGTGGGCCCCTACGGCTCGATAGGTCAATAGATAAGACAGACAGGTGTCTACACTCTTTCAACAATTTCATGAGAATGAAAAAACCTCTTGTAACCGGTGCTACTAGTGGTTCCAGTTTTAAAACATCATGAGCACAAATTGAATAATTAAATTGATTGCTGTGGTGCATTACATAGACTACTATAAGCTTAGATGTGTTTCTAAACGAGTAAAACACAAATCTAAGAATTCAAGAACAGATCAAAAAGATTGATGTCTAATACAAAGCCAAATATAAAAAAAAAAAGTTTTGAGAATTTTGAAGAAAAACAAAATGTGCTCCAAACACTAGTATCACCCTCTTACATCTCCCAAATTCACAAAAAAACCCAATCCGGGCTGACCAGGACGTAGATCATAGCCCAACAAATTTTTTTATAGCTAGTTCCTCTCAGGCCAAAATGGCACAAAGGCAAGGGCAGAAATCACAACTCTCTATGTTATTCACTGCTAGCTATGTCTGTTCTTGAGCTCAAGGTTGAGCACTCTTTATTGATTGTTCTTCTTAGACCTGATTTTGTTCCTACTTGTTTTCTCTTGCCACCTGGTATCCACATGAAGACCTGTACTGGAGCCTCCTATCATCCATTCTGATCATTGAACCAAAATTTGCCTGCATTAAAACTCTGCATTTATCATAGTTCTCCAAGATTTTATAACGTGGTTATGTTGCTACTTATGTGAATCTTTAGTGGCTTCAAAGTTAGAATGACATTTCACATGGCTGGACTATGTCATAACGAGACCAAGAACAGTAAAGGAAACCTAAAGTCAGACTAAGATGCAGACTTACAGGGAGACTAGGAGACAGACAGGCATGAGAAAGACTGGATATGTGTGAGAGAGACTAGGAGACATGGATAGGCGTGAGAGAGACTAGGAGACTGATGGATAGGCATAAGAGACTAGGAGACATGGATAGGTGTGAGAGAGACTAGGAGACATGGATAGGCATAAGAGACTAGGAGACATGGATAGGTGTGAGAGAGACTAGGAGACTGATGGATAGGCATAAGAGACTAGGAGACATGGATAGATGTGAGAGAGACTAGGAGACTGATGGATAGGCATAAGAGACTAGGAGACATGGATAGATGTGAGAGAGACTAGGAGACTGATGGATAGGCATAAGAGACTAGGAGACATGGATAGATGTGAGAGAGACTAGGAGACTGATGGATAGGCATAAGAGAGACTAGGAGACTGATGGATAGGCATAAGAGACTAGGAGACATGGATAGATGTGAGAGAGACTAGGAGACTGATGGATAGGCATAAGAGACTAGGAGACATGGATAGATGTGAGAGAGACTAGGAGACTGATGGATAGGCATAAGAGACTAGGAGACATGGATAGATGTGAGAGAGACTAGGAAATGGATAGGTATGATAGAGACTAGGAAATGGATAGATATGATAGAGACTAGGAAATGGATAGATATGATAGAGACTAGGAAATGGATAGGTATGATAGAGACTAGGAAATGGATAGGTATAATAGAGACTAGGAAATGGATAGATATGATAGAGACTAGGAAATGGATAGGTATGATAGAGACTAGGAAATGGATAGGTATGATAGAGACTAGGAAATGGATAGGTATGATAGAGACTAGGAAATGGATAGATATGATAGAGACTAGGAAATGGATAGATATGATAGAGACTAGGAAATGGATAGATATGATAGAGACTAGGAAATGGATAGGTATGATAGAGACTAGGAAATGGATAGGTATGATAGAGACTAGGAAATGGATAGGTATGATAGAGACTAGGAAATGGATAGGTATGATAGAGACTAGGAAATGGATAGGTATGATAGAGACTAGGAAATGGATAGACATGATAGAGACTAGGAAATGGATAGGTATGATAGAGACTAGGAAATGGATAAATATGATAGAGACTAGGAAATGGATAGGTATGAGAAAGGTAGGAGACCGATAGGCGTGATGGAGACTAGTAGATCCAGCACATATCGGCAGTGCAGAGTTAAGTAAAGATCAACTACTTATAAAGAGTAACTATACAGAGAATGACTTTATCTATGACATAATGTGGTCAACAGTCACAGAATCATATCATAAGCACAACACCTAATTATATGTGTGCATTTACGTGGTGTCACATCTGTCTAACCATTATTTGGATTTCTTCCAATTACTCAGACTGTTTGTGATTTCTTCCAATTACTCAGACTGTTTGTGATTTCTTCCAATTACTCAGACTATTTGTGATTTCTTCCAATTACTCAGACTGTTTGTGATTTCTTCCAATTACTCAGACTGTTTGTGATTTCTTCCAATTACTCAGACTGTTTGTGATTTCTTCCAACTACTCAGACTGTTTGTGATTTCTTCCAATTACTCAGACTGTTTGTGATTTCTTCCAATTACTCAGACTGTTTGTGATTTCTTCCAATTACTCAGACTGTTTGTGATTTCTTCCAATTACTCAGACTGTGATTTCTTCCAATTACTCAGACTATTTGTGATTTCTTCCAATTACTCAGACTATTTGTGATTTCTTCCAATTACTCAGACTGTGATTTCTTCCAATTACTCAGACTGTGATTTCTTCCAATTACTCAGACTATTTGTGATTTCTTCCAATTACTCAGACTATTTGTGATTTCTTCCAATTACTCAGACTGTGATTTCTTCCAATTACTCAGACTGTGATTTCTTCCAATTACTCAGACTATTTGTGATTTCTTCCAATTACTCAGACTATTTGTGATTTCTTCCAATTACTCAGACTGTGATTTCTTCCAATTACTCAGACTGTGATTTCTTCCAATTACTCAGACTGTTTGTGATTTCTTCCAATTACTCAGACTATTTGTGATTTCTTCCAATTACTCAGACTATTTGTGATTTCTTCCAATTACTCAGACTATTTGTGATTACTTCCAATTACTCAGACTATTTGTGATTTCTTCCAATTACTCAGACTATTTGTGATTTCTTCCAATTACTCAGACTATTTGTGATTTCTTCCAATTACTCAGACTATTTGTGATTTCTTCCAATTACTCAGACTATTTGTGATTTCTTCCAATTACTCAGACTATTTGTGATTTCTTCCAATTACTCAGACTATTTGTGATTTCTTCCAATTACTCAGACTATTTGTGATTTCTTCCAATTACTCAGACTATTTGTGATTTCTTCCAATTACTCAGACTGTTTGTGTGTTTTTCCCCTAACGAAGAGAGTTGAAATGTTGGCTTCTTTAGTCTTGTTTCATCCATACAGCTGCTCCATTCTATATCTGTTTATTTTGTTATTAGCCCATGTCACAGTTTTAAAATTAAAAAAAACCAGGACAAAATATGGAAATGAAATAAACTAAGCAAGAAAACTAAACTTAGAATATTCAACTTAAATGTGTTATCAACCCTTGCCTACGCATGTAAAAGTTGGGAAACAACTAAAGAGATTGATAGAAAACTAAACACTTTTGAAGACAAATGTCTAAGAAGAATATTCTATGTACAGGGGAATGAATTCAAGACTAATATAGAGATAAGAGAAATGGACATGCAACCAATGATCTCATCTACCATTAGGAAGAGAAGATGGACATATGTTGGATATGTGCTCAGAAAAGACAAGAGGATTCCAAAACATGCTCTTCTATAGGAAACATCTGGATACAGAAAAAGAGGAAGACCTAGAGAGACACTGAAAAGAACATTTATGAGAGGAGCAAAGTTGGCAGGCATAGACTCACTAGATGAGATTGAACATCTCGCCCAGAACAGAGATGGATGGCGAAAAACACTACGAGCCCAATGTGACGTCCAGCGATGCGGGAAGGATCAAAATGAAGAAGATGCCACATTGTACATCAGTGTTATTATCTAACCACCACAGAGGCGAAGACAACTGTTAGCGTCTGTACTGAAGATGATGAGTGACTCATAGCTGACTGTCTATGTTAGAATCAGAGAATCCTATTCCACCCCTAAGGCCATGTTCCCGGTAACAGACTAACCAACCAGCTGGCTAAATGGATAGGGACAAGGAAAGGTAACCCTGCACTGAAAAATAATATGCTGATATTATGTTGATAATATGTTGGACTGAAAATGTTCAGATATCACAGCTTGCTGCAAACCACAACACAATGAATCTATCTATCTATCTATTGTCCTTTTGAGCCAAAGTAGGGCATAACTATCTATTATCCTTTCGAGCCGAAGATGGCACATAGGCAGAACCACAATCTCAAAAACAGAAACCTTGCGTGCCAAAATGGCACATATTGCAGAGATCACTGCTCTAAAATATATGGCGCTGTTTCCATAACAATACTTTTTACAATGATTAGTGATTTATACTATCTATTGTCCTTTTGAGCTAAAGTAGGGCATAACTACAATCTCAAAAACAGAAACCTTGCCTGCCAAAATGGCACATATTACAGAAATCACTGCTTTTAGAATCCATGGCTTGTTTCCATACCAATACTTTTTACAAAGACAGCTTTTCAAGTCATCGATTAACCTCCTTAGTTGCCTCTTGCAACAATGAATCTACACTCACTTAAATATTCTAACAAGGTTAGATAATGAGGAGTAATTTCCAGTCAATCCAGAAGATAAAAAAAACATCTAACCACCAGACATTTTTGCTTTTCTCTTGCCCTGAAGGTAGATCATTGGCTGTTATAGGTGATTTGATTCACCTCAAATGTCGACCAAACCACTTTATTCTATCTTTCTACATGTTTAATTCAGAATGTAATTCCATCAATTTATCACATGTCATGACTCCTTTTCGTTTGTTCTTTTTTGTGACATTAATGTAGTACTTTTTGTGACATTAATGTAGTACTTTTTTGTGACATTAATGTATTAAATTTTTGAGACATTAATGTAGTACATTTTCTGAGACATTAATGTATTACTTTCTTCATGACAATGTATCTATTTTCCAATCATCGTATTCCACACGTTGCGATCCTTCTCTAAAGTAATTTAAAATATTTTGTTCAAAACTATAAACTAGAACAATTTGATTTTTAAAAATGTTTTGGTCTAAGTTACCTGAGAGTGAAGTGGCCTTTGTCGAGGAGGACTTGGCAGTAGCTTTTATGTGAGTGCCCTCATCATATGGCCAGGCTTTTGGTGCATGTTTGTGGATTTCAAACATCGGCCGACATGTTTTATCAGGAATCGTGAAAAATTTGCAGAGGTCATCTAGATCTTTCTTTGTCTCACAGTAGAAACCCTGTGGGAATGGAGCACAGAATTGAACTAAACAAAAGTAGTCGACATAATATTGGATTGTGAAACTATTTAGTTTTCTGAAAGTACTAGGCAGTTTGAGAAATGTCCTCTCAAAGGAGTGGCAAGAATGAGAAATGTCCTCTCAAAGAGGTAGTAAGTATGAGAAATGTTCTATGAAAGGAGTGGTAAGTATGAGAAATGTTCTATCAAAGAGGTGGTAAGTATGAGAAATGTTCTATGAAAGGAGTGGCAAGTATGAGAAATGTCCTCTAAATAGGTGGTAAGTATGAGAGATGTTCTATGAAAGGAGTGGCAAGTATGAGAAATGTCCTCTCAAAGGGGTGGTAAGTATGAAAAATGCCCTATCAAAAGAGTGGCAAGTATGAAAAATGTCCTATCAAAAGAGTGGCAAGTATGAAAAATGTCCTATGAAAAGAGTGGCAAGTATGAAAAATGTCCTATCAAAGGACTGATAAATATAAGAAACTTTCTCTCGAAGGAGTAGAGATTATTAGAAAAGTCCCTTAAAGATGAGGGGTATAAGAAATGTCCTCTCAAAGGAGTGGCAAGTATGTGAAATGTCCTCTCAAAGTACTAACAAGTTTAAATGTGATAACAAAATAGTGAGTATATGTCATTCCCTTTCAATGTACTATTGTACTCCTCAAAGTACTCAATGTGTAATGTGATCTGCAATGTCAAACCTACTACGATCATTGACAGATAGATACTAACATAGACTGAAAGACACTAACATAGATAGATACGAACATAGATAGGTTAGCAATACAACCTGTCCTTGCTTCTATGTGTGGGAGCCTTAGAAGAGGCAAAGGCTCAAATTTCCAAACAAAAATCCAAAGAGGGGACTGAAAGGCAGTTGATATGTTTACACCATTTTAGCAACTTTCTAGTCAGATCAGAACCGAATGTAGCCTAATTCTGTTTCTTTGGAATGAACCAATGAGACCTTTAAAGGAATTCCAAGGCCCGGGAAACACTGAATCTCTACACACCTGGCCCTAGTTGGTGTTATGGAAAGATCATCTCTCTAGTGTTTCTACTTGCTTTCTTCACTTCCTCTTGTAGTTGTTCAGTTGTCAAGGTAAATATAAGAGTTCTGGTTCTTGCTCTTTTGGCAACTTCACTCATTGTCAATTGGTGTTGTAGTGATTCTTTGATGTTGTAATTCCATTTTACTCTGGGTCTGCCTCTTGCTGTTCTCCCTTCTCTTCTTTTAATATTTGCTTTCTATGGTAAGGAATTGCATGACGTTCTTTCTAGATGAGGAAAACCAGTTTATTTGTTGTTTCTGTAAGTAGCTTAGGATTGGCTCAATTCTCTTATATTGTTTCTGATTCTGTCTTTTCTGGTTACTCCAAGCGCTTTTCTCATACATTGCATCTCCATGGTGACAAACTTTCTTTTGTGCTTTGATGTAAGAGATCACCTTTGGATTGGCAGCACAATGTATAATGGATACTCTGTAAAGGATGTTTCTTGGTGGTAGCAGATATTGAGTAATTTCCTTATAGGAAATTGTGTAGCATTAATGGAAATAAAATAAAAAGAATAACTCCCCTATTGGCTTGCTGGGCCTGTCACAGGATTCATCCTTACTCAATTTACTATCTTTGCAGTGTTTGTCTTTTGTGTGATACCCTAAAATGCATTGATTTATTTTTCAAAATAGAAATGCTATAATAAAGTCCTCAAAAGAAATTCTAAACTTTCTCTAGAAGTATCTGTAAGGGAAATGCCATCTAACGATCACTGCAGTTATAGAGAAGTGGTTTCTCGAGAGGATGTCCAGCATCCAAGAGATCAATCAAGTCAATAGAAACAACAAGAAAACAGCACAAATAGAACTATAATAAGAAGAAAACAGCACAAATAGAACTATAATAAGAAGAAAACAGATGATTTAGAAAATTCTTTTGACATAAACTAAAGAACTAAGGCAAAAATGGACTTCCAGCTTCTATAATTATCTCTATTCAATAAAACTCACTAAAGCTATGGAAGGATCCAGTTTACTAAAGCTCATTCGTGACGGGGGAGTCAGGCAATGGTAGGTGACATCACTTGCTCCCTTATCTTCCAAGTCCACCACATTCTGGGTGGTGTGAGGGTCTAAGTAAATCAGCTCTTTACCTGAAGAGACAAGACAAAATAGCAGAGATAAAATAATGATAAAAGTAAATACTGAATGTAAATAAATACAACACTTTCACCCTCCTTTCATATAAACAAAATAAATAATAAAAGCAATTACTGAATGTAAATAAATACTGGACAGGACAAATCACAAGTGCAACGTTTTAAATGCTTGGGCACAACAATAACATCAGATGGAAGATGCATCACAGAGATAAAAGCAGAAGAGCTCAGACCAAAATAGCATTTCAGAAAATGAAAAATATCTTATGCAATAAAAATATGTCAATAGAAGTGAGAAAGAGAGTTCATCTGTGCTATATAGAACCAATTGTGACCTATGGAAGCGAATCATGGACAGCAGACAAACAAATGAAAAGACAATTAGAGACCACAGAGAGTTGGGGTTTCTCAGAAGAATGTTGAAAGTTCCCTGGACCGCTAAGAAGACCAATGAGGAAATTCTCAGAGGCCAACACAACAAGGGAACTCCTAAAAAACATTAGAAAGGAACAATCAACATTTTTTGAGCACATCATAAAAAGAGGAAAGTTGGAATACTCGGTTACAACTGTAAAAATAAAAGGAAAGAGAGATCGCAGATGGCAAAGAGAGAAAATACCTGGATAGGTTGGTGTCATGGCATGGAAAAACAGTCAACAACAGAACTGATACTATGCACTATAGATAGAAGATTGTGGAAGGACATGATCGCCTACGCCAACCGGTATGGCACATGATGATGATGAGTAACCAATAAAGAAACAAATAGACAACATTAACATTTGATTGGTTAAAATCTACTGACCCACGTAACCAATGAACCAATGTGCATGGTTGGGCTTGCCTCCAATTATTCCCACTGACTGTTTTAATGTAAAGCATTTCTGAAAAGATCCATGAAATAAATGCAAATTTTGAATTAACTGTACACATATTAAAATCAACACAGGCAACAGTAAATATCTGTGCATAAGGAGAATAAATCATCAATATTTTAAATTTAACTAATAAACAAAAAAGCCAAAGCATGCCAAGTATCAACACTATTGAAAAACTAAGCAATAACTATGGAAGCAAAAAGGGCAATATACAAATCAATTTTTCTACCAACTCTGTGCTATCAGTGCCAGGTTTGGACGCTGGGCTCTAGAACAATAAGAAAGATAGCGACCACCAAAATGAAATGTGTCAGAAGAATGACAGGAAACAGCTTAAGGGACAGAGTAAGAAACACTGACCTGAGGAAGAAACTCGAAATTGAACCAGCCATCGAATACATAAAGAAACAACAGATAAATTGGTTCAGCCACATAACAAGACAAAAAGAACTAACAATGACTCAAAGAGCCATAAACAAATGCTACGAAAATGTCAGATTAAGAGGAAGACAGAGAAAGAGATGGATTAAGGGAATACTAGAGCCACTACAAAGGATAACACCAGAAGAGGCCAACAGAAGCGCAAAGAATCACAGATTGTATCTCCCCTCGACGCCAACGGAGGAAAGATAGAAGAAGAACTAATAAACAGAGCAAAAGCCTAGAATTATCATTCTTTGAGCAAAGTATACATTTATGAAAAGAAAAGTCATCATCATGTGCCATACCAGTTGGCGTAGGCGATCATGTCCTTCCACAATTTTCTATCCACAGTGCATCGTATCAATTCTGTTGTTGACTGTCTTCCATGTCATGGCATCAGTATTTTCTCTCTTTGTCGTCCATGATCTCTCTCTTTCCCTGTACTTTGCCAATTGTAAACACATATTCAAAATTTCTTCTTCTCGAGATGTGAAAAATGTTGATTGTTTCTTTCTGATTTTTCTTAGGAGCTTCCTTTTTTTGATGGCCTCATTGAGAATTTCCTCGTTGGTCTTTTTAGCTATCCATAGAACTCAATCTAGTGTCCATTGGGAGTACAAGTCATAACAAAATTACTCAATGACATATATAACACTGGACACATACCCGAAGATCTACTAAAATCTATCTTTGTAGCCATACCAAAGAAGTCAGGAGCCACTGATTGTGAAGACCATCACACTATTAGTCTCATGAGCCATATGACTAAAATATTACTGTAAGAGATGTGTAAGGAACAAAATAAAACCAGAAATAAGTGAGGAACAATGTGGATTTGTGGAAGGAAAGGGCACCAATAATGCAATATACGTCTTAAGAACATTGATAGAAAGATCTATAGAGGTAAAGAAAGATCTATATATGTGCTTTATAGACTACACGAAAGCATTTGACAAAGTAAAGCATGTGGAAATAATCAACATGCTGGAGAAATTAAACATTGATGGCATGGATCTGCGAATCATAAAAAACATGTACTGGCAACAAACAGCAGCTATACGAATTAACAACCAAACAGGACAATTCCAATATATAAAGCAAGGAGTCAGACAAGGCTGCGTTCTGTCGCCGGATTTGTTTTCACTTTACAGCGAATATATTATAAAATCAATAGTAGACAAAAAAGGAATTGAAGTCAACGGTCACAACATAAATAATTTGCGATATGCGGATGACACAGTCTTAATAGCAGAGACAGAGAATGAACTACAAGAAATGATAGACATAATAGTAAAAGAAAGCAACAAGAAAGGTCTCAGTCTGAATAGTAAGAAAACAGAAGTAATGGTTATATTGAAGAAACAATCACCACCATCATGCAGCATAAAAATAAACTAGACAAATCTGAAACAAGTGCAACATTTCAAATACTTGGGCACAATTATAACATCAGATGGAAGACCACAGAAATAACAAGCAGAATAGCTCAGTCCAAAATAGCATTTCAGAAAATGAAAAATATCTTATGCAACAAATCTATGTAAAAAAAAATGAGAAAGAAAGTTCATCAGTGCTATATAGAACCAATTCTGACCTATGGAAGCGAATCATGGACAGTAGACAAACAAATGAAAAGACGATTAGAGGCCACAGAGATGGGATTTCTCAGAAGAATGTTGAAAGTTCCCTGGACAGCTAAAAAGACCAATGAAGAAGTTCTCAAAGAGGCCAACACAAAAAGTGAGCTCTTAAAAAACATCAGAAAGAAGCAATCAACATTTTTCGGGCACATCATGAGAAGAGGAAAGTTGGAATACTTGGTTACAACTGGCAAAGTAAAAGGAAAGAGAGATCGTGGACGACAAAGAGAGAAAATACTGGATAGCTTGGTGTCAAAACTGGATGGCATGGAAAACAGTCAACAACAGAACTGATATGGTGCACTGTAGATAGAAGATTGTGGAGGGACATGATCGGATGATGATGATGATAGAACTCTCAACTTTCTTCTGAGAAATCTCATCTCTGTGACCTCTAATTATCTTTTCCTTTGTTTGTCTACTGTTCCTGATTCACTTCCATAGTCCTGATTATCCCCATAGAATTGGCCTAAGGAAAGTACTTTTGCAAAATAATTTTTCATACAAAAAAAATTGTAACGTCTAATATTTGTGCAGTTTTATTTTGCAGCACTCTTGCTAGGTTGTCATTACTCAATAATGCAACACAGGAATATTAAAAATTGTTTCATGATTGTAAAATATTGAAAAAGCTAAGACAAATCTAGTAGAGATAGACATAAAAACAATCATGAGGTGCTAAAACAAATCTGGTAGAGACAGACATGAAACAGGCAAAGATCCAGTATAGAATAACAAAGTGGTAAGGAAAACAGAGATGGTGTTAACAAATTTAACTTTTAAAATATAGATGGCTATGAAAGGAAGGTATTAATACCAGAATGCAA
Source organism: Megaustenia siamemsis (assembly GCA_032433765.1). Lineage (NCBI taxonomy): Eukaryota > Metazoa > Mollusca > Gastropoda > Stylommatophora > Ariophantidae > Megaustenia > Megaustenia siamemsis. The sequence continues at coordinate 76,555,005 of JAVIAB010000108.1, forward strand.
GACACATAAAGGTAAATCTAGTGTCCATAATAATGACTTCACAACTGCATTACCTTCAAAGACTCAAAATAAATTGGGTTGATATCAGTAAGGCCAAGACGCAGCGGAATTATCAATAAAAGTGGTCTCCATGTGGCGCTGTTTTTCTTCCGTGTTCCACTAGAGTCTTGGCTTTCACAGTTAGGACTTATATTTTTAGAGGCATCAATGACAATGTTGGAACATTCCTCCCTTTTAGGAAGGCCTTGTGATTCCCCATTGGCATGTGAGGATTTAACATTTTCTGCTTCTGTTGACTTGCATAGCTTGTCTGGGCAAAGAAAGTATATTACAGAAGCTGTATTATTGTTAATATGGAATATATTTAAATATATATTATTGTAAATGTTGTATGGGAAGTAGCCTGCCAAAACTAAGGTACAAAGATGTGTGCAAGCATCCCTGAGTGCATCTGTTCATTAGAACAAAGACTGAGAAATGCTTGCAGATGAATATAGTTCACAGAGAAGATATATTCAAAAGCGGCACGGTAACCTTTGAAAATGAAGCCGGAGTTAAAAAAAAAAAGACAGGAGGAACGAGACAAGATCCTCCGACATAAAACTACCTTACTTGTTTTTTAGCCAGAACTTGCTTTCCAATATTGGCAAGATCAGCCATGAGGGAAATTTAATTTTCTTTTTCATTTTTCTTGTTTTGTTATTTAATATCCATGTTTCTACACCAAAACAAACTACATGATGTATAGTAAAGTTGCTGCAAGATGCTAGACTGACTTCTAATGTACCTCATATTCCCTGATAACTATGTTAACCTTTCCTTTTTTATTCTGACAAAATCTGAAGGTGTTGATGTGTTTCAGGTCTAGTTCATTATGAGTGTAAGATCTAATTCACTATGAGTTTCTTAATGAGCTCATGAATTCCACACCTAGTTCATTATGAATTTCAGTTACAGTTTATTATGAGTGTCAGATCTTTTTCATGATGAGCTTCAGATTTCACTCAACAGGTTTGAGATCTGACATACAATACCACTGTTACAGAACTAATGTTACAGAACATGGTCACACCCCAAAGTGTTTGTTCGATCATTCTCCAAATATGACTAACAATATGTATGATGATAGTTCCAGTAGCTTGTTGCCTATACTCACCTCTCATCCACCTTTTCAAACATAATATCCTACTCTGGGAGCCTCGGTAGCCTAGTTAGAAAAACCACCCGACTGGGCTACCGACGTTCTGACAACCCGTGTTAGATTCTGACAACCTGCTGGAAGCAATGTGAGTTGTACTCATGGTTGGAAAAAAAAATACCCTCGCAACCAACCCAGCTGCTGGCAGGAATGTGTACCAGGGTATAGTACTCTGGGATGGTGAGGAATGACGCCTCACATCGTGAGTTTCGATGCTTGAAGCAACACTATCCAGAAATTTCTGAACACTTCAGGACAGGCGACCAAGCACATATGGGTGAAAACTAACCTACTAAGATGTTGATTCAAGTTTTGTACTTGACTTTTATCCTACTCCACTTAAACTGCAATAACCTGAACATTGTCATTTCATCAAAACTCTCGATCCCAGCAAAATTCAAAACATTTTTGGAAAGGTTAAGAGCTACTGCTTCTAACATAAGTTGATGACAGAAATATTGGATTTTGGAAAACTTGACTGAATATGTTGTCCATGTTATGTGGTGGCAGGAAAAGGACTAATCACAGCCATTTATAGTTTTATTATGCCTGCGGACTAAGAGGGTTTTCCCTGAAATCACCCAAATCTTGTGATGTTTTCAGCTGTACGAGCCTAAGACAGTTGACCTAATTTTATCCACAACCACCCCTGCTCACAATGCAGAAAATATCAAAATCTTTGAGTTATCACTTTCAGCCCATCGACCTTAGCTAAAATATAGTTGTCTGTGGGCTGATAGGTTGTCTGTGTGCTGATAGGTTGTCTGTGGGGCGATAGGTTGTCTGTGTGCTGATAGGTTGTCTGTGTGCTGATAGGTTGTCTGTGTGCTGATAGGTTGTCTGTGGGCTGATAGGTTGTCTGTGTGCTGATAGGTTGTCTGTGTGTTGATAGGTTGTCTGTTGGCTGATAGGTTGTCTGTGTGCTGATAGGTTGTCTGTGGGCTGATTGGTTGGCTGTGGCTGATAGGCTGGCTGTGGGCAAGAGAATAACAGGCCTCAGAGACACCTGTGGTCTAGGGCAGTGGACATACATGCAGGTGATGCCTTGAACATTATAGAAATGGGCACCTTGCTCACAATGTCTCTTCTTCTACTACCTTTTTAGCTCCCAGTGGAGCATAGGTCTTCAACAAACACTTTCCAAGTTGTTCTGTTTTTTTTCATCATTTAAGATCATTCTATGTCTTCCCCATCATCTTCATTTCTGCTTCTATCTGTCTTCTCCAAGAATTCCCTGGTCTTCCGCTTTGTCTTTTCCCCTGGGGAATCCAAAAAAGGGCCTGTTGTGTAATACTCTCAGTTGGCTTCCATAGTGTGTGTCCTATCCAGTGCCATCGTCTTCACTGAATCTCTTTATCCACTGGTATTCGACTGGTGCATTTCCATAGCTCTATGTTAGTGATTTTGTCCTGTCATTTCCATCCTTTTATTCTGCGTAAGCATCCATTAATGAAAGTCTGTATCTTCATGATTGTCAGTTTTGTTGTTCTCCATGTTTCACAGCCATATAATAGGAGCGACTTAACATTTGAGTTGAAAATTTTTATTTTTGTATTTAACCTAATTTATTTGGATTTCCATATGTTTCCCAGTGCAATGAAAGCGCTTCTTGCTTTTGATATCCTTATTCCCATTTCTGTTGTTTTGAGCTATTTTCATAATCCAATCTATGGCCAGTAGAAAGAGAAATGGAGATAGAAGGCATCCCTGCCTTACTCCTGTTCTTATTTCAAATGCTTCATAAAGCTGTCCTTCATGCACCACACTACATTTTGTTCCTTCATACATTGTTTTTATCAGGTTAATAAACTTTATGGGGATACCGTAATGACTCATCAACTTCCAAAGCATTCTTCTGTCTAAACTATTAAATGCCTTTTCGTAATCTATGAAGTGGGGATTTTAGTTCTAAACTTTGTTCAACTATTATATGTAGAGTAGTTATTTGATCAGCACATGATCTGTTCTTCCTAAAACCTGCTTGTTCATCTCTCAAATGTTTCTCTATAGCCTCCTTTAGTTTCTTCAGAATTATTCTGCTTAATATTTTTCCTGGCACTGATAGCAGCATTATTCCCCTACAATTTGTGCACTCCTGTAAACTTCCTTTCTTTGGTAGTTTGATCATATAACCTTCTTTCCAGTCTTTAGGTATTTCTTCCCTCTCCCAAATTTTATCTAATAGATTATGTAACATCTTGGTAGAGGTGTTAATATCTGCTTTGATGGCTTCCGAAGGAATTTCATCTGGTCCTGTGGCTTTACCATTTTTTAATAGTTTGATGGCTTTCATTATTTCTTCTTTGCTTGGTTTTCCACAGTTAACGTGTAACTCTTCTTCTGCTGGTAGTATATCTGGAGGATTATTTGAGCCGGGTCTATTCAAAAGTTCTTCAAAGTGCTCTTTCCATTTGTTCCCTTATATTACTAAGCAGATTTCCTGTCTTACCTTTAATAAAGGCATTTATCTGTTTGTATTTTCCACTTAATTTCTCTGTGCTGTTGTACAGTTCTTTCATATTCCCTTTATTTGCTGCTTCTTCTGCCTCTTTAGCTAGTTCATCTATGTATTTCCTCTTATCCCTTTTAATGCATCTTCTCACTTCTTTGTTCACCTCTGTGTACGCTTCCTGTGTCTTGGCTTTATTACTTCTTGTTTTGCTTTTATCTATGTCTGCTTTCTTATTCTTTCTTTCTTTAATTTTATCTTATTTATAATTCTCTGTTATCCATGCCTTATTCTGGCGTTCTCTTTTCCCCAGTGTTTCTTCACATGTCTCTTTCCATATATCTTTTACCTGTTTCCAATGATCTTCTATATTTATTGTATTTTCTAGTTGTTGGAGGACTTGGTATTTGTTTGATATTGTGACTGCGAATTTATCTTTAATTCCTTGTTCTTTAAGAAACCCTACATTGAAATACTTTCTACCCTTATTCGTTGTAGTATACCGTTTTAGCTTAATTTTAAGTTTGGCTATCAGAAGATGATGATCAGAAGCTACATCTGCCCCTCTATATACTTTTACATCCTGTAAGGATGACTTAAACTTATTATTAATACATATGTGATCAATTTGATTTTCCGTTCTATGATCTGGTGACACCCATGTAGCTTTGTGTATTCTTTTATGTTGGAATATTGTTCCTCCTAGGCTCACTTGATTAAGGGCGCAGAAATTCACAAATATCTCTCCATTCTCGTTTATATCTCCAAGTCCATGTTTTCCCATAATCTCTTCGACGCCTCTGTTGTCTGATCCTACTTTAGCAGTTAGGTCTCCCATCAAGATTATAATATCCTTGGCTCGTCTTGCATCCATCTGGCATTGTAGCTGTTTATAGAATTCATCTTTAACTAAATCTTGCTCACAATGTAATGTGAGGTATTAACAGCACTGAAAGGGAACTGAATCCTATACCCCCATCACCTACAAATGAAGTGTCTTAGGTCCATCAGATTTCAATATTTCACACACATACTGAATGATATATTAAGAAACTATTTTTCACTTTCATATTTGAACTTCCCACATATCATCTTTCCACACACCAACTCTGCACATTACTCCACATTCAACAAAGTCCATATGTTTAAATCTACACATACATTTGTCTTCATCAATTACACAAATACCAATGCCGTACACATTAACTTTCAAAATATTAACTTTATATACAACTCCACATGCACAAACACATGCTCTCTCTCCCCTCCCCTCTTGACTTCCTTCCTCTCTCATCTCCTGGCCTCACCCCATTCCACCCCTCTCCCTCCCTTTCTCTCTCTCTCTCTAACATCATCAAATTAACTCCAAACATATCAACATACTTATCTCATCAAGTATGATCACATTATCTAATGATATGTGAATTGCAATGTCACTCCAGCGATCATAGACAGATATACGCCTGCAATTACAAGACTTATTTAGATATTTCAAACCAACTTTGATGATACAGCATTCATATTCTACTCAATTTTTTGCTAACTGCCAAAATGGGACTACAGGTTAATATCAATAAAACAAAGATAATGGAATATAACAACATAATCCATTATAAAAATTAAAAGAGAGCCAATTAAGGAAGTGAATTATGAACAAAACATTACAGCATTTGTAAACAACTGCTTGAGGAAAATTCTTCCACCATATGTTTCGACCTGGATATGGAAGATCAGAAATGAAAATATCATGGGAAAGTACAAAACAAGGGCCACTGGTGCAACATATTATGAATAGAAAATTAAGATTGATTGGACACATGCTAAAAAAACCTGATGCCAGCATAGCAAGACATGTACTGTCATGAAACCCACATGGGAAGAGAAAGCCAAGAATAAATAGAGAAGAAAAGTTATGGAAACCCTTAGGAACATTGGTCTGGACTGGTAAGAGTTAGAGGAAATGTCTAAGATTAGGGATGGATGGAGAGACCTTGTCAGTGACCTAGACTGGAGAGAGTTAGAGAAAATGCCTAAGATTAGGGATGGATGGAGAGACCTTGTCAGTGACCTAGACTGGAGAGAGTTAGAGAAAATGTCCAAGATTAGGGATAGATGGAGAGACCTTGTCAGTGGCCTAGACTGGAGAGAGTTAGAGAAAATGTCCAAGATTAGGGACGGATGGAGAGACCTTGTCAGTGACCTAGACTGGAGAGAGTTAGAGAAAATGTCCAAGATTAGGGATAGATGGAGAGACCTTGTCAGTGGCCTAGACTGGAGAGAGTTAGAGAAAATGTCCAAGATTAGGGACAGATGGAGAGACCTTGTCAGTGGCTAATGCTAAAAGAAAAAGAGCCTAAAGGGCTTTGATTGATTCTATTCTTGCCTATTGAACATTGGTCATCAACAAGAACTCTTTCTGCGATAGTTTCATTTTCCTGGTTGATGTTTCTATAGTTTTGATCATACAATAAGAATGATTTGACATTGAACAACCAGAAGTTTGGTTGTTCAGGACAGTCCCTTGGATTTCCATTTATTCTTAAAATGTACAAAAACCCTTCTAGCCTTCCCAAATCTTACTGTAACATCTTGTATACCCCCTTCTAGCCTTCCCAAATCTTATTGTAACATCTTGTATACCCCCTTCTAGCCTTCCCAAATCTTATTGTAACATCTTGTATACCCCCTTCTAGCCTTCCCAAATCTTATTGTAACATCTTGTACACCCCCTTCTAGCCTTCCCAAATCTTATTGTAACATCTTGTATACCCCTTCTAGCCTTCCCAAATCTTATTGTAACATCTTGTATACCCCCTTCTAGCCTTCCCAAATCTTATTGTAACATCTTGTATACCCCCTTCTAGCCTTCCCAAATCTTATTGTCACATCTTGTATACCTCCTTCTAGCCTTCCCAAATCTTATTGTAACATCTTGTATACCTCCTTCTAGCCTTCCCAAATCTTATTGTAACATCTTGTATACCCCCTTCTAGCCTTCCCAAATCTTATTGTAACATCTTGTATACCTCCTTCTAGCCTTCCCAAATCTTATTTAACATCTTATATACCTCCTTCTAGCCTTCCCAAATCTTATTGTAACATCTTGTATACCTCCTTCTAGCCTTCCCAAATCTTATTGTAACATCTTGTATACCTCCTTCTAGCCTTCCCAAATCTTATTGTAACATCTTGTATACTTCCTTCTCTGTCAAAAATGCTACCAAGACAAGAGAATACATCCACATCTTCCAGATTCTTGTCTTCTAAGTTTGAAAGAAGGCTGGCTAGATGTGTGACTTCCGGATACTTCTGGTTTTTACCACATCACATCACTGGAAAGGTCCCTCCTCTCCCAGTTTGGTTCTTATCTTGAGGTCTTGCTGATACTTTTGTAGCCGATCTTAATTTTTTTTAAACAGATTTGGGTAGCCGTCCCTAAATCCTACCCTCTTCATTTCAAATTTTGGGTTAAGACTAGCATCCACAGGTAATACAGTAATACAAGATAAAAATATATTTGACGACTTTACAAACAAAGCAGGACTTATTATTGTACAACTAAACCATTGCTCATAATTTGAAAACTGAAATTGAACTTATAATTTTAAAACAAAATTCAACTAATACAATAAAACTGAGTGTGATAGCAATTATTCCAGTAGAAAAGAATAATGTATTCAAAAATGAAATAATATTGGAAAATTTAATTCGACTAGAAAACTGATAAAAAATTGACTATAACAAAGATTTTGAGTCTGAAAGCTAAAATAGTTTTTTTTTTAATTTTTAAAACTATTTTAAGAGAAAAAGAAACAAAATAAAATAAACAAATAATACTGCTCTAGGTTTATACAAAGGTCAGTCAGTGGAAAATCACTGAAGTCATATTAAAAATTGTGTATAGGTCAAATATTATTGTGTGCGTAGCATACGAAGGCAGTGACCTTGAGCTACCAACATAGGCATCTGGGAAACCAGATTGATAAGATGGTAACTTCCTTATAAAAGTGAACCAAACAAAAGCAACAAAATTTTCTTACATTTTTTTTTTTTTAGCAAAAGCGTCAAACTTATAGAATTCAGTACGATGATAGCTGTATGATGATATGTCCATGAATCATACTCAAGTGGACTGAGATGTTTGACGAAAGGCATAACTAGAGTGGAGAATTCTCCTCACCCAGGTCAAATATTCACAGCAGACACCATTTTTTTATGAGATACAGAAGACACCATTGCAGCGGTGAAGAATGTGATAGAGAAAAACTGTTGAGCCATAGTCAAGGAAGTGGCATCATTATTGGACATTATTAGTGTTGGATCACACCATCATATCATTCACGGCAAGCTGAAATTCTGAAAAATGTGTGAAAAATAGGTACCCAAATCACTGGCACCTGAAATGAAAGAGAGATGCATCAAATCTTGCCAGAAGCTTTGACATTGGTAAGAGACTGATGGTGACACATTTCTGCAGTTTTTCATCACAGTGGATGATAACTTGGTACACTGCACAGTGGATGATAACTTGGTATACTTCTATGAGCGAAATGAAAGTGACAAAGTATGCAGAGGAGCAACACCTAGTACCCAAAACTGAAGAAATTATGGGTGCAGTGATCTGCTGATGACAAAGTCATGCTGACTTTCTTCTGTGGTCACAAGGGGTCAATCTTAGAGCTCTGCATATCTACAGGAGGCACTGTAACCAGCAATATACAAATATATATATATATTGTTACATTATGCTAAATATATTCCATATGCAATGCCTGCACCATATTCTTGATATCACCTGGAAGGATAAAGCGACAGACATAGAGATCCTCACTCACACAGACCTCCCGAACATCTATGTGCTGTTCAAAACAAAGTAGGTTACACTGGTATTAGTCACTTACACCACATGAAAGATGGCTGCATACCAAAAGACTTACTTTATGGATAACTAGCTGATAGTAAAAGGGTGTCCAAAACTCAGATTTATAGACATGTAAACGTGACATGAACACTCTGAACACAAACCCTGCAGCCTGGGAAGATATAGCTGCAGACCACAATCTTTGGAAACACACTCTAAAGCTCCAACTCAAAGAAGAAGCAGACAGATTCATAGAACAAGAGAATATGCTGCTAAAGAAAAAAGAAAATAACATTTCCTAGGGGTGCTCAAAAATCCATAGTTAACTATGACTGACGGCAGATACAAACTAATATATATATATATATATAAATATATGACAGATGTATGAATCATACACAAATGTAGATAAAGTCATCAAGGTTTGTTGTATGTTAGCATATGACTTGATAACACTAATAACAGATGTACAATAACAAATCAAAACTTACTTTAACACCTGAGCTATTGTGTTTGGTCCAAACCACTGTCCAACTGCCTTGCCCTCTGCTTCTCCCATGGAAGCTTCCAAGAAAAATGGAGATGAAAGACTTCAACATTAAATATTTGTAATATACTAAAAGACTTCAACATTAAATATTTGTAATACTAAAAGACTTCAAGGTTAAATATTTGTAATATACTAAAAAACTTCAACATTAAATATTTGTAATATACTAAAAGACTTCAACATTAAATATTTGTAACCAATTTGTGGCCAAGGGAGCAGGGATCAAGTGGGAAGATAACTCTGTACTCAAAAATGTCATGCTGAAGTCAGATGTGTTAGGCTGAAAGGTGCAAGTGTCACAGTTTTACTGCAAACCTCAACATGACACAGTTATGCCCACTTAACTTGGGCAGATGGTGAGAAGCTGTGATCCTTGGTTGAATGCAAACACCCATTACTATCTCTGTGGTGAGATGATTTTGGCAGTCACAACCATCTGCTGCTCCATCCAGTACATTTATCATCCTCATTCCTTAACTTGTGGTGCCACTGATATTATGTTTGTTTGTGTTTGCCAGCTTTATATCTCGTCCATTTTTTTGCATGAATATCACTTTTTCCTATTTTTCGCTTTCATACTTTCACATTCACTTTCATACTTTCACACTCAAATTTTTATCTGTGAGAGTTTTCACATTTTGGGTAGTTTTTGCCAGGGCAGCGGTCATTTTTTTTTTGGCCTGCTCTTTTAAATTTCCAACTGCAAGGGCTCTTTAGTGTATGCATATTCACCGTTTTCTGAGAGGGCTGGACATCAGATCACACTATCCAGAGAGACCAGGGGAGGGCAAAGATTCAATTTCATTATTTATTTTTAAAAATTTGCACCGCTTGTAGGAAACGAACTCTAGACCCTCTTGCCTAAAGGCTGATGTCATACCTGCAGCCTCTTTAGGCTACATTTAAGCCTCATTTTCCCTCCCTGTTAATTAGTTTGTTGTATCTATCTATCTTTTATCTTTCGTTCGCCTGAAATATTGTCTATATCTACAATGTCATTTCCTGTATAAACTTTACTGTACGTTCGGACAACCCGTGTTCAATTCCCACTGGGAGCAGTGTGGGTTGTACTCCTGGTTGGAAAGAAAAAAATACCCCCACGGTCGACCCAGCCACTGGCAGAAATGGGTACCAGGGTATTACCTTGGGAAGGTGAGGAATGTTGCCTCGCATCGAGTTTAGATGCTTGAGGTGACACTATACAGAAATCTCCAAACATTTCTGGATAGGCGGCCGAGCACATATGGGTGGAAACTCGCGTGCTAAGATGCCGGTTCAAGTCTCGTACTTGACCTTTACCTTTCTAACAATAAAAGACTAGAATTTAAAAGAAAAAACATTAACAAGGATTGGTTTATAAACAGGAGAAATAAAAAAAATAAATAGAAAAAACAGTATGGTTAAAGCTTTACGTAATAAGTGGACGACACAAATTAGAGCAACGTTTCAGCTCAATAGGCCTTCAGCAGGAACAAACATACAACACACACAGATATGTATTTAAAACAAACAAAAAATATTACAAAAATAATAATTTCAAACTAGAATGAAAAATAAAAATAAGAATAAAAGGTCTTCCCTGCAAACTGTGTGTGGGCAAAGGAAAATGAACGTCACGTACACGTACGGGCACCATGCTTTGACCCTTGGCTTATAAACACCATGCTACAGAGGAAATTAAAATTCTATGGCACATAGCGGGCACAGACACAGCGGGCTGGAAAGTACAATAATGAAAGTCATGGTTCCTTGAAGATGCATCAGGGGAAGACCAAGTAGGTCTTTTCAAGATATCAAGGTAACCTTGAACATGACAATAGAAAAAGTTGGAGATCTGACTAGAGACAGAGATTCTCTCAAACGGACTGTGGTGAATGCAGCTTTTTGCAAAGGACATGTGATCTCATAATAATGAAGTTGATGGTAAAAGTAAACTGAACAAAGTAAACAAGCAACACATTTTGAAACTGAGATAAACACATCAACAAACATCATCATCATCAAGTATCATACCTGCTGGCTTAAGTGATCATGTCTCTCCACAACTTTCTATCTCTACACTTGTTTATCAATTCTGTTATTGACCTCCTAAGAAGCCAAAACTGCCCAGTAATTCACTAAAAGATACTCTAGCCAGTTAGAAAATAACATAAATATTTACCGATCTGATGAATAGAATATGTTGCCATCTTTTTATCCTCAAACATTTGTAATATTTTCCAGTAAACTCCACTTGTACAATCCGTATTCCACCTCCAACCTGTGCAGACAAATTCATTCAACAAAATTAAGTCAAAGTTTCTCAAACCATAAACCACCTGCCCCCCACCAACCACATTGTGTTTTCTATATTTCTCCCAGAAATAAAAAGGGCCGCAACCATCATTCTTTTTTAATTTATCAAAAGGATTCCAAATTTTTAAAATCTGCATGTAAAAAATCCCTGCCAGGAGATTCCAATACGTCAATATGTAGAACAATCATTTCTCCAATTATCATCAAGTACCATGCCTGCTGGCGTAGGTGTTCATGTTTCTCAACAACTCTTAATCTCGACAGTTATTTATCATTTCTGTTGTTGACCTCCTGCAAAGTCATTCTCTTTTAAGCATCTGGTATCTTCTCTCTTTGCTTCCCTCTATCTCTTCGTCCCTAAATTTTCCCTGAGTTTAAAAAATATATCCAGCTGTTCCATTTTCCTTACATGGTCAAAAATGATGATTCTTTCTTCCTAATATTGGAAATTAGCCCTCTCTTTGCTTTGACCTCTTTCAGAACATTTTTATTACTTTTCTTAGCTGTCCTTGGTATTCTCAACATTCTTCTGTAAAACCACATTTTTAGCCTCCTGTGATTTTGATTGGATTTTACAATTGTCCATGATTCACATCTAAATGTTAAGACTGATTCTACATAACATTTAAAAACTCTTTTTCTTGTTTCCATTGTCAAAAATAGATTGCACAGTATCTTCCTCATTTTTTTAAAGCTGCTTTTGCCTGAGCCATTCTGCATCTCACTTCTGTTGTACATCTTCCATCTCACCTCTGATGTACATCTACCAAGTGAGGTCACCATTGTTCCCAGGTATTTTAACTCATTTATCTCTTTTTATATTGTTCCACTTGTCTTTATTGTGCAATGTGGTGATGTGTTTTTCTTTGTTGCTACCATGACTTCTGTCCTTCTGCTATTGAGACTGAGTCCTTCATTTTTGCTTTCCTTCACTGTAATGTCTAACATTTCTTGTAACTCATTTTCACTCTTAGCGATTAAGACTGTATCACCAACATACCCAAGGTTTATGTAGGTTTATGTTTATACCCAATATTATGACCTCCAATTGTCTTTCCAGGCATGTCCCTTATGGATTTCTCCAATACCCAGATTTAAAGAAAGAAAAAAAAATAATCCCATAACACTCTTTGACATATTCAAAATTGTGTGCTTTGGCCATTTTTTTAAAACTGTTGACATACTTTTTGGTAAAATGGTGTGTTTTTTTTCAATTTATTTGAGTAAATTGGAGTTGGGAGTGACTGTGGGTACCCTCTTTTTCAGTGATGTCTCTTGAAATTGTTGCCCATGCAGCCAAGTTGGCTCACACTGGAGTTCAACCTTGCTAACGTCTGCCAACCGATAAGTAAAATCAAAATGGCTGATGAACTGTTTTTTTCAGAGCATAACGCAGTCACTTAAACAGTTTCAGCTGCTTTGTTTGTATTAATTGTGTGTTCAAGGAAATTGGAATAAGGAAGTGACTGCACTCTTTATTCGATGGAAGTTCTTTGGAATCGTCACCTGTGCGTTGAGATTAAGGCTGCATAGAAGTCAAGCATATAAACAGAATTTGTCACCATGCCTTGGTGGAAGCTGTAATATGAGTGGAGCAGGTATAGGGAATTCTCGACTGCAGTGATACTGGTTACATGAACAGAACAGAATGATAATTATTACACCAGTGATTAGTTTCCAGAAAAAATGCTGGTCCCCAATTATAGCTGATCAAATTTGGCTGATCAAATGTACTATCAACCCTTACGTATGCATGTGAAAGCTGGAAAACAACAAGAGATATAGAGACAAAGTTGAACGCATTCGAAAATAAATGTCTAAGGAAAGTACTTGGTATAGCATGGAACGAATTCAAAACAAACGAGGAAATTAGAGAAATCGCAAATCAACCACTAATATCTTCAGTAATAAAGAAAAGACGATGGTCATACGTTGGACATGTGATGAGAAGAGATAATAACCAAATAGCAAAGCAAGCCCTCATATGGGAAACAACAGGTAAAAGAAAAAGAGGAAGACCCAGGGAGACACTGAGAAGAACATTGATGAGAGAGGCAAGAGCAGCAGGAATCGGCTCCCTCAATGAGATAGAACTGCTTGCACAGAACAGAGACAGATGGCGAGATTTGATAAAATATCTTTGAAAGAAAACTGCTAGAACAAAAAATTCATATAGGAGAAGGTGTATCTTGGTCTACGCCATATGGGCCGGTTACGGCTCGAAAGGTCAATAGATAGATAGAATTATGGCTGAGTTAAAACTAGAAGCCATCAGTTAGGACCGAACCCAACCTTTTATGAATCATGCTCAACCACAGCCAATTGTTCTTTTCAAATATTGATGAAAAATAATCTTTCTTCTTCCAAGGCAATATAAACAGATTTGTTTGACTTGTCATTTCTGATCAGCTATTTACTCAAATCAATCTTAAAGAAGCATGACAATATAGGCTTATCCTATCTCTATAGGCTTATCAATATCGCAGGGCAATCACAATCAACACACAATATTAATCATCTCCGTCAGTCATAGTTGACTGCGGATTTTACAGCGCCCCTAGGAAATGTTATTTTCTCTTTTCTTTCTTTTGTATTTGCTTTTTCTATGAATCTGCTTCTTGCTTGAGTTGGAGCTTTAGAGTTTGTTTCCAAAGATTGCAGTCTGCAGCTATTTCTTTCCAGGCTGCAGGGTTTGTGTTTAGAGTCTTCATGTCATGTTTACATATGTCTACATATCTGAGTTTTGGGCATCCCCTAGTTATTTTGCCATATGTTAGTTGTCCATAAAGTTTAACTTTTGGTATGTGACCATCTTTCATACAGTGAAAGTGACTAATCCAGCATAACTTACATTGTTTAAGCAGTGTGTAGATGTTTTGTTAATCGAAAAATACACAGAAGTAAACAAACCAATATATGCCTGCTTCATAGACTACACCAAAGCTTTTGATAGAGTACACCACAAACAACTTATAGAATGCCTAAAAGAGATACATCTAGATGACATGGATATACGACTAATATGCAATCTATACTGGGAGCAAACAGCAATAATAAAATATAACAAAGAGTTCTCTACACCCATTGATATAAAAAGAGGAGTAAGACAAGGATGCATCCTATCACCAAGCTTGTTCAATCAATACACTGAGCAAATCTTTAAAAACATCATAGAGATGCCAGGCCTACAAATTAATGGAAAGATAATCAATAACCTAAGATATGCTGACGATACTGTACTACTAGCAGAAAATCCTAAAGACCTACAACAATTACTTAATGAAATAAACACGACAAGCACAAAATATGGACTAGATATGAATATCAAAAAGACTAAAACTATGATCATAAACAAAGAAAATACTCAAAACCCACAAGTGGATATCAAAATTGAAGGAATAGACCTTGAGACAGTTCAGAACTATAACTACCTTGGACATACTATAACCAGTGATGGAAAATGTACAACTGAAATAAACAAAAGAATAGGAATGGCAAAAAGTAATTTTAATGTCATGAAGGACATACTAACATCAAAACAAATAACACCAGAGCTAAAACTAAGAATAGCAAAATGTTACATCTTCTCAATATTCCTATATGGTGCTGAAACATGGACATTAGACAAGAAAACAGAACAGAGAATTGAAGCCTTTGAAATGTGGATATATAGAAGAATAGGTAGAATTGGATGGAAGGAAAAGAAAACAAATGATGAAGTCTTAAAACAAATAAAAATGAAAAGAGAACTTCTGAAAATAATTAGAACAAGACAAATGCGATTCTTGGGCCATGTTAAAAGACACAACAGCCTACTGAAAGTAATCCTGGAGGGGAAAATACAAGGTAAAAGAGGCAGAGGCAGACCAAGATTAACATGGATGAGTAACATCAAAAGATGGACAAATCAACCGATGACAACCTGCACCATCAAAGCAAGAGATAGAGCAGAATGGCGCTCCATGGTAGCCAACCTTCGTTGCGGAGACGGCACTCAATGATGATGAGATGTTTTGGAGGCCTGTGGGAGTGAGAACCTCCACATTTGTCACTTTGCCTTTAAAGTGATATCAAGAATACAGTGCTGGCATCACATATGGAATGTATTTAGCCTTCTCTCTAGCTTTGCATAAGTTGTCCATCATTCGCTATCATATAAAACACACTATATTACAAGCATGTTAAAACAAAATCAACAAACTATTTGCCTCCAAAAAAAACCTACCCCTTCCAAGATGTCGCAGAACTAAAGCCTGAGCCAACATCATCTGACCACATCTCAACATACAGCCCCAGCCTTGGTCTGAGCTTGGGCCTGTGCCAGCTGACAAGAAAGAACACAGTTCTCATCAAGACTTTGTAAGTAAAATTAAAAAATTTAAGTGCCCTGTCACGCCAAGTGGCATATAGGGAATATGGTATTAGTGACCATAATTTGTACAGACCTTCAGCACATGATTTTTTGGGTAATGTGGTCGGTATTATGCCCGTGCCGCTTTACTTTCCCAGAAAAAAATCAGGTACCAGCTGGCTGATCCTGGAAGCAGTCGATCGGGATCAAACCCGACCTCTTGTAGCCCAGTTCACTAACCACAGAGCTACAGAGACTTTGTAAGTATTTTATAAATGATAGATTAACTCACTTGCGACCAACAGCTGCTGTCTGCGTCTGATCGATTAACTCACTTGCTACCAACAGCTGCTGTCTGCATCATAAATAATAAAATGTCCAATTATTTTATGTTCTTGTGAGAGAGAATTCACAAGTATTCACATTACTTCACAAGTATTCAAATGGTATATTAAATGATTCTCTCTCAAGAGCTAGATCCTGTGTCAGAAATAATTCACTCAATCTTTCATTTACCTCTGGGGCCGATGATGATGGCACAGCGACGGAAGCCATTGTTCTCCACAATTGAAATAATAAAACAAGTAATTATAATTGATATAAGTGATAATTTATTCATTTTCAAAATTATACATCATAAGATAATCAATACAATATAATTACCATAAGCACCATCAGAATGGCAGTTACGAGGACACAATTTAAAAAATGATGTCAAAATGTGCTTTAGTTGATCAGTTTTTCAATAGTTCATTAAGAAATTAAGTTACTTTTTCTAAATGATCATCATTATCAAATGTTCACTTCTTTATTTGATACTCTCTGAAACAATCTTAGAAATAATGAATGACTGTTTTGTCCAGTGCTGGATTGTATTTTAAAATTATTAATCAAATAATTTGAAAATGTAAAAACTCACTAAACACAAATAAAATACACAATCATATTTAAAAGTTTTGAGGTTAAGACAAGACAAAACAATCCAAAGTTTTGAGTCTAGATCATAAACAGGGACAAAAATAAGAATAAACTAAACACAAGAGATCACAAATCTGGAAAGTCTGCTAAAGAAAATAAACATAAAATGGTATTGGAGCAACTAAATCAACAGAAAGACGAGACAAGCCACAACGTTTTGGCAAAAGTAATAAATATGAAATACTATGTGGGGTTGAGTGTATAGCTGCAGTAATAAATATGAAATACTATGTGGGGTCGCGTGTATAGCTGCAGTAATATATATAAAATACTATGTGGGGTTGCGTGTATAGCTCTGCAGTAATAAATATAAAATACTATGTGGGGCAGCATGTTTAGCTGCAATTTTGCAGCTTGTCTTGTCTTCTTTTTCATATTTATTATATTTGATATCTGTGCTTGGTTATGGAAGGCCCCGGAATCACTGCAAACGAATTTAAATCCATAATTGCTCAACCAATAATTCTTCAACCAGTAGAATCATCCGAATTACTATCTTATCTCCCAAACAAAGAAAGGTAGCTGTAGTCCCCATCATAACAGTCTCAGCACACGTCAAAAGACAAAAGGCGAAACCGCACAGAAAGTGAACACAACCGCCTGTTCCCTGTCATATGATATCATCATTCATCTGTGCTTATCTCCTGGCAAGTCTGATAAATGGCAGGCTGTCATTGTCAAGTTGGAAATAAGAATATAATGACACAGAAAATGAAACATCATATAGTTGATATAACAATCTTTCTGCTTTTTTCCTTCCTCTTTTTTTAACCACTTCGGAAGTCAAGGGAGACACAAAGTTCTGGTTTCTGTTCTTCTGGCAGCCTCCCTCAGTCATCAGCACTTGATGCCATTGTAGGGCAACCTTTAGTACCATGAAAAGTGGTTCTCAAAACAGTATTCTTCTACTTTTTCTTCTTCTTTACCAATCAAATGACTTCTGGGCAATATGGCGGAGAGGCTGCTGGAACCATTGAGGCTCAGTCTGAAAAGTGTTCCTTGTTGCAGTTTCCTCATATTCCAAGTTCAGCTTGGTGCCAGAGCTACTGAGTTTAGTTTTTTGTGTACACCTTGAGCTGTGTTTTTCACCCGGATTGTGTTTCAATATTCTGATTGCTTACGATCAATGATAATATAATATGAAGAAGGGCAATTCAGCTGCATTCACTTTCGGTGCCACTTGGCCTTATGTCTTTTGGCATGTGCTGCAGCTACTATGATGGGGGTTGCAGCTGCCTTATTTTGTTTGGGTCCTTCAATGAGATGAGTTTTAATTCTGATGATTCCACTGGCACGGGCAGTTGAGCAATTATGGATTTTAATTTGTTTGCAGTGATACCGGGACCGTCGACTAACCATACTAATCAAATGGTATGACTTATTCACTCTTTGACAGCAATGTCAGTCTTGAAACTGATGTTGAGCCTGAAAGAATTATCTGCCTGTGTGGCGAGGGACTCCTGTGCACACAGCTGCCAGGGGAAAATGGATTAACATGCAAAATTCAGCTCCTAGTCTCTAGGGACTTTGTCAGAGGTCAAAGCTGGTGAACAAAAAAAAAAAAAAAACATAATACTCAGAAGCAATGAGAAAAGGAAAAATGGTAGATCTACATCATGACAGAATAATGATTCAGACATCACAGCTAGCACCAAGCACAAGATAAATTATTGAGCTTTGACCCAAAACATTTTTCCCTCATGTTGTGCAATATCAAATGACCTTTTTACCTATATTTTGAAAGTTTCTCCGATAGGTCAACCATATTCGAGAGCGTATATCTTCTTTTAATTCATCACGATCTGAAATATATGAAAAAAAAGGTGTGAATTCTACTGCTAGGTTTCAATGTTACATTTAAAAACTCATAAAGCAATAAAAGACACTAATTAACAATGTAACAGTACAATGTTACTGACACCATTTCACCAAAACCCACATACATTTGTGTAAATCTCCACTATACATAGAACCTTTCTTCAAATATTAAAAAAAAAAAAAAAATTGCATATCACACTGAATATTTTCTACAACCACGAGTCCATGTCACTCCTTTGGATAAAAGAGATGGGAGTTGATACGGGCACAGCCAGGTTCAAGAAATTTAGTGGGCATATAAGAAGACTTATCAACCATCACAGAACTGGAGTCGCCAGTCGCTGGACACAGCTGAGGAAGGGATCTAAGTACCTATGGACATGTTTGGAGTGCAATGATGATGACCTGCTATTAACCCAATAACTGAATATGTATTATATGTATCACTCTGGTAATTTTACCTGCTATTGTATGCAGTAAACAGTACAACCTGTGGCTGCCTTGCAGGTAAGCTCGGGAGAGTAAAAGGCTAAGGGAGGGTACCCAGAAGTAAAACAACCCCACTGCCTTGTGGGTGAGACTTTTTAGTCAAAGGCTAGAGGAGCCAATCGTAAACAAACCGACGGAAGGCAACAGAAAACCACCATAGTAACTTCTTTGTACAATCATGAATCGCCACATGGGAAAATTGAGGGACGAAGAGATAGAGGGAAGCAAAGAGAAAAGATATCAGACAGCTTAAGAGAAAGGCTTGGCAGAAGGTCAACAACAGAAATGATAAATAACTGTCGAGATCAAAAGTTGTGGAGAGACATGATCACTTATGCCAGCAGGCTTGGTACTTGATGATGACAATGATGATGTATCACACTGACTGTACTTTTAAGTCTTAGATTTTGTCTTACAATTTACTTACCAAAAAATTAAATTATTCATTAAAAAATGTATTTATTTAAATATCTCAGACAATGAGGTTTATTATTAATTTCAAAGAAATAAAATAATTATTTTATTTTATTTCTCTTCTCTTTAATAATGTGTGATGACATCAAAACTGATGACGTGTCATCTGAGGAAATATCTTTCTCTGAACCCTGAGAAGTATAAGCTAATCTGTCTGTGAAAGCTACAGCAAAGTCAGCGCCTGCGGATGCTCAAGGGTTGCCAGGTAAACATTCTGTATAAAAGAGACTAACTAACCAGGAGAGAGCAACCATAGTTCCCACAGTGGTTGAGTCACTTCAAATAGAAGACTAAGTATTGTAATACCTCTAGAACAGGGGTGGGCAGCCTTTTATTTTCTGAGGGCCAGATCTGAAAACTATGAAGACGCCAAGGACCAAAAACCATCACCTAATAAAGCCATTATATAAATTACCTATTTTTCATACACAAGCAAATGTAATGTACAAATCTTAGGCAATGGAATGTATAATAATTTTCAAATCTAGCACAAGGGCCGGTCAAAAAAGCTTGGAGGGCTGGTTCTGGCCTGCGGGCCATAGGTTGCCCACCTCTGTTCTAAAATATACAAGCTCCAACTTCTCCTGCAGAACCAATTTAATCAGGAGAGCTGATAAAACTACAACATCAACTTCTAGAGTCTAGGAGCCAATGGCTCATAATGAAACTATGGTATTAGATCACCATCCCTGACTCCAACACAAGAAAGGTTCTCAAGTCATGGAATGATGGGTCTGTTCTATCTCAGAACTGTATAAGCTAATAATGTAATAATAAACTCAATGCATCATCTATTACCTTACCATGCAAAGCACTGTATGCTTCTCCAAGGACAAACACAGGATCTTCGGTGAGAGGAAAGTCCTCATACTCAAAGGGTCCACATTCGTAAGTGCTCGTACCAAGATTCACTGTCAAAATAACCAAAGTAAGAACTTACAATAAATGATCATAAAAGGAATATTCTATTACAATTAGATATCTAATTTTTAGTTATTATTAGTGTTCACCTATTAATTCAGGGTGGAAGTGTTGTGTCTCTAGTTCACAGCAAGGTCACGATATATGCGATATGCGCCTTTTGGTCCGACACTCTCATCTTTGGCATTAGCTTAACCATTTTTCGAGGGCAGTGGCCACTTTTGGCCTACTTTTTAAATTTTTCACTGCCAAGGGTTCTTTATCAACCACTAATATCTTCAAATATAATATAGATAATAATAAATATAATATGTAATAAAGAAAAGATGATGGTCATATGTTGGACATGTGATGAGAAGAGATAATAACCGAATAGCAAAGCAAGCCCTCATGTGGGAAACAACAGGTAAGAGGAAAAGAGGAAGACCCAGAGAGACACTGAGAAGAACATTGATGAGAGAGGCAAGAGCAGCAGAAGTCGGTTCCCTCAATGAGATAGAGCTGCTTGCACAAAACAGAGACAAATGGCAAGGTTTGATAAATTGTCTTTAAAAGAATTCTCTCTCTCTCTCTGTGATCAAGACTCAATCAGAGTAGGATTCCAGACCCTCTCATGAAGTCAGATGTCTGTTTAAGCGATTAAAAGAATTGAAAACTGCTAGAATGAAAATTTAGATAAGAGAAAGAGTATCTTGGTCTACGTCTTATGGGCCAGCTACGGCTTGAAAGGTCAATAGATAGATAGAAGGGTTCTTTAATGTGCACACAAGACCTCCTGTTTTTAGCCGTTATCCAAGTGGTGTAGACATCAGAGCTCACTACCCAGAGACCAGGGGGAGGATAAAGCCACAATGAAACCACAGATTTGAAGTGAAAAATTCCCACTGCCTGTGGTGACATCTGACCACATGACCTTCTTCCCCAGAGGTCAAAATCTTACTTTTAGGTCATCCAGCCCCTGGAGGCAGAGTCAAAACTTGATCAATTATTGCCACTGATCCTGATGGAAGCAGTGGGCTTTGAGTCACTGAACACTTTCAGATCTATTGATGCTTGTGTCTCTTTTAGAGTTTATATTTATTTATTTAGTTTTTTCTTTTCCATTTGCCAGCTTTGACCGCTGACGAAATCCCTAGAGACTAGGAACTGAATCTTGTGTGTTAATCCATTTTTCCCTGGCAGCCATGTGCACAGAGTCCCTCGCCGCATAGGCAGATAAATCCGACTTTAGAGGTACTCATATTTTTCCGTCGATGAGTATTAGACGTTTCAAGCCAGGCCTCGCTGCTGAGACCAAGGGTAGTTGCCACAGAGAGAAATCATAAATATATAATAACTGGTGCAGCCGGGATTTTAACCCACAACCTCTCTGTCTCGAGGCCGGCGTCTTGCCTCGAGACCAACCAGTCCCCCGAGTTGATATTTGAGTTTCATTGATCAGATGGGAAGCCACTGGGATATGATATCTGAAACCATTATTTTTCTGCTCATTCTACCAGGGGGCAGATGGCCTGAGAGTAAGTGAATTCAAGACCCATTCTCTCTTAAAAGTTTCTTCTAAAATTTTCTTTTAACAATCTTTCATTCTTTTTTTCGCACACAATCTCTTACAAAATTGATTTTGAGAGATGTGACCATATCACATCATTGTACATATACAAAGATGGTTTGAAATTGTGCCTCTACTGCCATAATTCTGACAATAACTCTCTGAGATTGGTGGCACCAATGTGATAATAATTTATAATGTGAAGTGACTACCAGGACATCCAGTAGCATTCACCTGGAAATGATCCATGCACATGGCAGACATTAAAATGGCTACAAACATGGATATATGGTTGAAGCAACATGCTGTGATTGAATTCTTCATTGCAGAAAGTTGTGCGCCCATTGGCATTCATTAATGTGGTACACTAAGAGTTAATGATTGACGTGGTTCATCTGCATCTCTTAAGTACCTCAAGTACAGACACATGTCTTCATTACTACATGTTGTACTGTCTATAAACTTTGTCATAGTGTTTACACTACTTTCAGACAGCCTGGTATGATACCAACCACATTACTCATAAAACGTGCAGTTTGTCATTGACAAATGTTGGAACCAACACCATATTCCCATACACCTTAAGATATGGACTGAACCCTGATTGGACCGATTTAATCATTTCTAAATGCTAAAATTGCAAGGATTGATACTGCTAGAAAGAAAATACTAGAAAAGAGAAAGAGTATCTGGGTCTATGCCCTGTGGTCAGTCACGGCTCAAAAGGTCAATAGATAGATAGAAATGTTCAAATGATTCACTTCATAAAATGAACTGACTAGCTCTGGTATTTCTTTATCTGAAGCTTACTCACTGTGACTTTATCAGCTTGTTATAGTTTTTAAATCAATTACAGTATTCTAAGTGCCAAATTTGTTGAATGTCTACGCAAAATGTTATAATAATGTATTCAACCTATAAAACAATTTATTTGGAACAAAGAGAATTGTTTGTGATTTATTTCTTGTTGTAATAATATATGTATAAATGGTTTACATTTTTGTTTTTGCTTGTCACTATTACAATTGACATTTCTAAACTACATTTCTTACACATCTTTAAGCAAACATTAGTATTAAAATGACATTGTTTAAATAAATAAAAACATTGAAAATAAAGAACCACGTCCACTGAACAGACGAGAATGGAAAACCACATTCAATTCAATCACAAGAGTTATTGATAAAAGATTATTATTCTATTCTTACTTAGCTCTATCAATCAAATCAATACAAATCATGTGACAGTGAAACATTACCTTTCTTTATGCCATGATGATCATGATACTTGATACTATTATAATTATTATTATTATATTATAATAATTATCTTCTATCGTAGTTTTTTTTTTCACTGGCTACTCGATCCAGTCTTTTTCAAATTACCAACACCAACATAAAATATGTTAACTTTGTCTTTCGCACGCTAGAATATAAATGGCAACTAATTCTCAAAAGCCTGAAACCTACACCCTACACCCACCATCAGACAACAAACAGCAACTTTACTTCAGAAGAAGAGAAGGTAGAAGATGCAGACGATTCAATAAGCCTAGACTACATTCGTCATCACATTTATTTACAACGACAACGATACTCAGTCATTTCCTGCTATATGCCAGGTGTAATTAAATACTTCATATATTTTTTTATATATTCAACAAAAATGTAATGCTTTCACAAACTTAAATATGTGTGTAGAAAGGTAAAATTATTAGAGGTAATTAATAGTCACTTACCGTCAAAATCCATTTCCTCCCGGAATCAAAACATTATAATGCGCATGCGTCGTTTATAGTTTCACTTCCTCTCTTAATTCATGCAACTTTTCTTCTTTTTTCTTCTTCTTATTATTATTATTGTTATTTTGTTGTTGCTGTTTTGTAATTATTATTTCATGTTGGCAAATTATATGGCCCTTTTCGTCTTGTCAGACGGTCTTGTGGAGGCTATTGTGTATTTTTTTTAGGTTTTGTTTTTGCCGACCAGTTTCTCTCGTGGCTAATTCTACCAATGTTTGACACACACGGCCACAGAATGAACAAGTCAGGCCCACTGATCCACAGGGTTTTCCATCCTTTTTCATGAGCCTTTTCTCTTCTAAGGTTTGCCTTAGCACAGTCGCAAATAATGTTATACCATTATGTAGGCAAATAAGGGTTTTATTTTTCTACACAGACTTCAAATATAATATTCATCTTAATAAGTTCAGTCCAAATAAAATTAAAACGAGAGGCAACAACAGCAGGCATCAGCTCTCTCGCCGAGCACTACTCGCACAGAGCTGAGCTGTGTGGCGAGACAAAATACAGGTCCAAGTGCACGGTCTGACAGTTGAAATATCGTCAGATACAAGAGTCTAGAATTTATGTCCATTGTGCCATCGTCGGCTCGAAAGGACAATAGATAGACAGACAGATTTATTAGACAGATAGATAGACAGACAGAAGACAGACAGACAGATAAATAGACAGACAGACAGATAGATAGATAGATAGATAGATAGATAGATAGATAGACAGACAGACAGACAGACAGACAGACAGACAGACAGACAGACAGACAGACAGACAGATAGATAGATAGATAGATAGATAGATAGATAGATAGATAGATAGATAGATAGATAGATAGATAGATAGATAGATAGATAGATAGATAGATAGATAGATAGATAGATAGATAGATAGATAGATAGATAGATAGATAGATAGATAGATAGATAGATAGATAGATAGATAGATAGATAGATAGATAGATAGATAGATAGACAAAAATAACAAATACATCATTTTGCTATATATGTGTTCTAACGTATAGTGATAATAGTGTATGTTATGTATTGTTATCTAAGAAGATTTTAGGATATAAACATTTACTTGAAGTGGAACACTTCTGATGATCAGATTGCCTCCTGGTGCGAAGCTCTGTTTATAAATGGTCCTATCATTTGCTTGTGTATTATATATTATTTAAATGTACATAAGAGCAAGGCTTTTTTTTTAGCCAAATCGACGTGGAACGCGGCCCGGTAAACTTTTAGAATTGGCTGCATGTTTTTACATTTGTATTTAATAGTAATAGTATAATTATAATACATTTCAGCAATATAATATCAATTCTCTCTCTCTCTCTCTCTCTCTCTCTCTCTCTCTCTCTCTCTCTCCCTCTCTGCGATCAAGACTCAATCAGAGTTGGATTCCAGACTCTCTCATGAAGTCAGCTGTCTGTTTAAGCGAATCGATTCCCCATATAGTTTCTCTCCAGGGAGGTGGGCGTGGACCACATTGCTCTTCTCAGGTCTGTGTACTAGGGGCAATCCTGTAGAACATGTTTTGTAGTCATATTGTCCAGTGTACAGTGGCATAGGCTGGTTGTACCTATTTTGAATTTGGTGAACATGTGATTTCTCATTCTGTTGTGGCCAGTACGTAGGCGAAGTATGATGACTTGATCCCTCCTTGATAGTTGGTGGTATCCGTCACTCTCGTTATGCTTTGGGTGTTCTTGTTTCCATTTTTCATGGAACTGATCCTTGAGGATGGATTTGGCTTCATCATAACTGAGCGGATGGTTCTCTTGTGGTAATCTCCCTCCCTCTTTAGCTAATTTGTCTGCGCGTTCGTTCCGTGTATATTACAGTGTGATGGTAGCCACTGAATGACCACTCTCTGGAAGTTATTGCATAGTTGGTCCAGGGTTGTTCTCAAGTCATCTAGTTCATTGTTCTTGGAACTTTCTAGAGCTGATAATACTGACAGTGCATCAGTCAGAATCTCCAATTTATTGTGCATGTTATTTTTGTGTTGAGTCGCCAGTGTTGCAGCATCTCTGATGGTCTCAGTTTCTGCTTTAAAGTTTGAGAATTTTCCAGTAGCTATTGACTTGGTGATCTCGTCCTGATTATTCAGCGTCAAGAACACACCTCCCCCTCCATTTCTGGTGGCATTTGTAGCAGAGCCATCTGTGTATATGTGGGACCAAGAGTCCTGTGGGTAGGTATCGTGTATGTGTTTTTCTGCTACGTGTTTTCTTTCTGTGTCTGATTGGGTGCCTTTTTTCATGATTCCTGTTATATTTTCCTTAAGTTCTGGTATTTTATGTTTTCCATGAGGAGACATATCAGATGGGCCCAAGGGTTTCGATATTGTTTGGGAAAGTACTGGGTCTCCAGAAGTTAGTTCATTGGTAATTGCAGCGAAGTTGCTCCTCTTTAGTCGTACAATTCCGGAACCAGTTATTCTTTGGTGCATGGGTGGCTAAGGAGCCTTCTATATTTCTCCGCTTGTTGTAATACTTTAGTGACCCGTCTGTCATCTAAGGGTTGTAAACCTGTTTGATATCAATTCAAGAAATGCTCTACGGTCTTTTCGTTTCATGGGATGAAATAAGAGAGTTCCAGTAAATTTGTCTTATAAAAAAAGCAACGCATTTAATTTATATATAATTAGCATTCTGGGAAATCAGTAAAAAAAAAAAAAATTGAGTCACTTAATTTCAGAAATCGATGTTTTTATCTACTACAAGAACGATGAAATCTGAAAAGAAAACGGAAGAAAAAATAGGAGAAATGAAGGGGAAAAAATAGAAAAAATAGTACGGTTAAAGCTTTACGTAATTAATTGACGACACAAATTTGAACGTCTTTTCGGCTCAACAGGCCTTCAGCAGGAACAAACAAACAATAGACACACTGATATGTAAGTAAATAAAACTAGTCATACATATCTAACTAATGAAGTTGGTGATGGCAAAAGTACTAATACTTAATGTAATGATGCCACAGATGGTAGAAATGGTAATAAAATAATAGCAGTAGAGTAAACAGTCTTGTGGGGATTGGGGGGGGGGGAGGGGGGAAGGCAGAATAAGATATGCTGTTCGCCCTATAAGTGCTTTTCTCTTCATTGTGTGCCTCTCAAATGAAAATAATGGCCGTCGATACGTTGTGTTGTGGTTTACATCAAGTTTTGATTTGGCTTTTTTTTGGCCCATCACTACCAAATTTAGCAGAACATATTTTGGTCCTGGTTTCCCTTCTCTCTTCGATCCATACACGCCAGGCCAGACTGGTTAGTCCAGTTGCAGAGCCATCACAATGAGATGGAGTAAGATCTTGGACAATGTTGGTTCATTATTCCTCATTGAAGCTAAAGGTCTTTGTCTCCTTCAGCTAAAGTGATGTTCTGCTACGTCGATTTGATTCAAACATCCAATACGAAGGAGAGTACTCTCAAGGGAGAGTAATGCAGCCACCCTTCGAATTGTGTGCTGTATTTACCTTTATTAATTCCCTTGGGACATAAAGTTTGTAAATCCAGTCTTATATTTTCAAGTTTTTTTTGTCCCCATTTGTTTTGCAAATGGATGGCCAAGCACCAATACAACAGTTGAAGAGCATATATGTCAACATTTGAATTATCTGAACAGCGCGCGCAACGATGATCACAATACTAACATTAACATAGAGGAGACAAACAGTAAGAAATTGCTAGATTACTGGATGAAAAAAAGAAAACATGATTCTATTTCTTCTTTTTTCCTTCCTCTTTTGCCTTTCAGCGTCGAGGGGACAAAGTGTTCTGATTGGCAATAGAACTGTGATATTTGCGCCTTTCGATCCAGCACATTGGACTTCACCAAGGTGTTAATGTGTAGGGAATAATAGAACAAAGAAGTATGTGTTAGCACTCGGAAAAATTGACAGACAAACAACAATAGAAAAAAACGAAGAACAATATATGGTCCGAAGTGGGATCGAACCCGTACTCAGTGGCACCGCGCCTTGCCACGAGAAGCCGAACGCTTGGTACACTGCCACGCAGCCAACTAAAAAATTGGCTATTGCAGTAGTGTCTTCCACGAAAGGCGATCTCAATGACTATAGCATAGGGTAACGATCACAGACCGGAAATAAATTGTATATTTGTACTTTCCTATTAATGCAAGTATCTCCCAGTAGGGCTGAATACTTGTGTTGTAGACAAACATTTATTGGACGAAACAGCACGAATAGTAGTTCCCAGTGGTTATATACTGGGTACTTCTTTGTTCTATTATTCCCTATTATCGCCTCGGAAGTTCCCCATATAATAATATTTATGTATTATTATTTGTACCCAGTATATAACCACTGGGAACTACTATTCGTGCTGTTTCGTCCAATAAATGTTTGTCTACAACACAAGTATTCAGCCCTACTGGAGATACTTGCATAATAGGAAAGTACAAATATACAATTTATTTCCGGTCTGTGATCGTTACCCTATGCTATAGTCATTGAGATCGCCTTTCGTGGAAGACACTACTGCAATAGCCAATTTTTTAGTTGGCTGCGTGGCAGTGTACCAAGCGTTCGGCTTCTCGTGGCAAGGCGCGGTGCCACTGAGTACGGGTTCGATCCCACTTCGGACCATATATTGTTCTTCGTTTTTTTCTATTGTTGTTTGTCTGTCAATTTTTCCGAGTGCTAACACATACTTCTTTGTTCTATTATTCCCTATTATCGCCTCGGAAGTTCCCCATATAATAATATTTATGTATTATTATTTGTACCCAGTATATAACCACTGGGAACTACTATTCGTGCTGTTTCGTCCAATAAATGTTTGTCTACAACACAAGTATTCAGCCCTACTGGGAGATACTTGCATTAATAGGAAAGTACAAATATACAATTTATTTCCGGTCTGTGATCGTTACCCTATGCTATAGTCATTGAGATCGCCTTTCGTGGAAGACACTACTGCAATAGCCAATTTTTTAGTTGGCTGCGTGGCAGTGTACCAAGCGTTCGGCTTCTCGTGGCAAGGCGCGGTGCCACTGAGTACGGGTTCGATCCCACTTCGGACCATATATTGTTCTTCGTTTTTTTCTATTGTTGTTTGTCTGTCAATTTTTCCGAGTGCTAACACATACTTCTTTGTTCTATTATTCCCTATTATCGCCTCGGAAGTTCCCCATATAATAATATTTATGTATTATTATTTGTACCCAGTATATAACCACTGGGAACTACTATTCGTGCTGTTTCGTCCAATAAATGTTTGTCTACAACACAAGTATTCAGCCCTACTGGGAGATACTTGCATTAATAGGAAAGTACAAATATACAATTTATTTCCGGTCTGTGATCGTTACCCTATGCTATAGTCATTGAGATCGCCTTTCGTGGAAGACACTACTGCAATAGCCAATTTTTTAGTTGGCTGCGTGGCAGTGTACCAAGCGTTCGGCTTCTCGTGGCAAGGCGCGGTGCCACTGAGTACGGGTTCGATCCCACTTCGGACCATATATTGTTCTTCGTTTTTTTTCTATTGTTGTTTGTCTGTCAATTTTTCCGAGTGCTAACACATACTTCTTTGTTCTATTATTCCCTATTATCGCCTCGGAAGTTCCCCATATAATAATATTTATGTATTATTATTTGTACCCAGTATATAACCACTGGGAACTACTATTCGTGCTGTTTCGTCCAATAAATGTTTGTCTACAACACAAGTATTCAGCCCTACTGGGAGATACTTGCATTAATAGGAAAGTACAAATATACAATTTATTTCCGGTCTGTGATCGTTACCCTATGCTATAGTCATTGAGATCGCCTTTCGTGGAAGACACTACTGCAATAGCCAATTTTTTAGTTGGCTGCGTGGCAGTGTACCAAGCGTTCGGCTTCTCGTGGCAAGGCGCGGTGCCACTGAGTACGGGTTCGATCCCACTTCGGACCATATATTGTTCTTCGTTTTTTTTCTATTGTTGTTTGTCTGTCAATTTTTCCGAGTGCTAACACATACTTCTTTGTTCTATTATTCCCTGTTAATGTGTACCGGGCTGGCTTCCTTCTTCGATTCCACTGGATTGGCCAGACCGGATAGTTTGTTTCCAAGAGGACCAATGGGTGGGGTCGTAGGGTCTTGATCAGCTTTATTGTTAGCTGTCTTGACCCACTCACGGTCAGCTGTAGGTCGCTGAAGAAATGTGGTTTTACAGAAGAATGTTGAGAATATCATGGACAGTTAAGAAGAGTAATGAAAACGTTTTGAAAGAGGCCAAAGCAAAAAGAGAGCTAATATCCAATTATTAAGAAGAAACAATCATCATTTTTTGGCCACGTAATAAGAAGGGAACAGCTTGAATATATTGTGACAACTGGAAAAAATGAGGGGCAATAAAGAGGGAAGCAAAGAGAAAGCTGAAGAGAATGGCTTGGCAGAAAAGTCAACAACAGAAATGATAAATAACTGTCGAGAACGTGAGTTGTTGAGAGTCATGACCACCTACGCCAGCATGCATGGTTGATGGTTGATGATGATGATGACCGTGAATAAAGAATTGTGGAAGGACATGGTCTCCTATGTCAACGGGTACGCCACATGATGATGATAACCGTTGATAGAGAATTGTGGAAGGACATGGTCTCCTATGTCAACGGGTACGGCACATGATGATGATACCGTTGATAGAGAATTGTTGAAGGACATGATCTCCTATGTCAACAGGTACGGCACATGATGATGATAACCGTTGATAGAGAATTGTGGAAGGACATGATCTCCTATGTCAACAGGTACGGCACATGATGATGATAACCGTTGATAGAGAATTGTGGAAGAACATGATCTCCTATGTCAACAGGTACGGCACATGATGATGATAACCGTGATAGAGAATTGTGGAAGAACATGATCTCCTATGTCAACAGGTACGGCACATGATGATGATAACCGTTGATAGAGAATTGTGGAAGAACATGATCTCCTATGTCAACAGGTACGGCACATGATGATGATGACCGCGGATAGAGAATTGTGGAAGAACATGATCTCCTATGCCAATCGGTATGGTACATGATGATGATGAATATCTTTGACGAAGGCCTAGTGGCCGAAACGTTATATACTTTTCTTTATTTCCTATTATTTTAATTGCTTAATTCATTTAAGTTCATTTTTCCTTTCTCATCTTGTTTAACATATGAAGTATGGTGACCTCATTGATACAGCAGGAGACCCCGCCCAACTGTGTAGGGAACATGCTCTAAGGGGAGATGACCTGAAGGTTTTGTGACAGGCAGATAGATTGTCATCATCATCATCATGTACCCTGCCGGTTGGCGTAGGCGATCATGTCCCTCCACAATCTTCTATCCACAGTGCATCGTATCAGTTCTGTTGTTGACTGTTTTCCATGCCATGACACCAAGCTATCCAGTATTTTCTCTCTTTGTCGTCCGCGATCTCTCTTTCCTTTATTTTGCCAGTTGTAACCAAGTTTTCCAACTTTCCTCTTCTCATGATGTGCCCGAAAAATGTTGTTTTTTAAGAGCTCCCTTTTTGTGTTGGACTCTTTGAGAACTTCCTCATTGGTCTTTTTATCTGCCAGGGAACTTTCATCATTAGATAGATTGTAGGAAAATAAAACAAGGGAGGCAAACTGGTAAGTTATTGTTAGAAGTGACTAAGATATTTTTATTTAGAGGGAGAGCGAGCGAGAAAGAGAAAGGGAGGGTGAAAGAAAAGTGAAAGAAAGAGAGAGAGAAACGAGTGAGCGAGAGACAGATAGAGAGGGAGAGATAGAGATTGAGAGCGAAAAGGGAGAATGAGAAAGAGAAATAAAGAAAGAGTAAGAGAAGCAAAAAAAAGAGAAAGAAAGTGAGAGAGAAAGACAAGAGTGTGAGAAAAAGAGAGAGAGAGTGAGTGTGTGTGTGTGTGTGTGTGTGTGTGTGTGTGTGTGTGTGATGGGGTTAGGGACAGTGAGATAAAAAAGAGAAAGAAAAAGAGAAAGGACAAAAATAGAGAAAGCGCGTGATAGAGAACGGGAGAAAGTGTGATAGAGGCAAGTTGAGATAGAAATATATAAAGAAAAGAGAAAGAAAAAGATAAAGATATAGAGAAAATGAGAAAGAGACTGAGAGAAATGCAGAAAAAGAGAGATAGTGAAAGGGGAACATAAAGAGAGAGAGAGACGTGAGAAAAGAGAGACAGGGAGCCAAAAAATAAAAATCCTGAGATGTTCAAAGTACTGACGGTTATAGATTTTTTAAAAAAAATTATGTTTTATTCTACGGCACATGATGTTGATCACAAAAACTATGAAATGTAATAACATATGTAAACTGGATAATTCTCTTTCCATTTCCCACCAATTGTCCAGTCTGAAGCCGTGTCCAAACACTGTATCTCCCGAATTGAAGAGCCTGGAAATGTATCTCATTTTATCAGACACTTCAACGTTGCTTTTTTTCTCCTACAGAACAAAATGAACCACTTGAGAAGGACTTGTATGTTCCACTAGATGACACGGCGGAGAAACAAGAACCAGCTTCATTGGCAGCCCCACGGATAGATAAACAAACAACTTGTAATATCAATGGCTGTTTTACGTAATGCATAGAGCTTCCTAGAGGTTGTTCATTCAATATTTAATTAAATCAATTTTCAGCCGTTAATTTTGACAAGTTATATAAGTTACGCCTATTTCTACATTTTTTTTTCTTTTTGTTTTGTTTTATTTATTTTTTTTTTTACGGTAAATAAAGTGATGATGGGGTTTCCCCCTTTCCTCCAACCTTGAAAAAAAAGTAATACATAAATATTTTTTTTTTCTTTGTATATCTAGGGGCATCAAGCCAGCCAATCTGATTGGATAGAGCATCACGTGACTACTAATGGAAATGCGCATGACTTATTTCCGGTCACAGAAAGTGGATTTCCAAGAAATGTTCTTCCCATTTTATTTCCTTTTATCTCTCTCTCTCTCTCTCTCTATCTCTCTCTCTCTCTCTCTCTCTCTCTCTCTCTCTCTCTCCTCTCTCTCACTCACTCATTCCCATCCCAAATGTCCTGGCGACATTTTTCTCACAATGCAAGCATCATTCCATCCTATCTCTATGTCCTATACACGGTGAAGACTTGCCTAAAATCACCAAATTGGGGTTTATATACAGGGTGTGGGTGGGGAGGGGGGGGACATGCAAATATTAGCAGTACTACTGCAAAGCTGTTAGCAGAAGCAAGTAGTGGGGTGTAACGTACACTCCTATAAGGCTATTGACAGTTTTACAACAAAAAAAAAAACCTGTGTTGGCAACTTATTCTGTTTATTTTTATCAATGCTACATTTAAAGGAATTACTCCGTTTATTTTTATCAATGCTACATTTAAAGGAATTACTCCGTTTATTTTTATCAATGCTACATTTAAAGGAATTACTCCGTTTATTTTTTTATCAATGCTACATTTAAAGGAATTACTCTGTTTATTTTTTATCAATGCTATATTTAAAGGAATTACTCCGTTTATTTTTATCAATGCTGCATTTAAAGGAATTACTCCGTTTATTTTTATCAATGTTACATTTAAAGGAATTACTCTGTTTATTTTTTATCAATGCTACATTTAAAGAATTACTCTGTTTATTTTTATCAATGCTACATTTAAAGGAATTACTCCGTTTATTTTTTATCAATGCCACATTTAAAGGAATTACTCCGTTTATTTTTATCAATGCTATATTTAAAGAATTACTCCGTTTATTTTTTATCAATGCTACATTTAAAGAAATTACTCCGTTTATTTTTATCAATGCTACATTTAAAGGGATTACTCCGTTTATTTTTATCAATGCTACATTTAAAGGAATTACTCTGTTTATTTTTATCAATATTAAATTTTAAGGAATTACTCCGTTTATTTTTATCAATGCTACATTTAAAAATTACTCCGTTTATTTTTTATAAATGCTACATTTAAAGGAATAAATTATGTTTATTTTTTATCAATGCTACATTTAAAGGAATTACTCTGTTTATTGTTATCAATGCTACATTTAAAGGAATAAAGTTTATTTTTTATCAATGCTACATTTAAAGGAATTACTCTGTTTATTGTTTATCAATGCTACATTTAAAGGAATTACTCTGTTTATTTTTATCAATGCTGCATTTAAAGGAATTACTCCGTTTATTTTTATCAATGTTACATTTAAAGGAATTACTCTGTTTATTTTTATCAATGCTACATTTAAAGGAATTACTCCGTTTATTTTTATCAATGCTACATTAAAAGGAATTACTCCGTTTATTTTTATCAATGCTACATTTAAAGGATTACTCCGTTTATTTTTATCAATGCTACATTTAAGGGAATTACTCCGTTTATTTTTTATCAATGCCACATTTAAAGGAATTACTCCGTTTATTTTTATCAATGCTATATTTAAAGGAACTACTCCGTTTATTTTTATCAATGCTACATTTAAAGAAATTACTCCGTTTATTTTTATCAATGCTACATTTAAAGGGATTACTCCGTTTATTTTTATCAATGCTACATTTAAAGGATTACTCTGTTTATTTTTATCAATATTAAATTTAAGGATTACTCCGTTTATTTTTATCAATGCTACATTTAAAGAAATTACTCCGTTTATTTTTTATCAATGCTACATTTAAAGGAATAAATTATGTTTATTTTTTATCAATGCTACATTTAAAGGATTACTCCGTTTATTTTTATCAATGCTACATTTAAGGAATTACTCTGTTTATTTTTATCAATATTAATTTAAGGAATTACTCCGTTTATTTTTATCAATGCTACATTTAAAGAAATTACTCCGTTTATTTTTTATCAATGCTACATTTAAAGGAATAAATTATGTTTATTTTTTATCAATGCTACATTTAAAGGAATTACTCTGTTTATTGTTATCAATGCTACATTTAAAGGAATTACTCTGTTTATTTTTATCAATGCTGCATTTAAAGGAATTACTCCGTTTATTTTTATCAATGTTACATTTAAAGGAATTACTCTGTTTATTTTTATCAATGCTACATTTAAAGGAATTACTCCGTTTATTTTTATCAATGCTACATTTAAAGGAATTACTCTGTTTATTTTTATCAATATTAAATTTTAAGGAATTACTCCGTTTATTTTTATCAATGCTACATTTAAAGAAATTACTCCGTTTATTTTTTATCAATGCTACATTTAAAGGAATAAAGTTTATTTTTTATCAATGCTACATTTAAAGGAATTACTCTGTTTATTGTTATCAATGCTACATTTAAAGGAATTACTCTGTTTATTTTTATCAATGCTGCATTTAAAGGAATTACTCCGTTTATTTTTATCAATGTTACATTTAAAGGAATTACTCTGTTTATTTTTATCAATGTTACATTTAAAGGAATTACTCTGTTTATTTTTATCAATGCTACATTTAAAGGAATTACTCCCTTTATTTTTTATCAATGCTACATTTAAAGAGATTACTCCGTTTATTTTTATCAATGCTACATTTAAAGGAATTACACTGTTTATTTTATCAATGCTACATTTAAATGCCCCCGTGTGTTACCGGGCCTCATTATGTGGGATGTAAGAATAGTGACACTGTGACCTTCCAGGCATGTCGTAAGAGGCGACTAAGGAGGTTGATCGATGGCTTGACAAGCTGTCATTGTAAAAAGCATTGTTATGGAAACAGACCATAGATTTTAGCAGTGATCTCTGCAATATGTGCCATTTTGGCACGCAAGGTTTCTGTTTTTGAGATTGTGGTTCTGCCCTATGTGCCGTCTTCGGCTCGAAAGGACAATAGTTAGATAGATAGATAGACATTTAAAGGAATTACTCCGTTTTATTCTGTAAATGTTGTACAAATCTTAATTTAACATTGAGCTACAGTTGACTTCTGAATAATCCTAGAAATGAAATATTTTAACTCTTAAGCTCCTAGCGACCATTATATGTGTAGACTCGGGGAGTGAGCTGTTAGTGTGCTCGCTTTCTGTTAATGTTAGTGGCTGAGTAATGTGTGGTTCAGGAGTGAAGAAGATGAAATAAATGAATAAGGAAAAAATTAAATAAGAAAGAGGGTGAAAGAAGACGAAGAAGAGGAAGAAAAGAAGAAGAAGAAGAAGAAGAAACGAAAGAAAGGAAGATATTAAATAAATTAAAGTGACAAAAATTATTTCGAAAACAAATACAAAATAAAAAAAAAGAATGAAGCAGAATGAGAAGGCGGAGGAAGAGGAGAAGTACAAGAAGAAGAAGGGAAATTAAAGAAGAAGATTACGATAAAAATAAAAAGAGGATGTTTAACAGCTTCGCCATTTATCAGTTCTGTCAACCACGGTTAAAAACTGACTAATGGTCCAGATATCTCTGTCTATCAAGAGAAAGACGGAAGTCCATCCAGAGAATCCCTCATGTCGAACTGACTCCACAACCAGACCAGGCCACTCACGAAGACATTTTAGACATTTTAGATCCGGGAAACCCTGAGCAGACAGACCCCACACACCATCTCGTGCGTTGAACATCACTTTGGATAGCTGAATGGTGTAAAGTATATTGGAACTGTTCTGGTCACGTCATTAGTAACAAAATAGTGATTTATTTTCTTTTTTATCTTCTTCTTTCTTTGCACATAGACCAACAATACAGCCACTGACCTGTACACCTCCTGACCTGTACACCTCCAGACCTGTACACTCGTGATCTGTACGTCTCGTGACCTATACATCTAGTGACCTTTACATCTCATGACCTGTACACCTCGCGATCTGTACGTCTCATGACCTATACACCTTGTGACCTATACATCTAGTGACCTTTACATCTCATGACCTGTACACCTCGTGATCTGTACGTCTCATGACCTATACACATTGTTCCTATACATCTAGTGACCTTTACACCTCCTGACCTGTACACCTCGTGATCTGTACGTCTCATGACCTATACACCTTGTTCCTATACATCTAGTGACCTTTACACCTCCTGACCTGTACACCTCGTGATCTGTACGTCTCATGACCTATACACCTTGTGCCTATACATCTAGTGACCTTTACACCTCCTGACCTGTACACCTAGTGATCTGTACGTCTCATGACCTATACACCTTGTGTTTATACATCTAGTGACCTTTACATCTCATGACCTGTACATCTCGTGGCGTCTTGAAAGGCAACTACAAAGATTCTAAACTTTCTTGCTTTTTGTGGCCACTCTTCCTAGAGTAACCATCTCTGGCCCACAATGCTCATCTATCTTTCCACTTCCCTCCGCCAGTTTGTCCTATATCCGCCTTTGTTTCGTCTTGTAATATACACGTCGCTCTTGTGATTGTTTCTGTGCTACTTCTATTTACATGGCCCACACAGCTCCATCGTTTGCCTGTTATCAACACCAAGGGATTTCAAGAAACCTATACATTGAACGCACCCAGCGAAACAGGACACTTGTCGTCACTAACATATTTACGTATCTAACACACTTGTCGTCACTAACATATTTATTCATTTAACACACTCGTCTTCACTAACATATTTACGAATCTAACACACTTGTCGTCACTAACATATTTACGAATTTAACACACTTGTCGTCACTACATATTTACGCATTTAACACACTTGTCGTCACTAACATATTTACGAATCTAACACACTTGTCTTCACTAACATATTTACGAATCTAACACACTTGTCGTCACTAACATATTTACGAATCTAACACACTTGTCTTCACTAACATATTTACGAATCTAACACACTTGTCGTCACTAACATATTTACGTATCTAACAAAGTTGTCGTCACTAACATATTTACGTATCTAACACACTTGTCGTCATTAACATATTACGTATCTAACACACTTGTCTTCACTAACATATTAGGTATCTAACACACTTGTCGTCACTAACATATTAGGTATCTAACACACTTGTCTTCACTAACATATTAGGTATCTAACACACTTGTCGTCACTAACATATTAGGTATCTAACACACTTGTCGTCACTAACATATTAGGTATCTAACACACTTGTCGTCACTAACATATTAGGTATCTAACACACTTGTCTTCACTAACATATTTACGTATCTAACACACTTGTCTTCGATAACATATTTACGTATCTAACACACTTGTCTTCACTAACATATTTACGTATCTAACACACTTGTCTTCACTAACATATTTACGTATCTAACACACTTGAGCTTGCAAACATGTAATGGTTTCAGCGTTCTAAACTAACAAGTCTTCCATTCTATTCTGTCCTTGGAACCAGTTTTATTGCAGTCAGGAATTTCCCCATATCCGCTCCAGCCCTTGTCACAGTATTTCCAACAATGCATCGGTATATTGTGCTGACAGGGTCGCTCCGTGCATGACCTTCTCGACTGCACAGGCAATGATTGAAAACCTCCTATGGCGTCTCTTACGATATGCGTCTCAGACAACAATGGCTTTATACTATAAACCCTCTTTCATCGAATCTCACAAGTCTTAGCTCCATCTTGCCCCTCACCTCATCTAATCTCACAAGTCTTAGCTCCATCTTGCACCTCACCTCATCGAATCTCACAAGTCTTAGCTTCATTTCTCCCCTCACCTCATCGAATCTCACAAGTCTTAGCTCCATTTCTCCCCTCACCTCATCGAATCTCACAACAAGTCTTAGCTCCATTTCTCCCCTCACCTCATCGAATCTCACAACAAGTCTTAGCTCCATTTCTCCCCTCACCTCATCAAATCTCACAACAAGTCTTAGCTCCATTTCTTCCATCACCTCATCAAATCTCACAACAAGTTTTAGCTCCATCTCTCCCCTCACTTCATCGAATCTCACAAGTCTTAGCTCCATCTTGTCCCTCACCTCATCGAAACTCACAAGTCTTAGCTTCATTTCTCCCCTCACCTCGTCGAATCTCATAAGTCTTAACTCCATATCTCACCTCCACAAGTCTTAGCTCCATTTCTCCCTCACAACAAGTCTTAGCTCCATTTCTTTCATCACCTCATCGAATCTCACAAGTCTTAGCTCAATTTCTCCCCTCACCTCATCGAATCTCACAAGTCTTAGCTCCATTTCTCCCCTCACCTCATCGAATCTCACAAGTCTTAGCTCCATTTCTCCCCTCACCTCATCGAATCTCACAAGCCTTAGCTCCATTTCTCCCCTCACAACAAGTTTTAGCTCCATTTCGCCCTCACCTCATCGAATCTCACAAGTCATAGCTCCATTTCTCTCCTATTACTTAGATACACCTCTCCCTGGCCCCTCCTCAGTTTTTGTTCCCTGGGTATCGGTTGCTGTCATTACTTTTTACGACTCTCGCGCCCCCCCCCCTTCTTTATTCTTTCTCAAGGTCATTCTACTTAACTCACTTATATTGGGGGTGCTGGGATTCCACTGACAGCAAATTTTATTTTTAACTTGTAAATATACACACTATTTTTAGTTACCTTCGTTGACGTTAGATCTAACGTCATTTCTCGTGAGCGCGTGTTCTTTGTTTTATTTTTTATTCTCTGAGAAGAGATAGCAGGCGAAACATGTCATCGTTTTATTGTTGGTTTTGTTCTCTCATGTGAAACTGTGACAATACTCTGTGTTCTCTCATGTGAAACTGTGACAATACACTGTGTTCTCTCATGTGAAACTGTGACAATACACTGTGTTCTCTCATGTGAAACTGTGACAATACGCTGTGTTCTCTCATGTGAAACTGTGACAATACACTGTGTTCTCTCACGTGAAACTGTGACAATACACTGTGTTCTCTCATGTGAAACTGTGACAATACACTGTGTTCTCTCATGTGAAACTGTGACAATACACTGTGTTCTCTCATGTGAAACTGTGACAATACACTGTGTTCTCTCATGTGAAACTGTGACAATACACTGTGTTCTCTCATGTGAAACTGTGACAATACACTGTGTTCTCTCATGTGAAACTGTGACAATACACTGTGTTCTCTCACGTGAAACTGTGACAATACACTGTGTTCTCTCATGTGAAACTGTGACAATACTCTGTGTTCTCACATGTGAAGCTGTGACAATACACTGTGTTCTCTCATGTGAAACTGTGACAATACTCTGTGTTCTCTCATGTGAAACTGTGACAATACACTGTGTTCTCTCATGTGAAACTGTGACAATACACTGTGTTCTCTCATGTGAAACTGTGACAATACACTGTGTTCTCTCATGTGAAACTGTGACAATACTCTGTGTTCTCTCATGTGAAACTGTGACAATACACTGTGTTCTCTAATGTGAAACTGTGACATACTCTGTGTTCTCTCATGTGAAACTGTGACAATACTCTGTGTTCTCTCATGTGAAACTGTGACAATACTCTGTGTTCTCTCATGTGAAACTGTGACAATACTCTGTGTTCTCTCATGTGAAACTGTGACAATACACTGTGTTCTCTCATGTGAAACTGTGACAATACTTGTGTTCTCTCATGTGAAACTGTGACAATACACTGTGTTCTCTCATGTGAAACTGTGACAATACGCTGTGTTCTCTCATGTGAAACTGTGACAATACACTGTGTTCTCTCATGTGAAACTGTGACAATACACTGTGTTCTCCAATGTGAAACTATCATTAGATACAGTGTTCTTTCATGTAAAGCTGCCATTATAAAACTGTGTTCTCTCATGTAAAGCTGTCATTACATGCTGTGTTCTCTCATGTAAAGCTGTAATTATGCATCGTGTTCTCTCATGTAAAGCTGTTATTATAAACTGTTTTCTATCATTTAAAGCTGTCATTATAAACTGTGTTCTCTCATGTGAAACTGTGGCAATGCACTGTGTTCTCTCATGTGAAACTGTGACAATACACTGTGTTCTCTCATGTGAAACTGTGACAATACACTGTGTTCTCTCATGTGAAACTGTGACAATACACTGTGTTCTCTCATGTGAAACTGTGACAATACACTGTGTTCTCTCATGTGAAACTGTGACAATACACTGTGTTCTCTCATGT
Source organism: Megaustenia siamemsis (assembly GCA_032433765.1). NCBI lineage: Eukaryota > Metazoa > Mollusca > Gastropoda > Stylommatophora > Ariophantidae > Megaustenia > Megaustenia siamemsis. The sequence goes on from JAVIAB010000108.1 coordinate 76,595,757, forward strand.
GAAACTGTGACAATACACTGTGTTCTCTCACGTGAAACTGTGACAATACACTGTGTTCTCTCATGTGAAACTGTGACAATACTCTGTGTTCTCACATGTGAAGCTGTGACAATACACTGTGTTCTCTCATGTGAAACTGTGACAATACTCTGTGTTCTCTCATGTGAAACTGTGACAATACACTGTGTTCTCTCATGTGAAACTGTGACAATACACTGTGTTCTCTCATGTGAAACTGTGACAATACACTGTGTTCTCTCATGTGAAACTGTGACAATACTCTGTGTTCTCTCATGTGAAACTGTGACAATACACTGTGTTCTCTCATGTGAAACTGTGACATACTCTGTGTTCTCTCATGTGAAAATGTGACAATACTCTGTGTTCTCTCATGTGAAACTGTGACAATACTCTGTGTTCTCTCATGTGAAACTGTGACAATACTCTGTGTTCTCTCATGTGAAACTGTGACAATACACTGTGTTCTCTCATGTGAAACTGTGACAATACACTGTGTTCTCTCATGTGAAACTGTGACAATACACTGTGTTCTCTCATGTGAAACTGTGACAATACGCTGTGTTCTCTCATGTGAAACTGTGACAATACACTGTGTTCTCCAATGTGAAACTGTCATTATACACAGTGTTCTTTCATGTAAAGCTGCCATTATAAACTGTGTTCTCTCATGTAAAGCTGTCATTACATGCTGTGTTCTCTCATGTAAAGCTGTAGTTATGCATCGTGTTCTCTCATGTAAAGCTGTTATTATAAACTGTTTTCTATCATTTAAAGCTGTCATTATAAACTGTGTTCTCTCTCGTACAACTGTCATTATACACGGTGTTCTCTCTTGTACAACTGTCATTATACACTGTGTTCTCTCTTGTACAGCTGTCATTTGACACTGTGTTCTCTCTTGTACAAATGTCATTATACACTGTGTTCTCTCTTGTACAACTGTCTTTATACACGGTGTTCTCTCTTGTACAACTGTCATTATACACGGTGTTCTCTCTTGTACAACTGTCATTATACACTGTGTTCTCTCTTGTACAACTGTCATTATACACTGCGTTCTCTCTTGTACAACTGTCATTATACACTGTGTTCTCTCTTGTACAACTGTCATTATACACTGTATTCTCTCTCGTACAACTGTCATTATACACTGTGTTCTCTCTTGTACAACTGTCATTATACACGGTGTTCTTTCTTGTACAACTGTCATTATACACTGTGTTCTCTCTTGTACAACTGTCATCATACACTGTGTTCTCTCTTGTACAACTGTCATTATACACTGTATTCTCTCTCGTACAACTGTCATTATACACTGTGTTCTCTCTTGTACAACTGTCATTATACACGGTGTTCTCTCTTGTACAACTGTCATTATACACGGTGTTCTCTCTTGTACAACTGTCATTATACACGGTGTTCTCTCTTGTACAACTGTCATTATACACTGTGTTCTCTCTTGTACAACTGTCATTATACACTGCGTTCTCTCTTGTACAACTGTCATTATACACTGTGTTCTCTCTTGTACAACTGTCATTATACACTGTATTCTCTCTCGTACAACTGTCATTATACACTGTGTTCTCTCTTGTACAACTGTCATTATACACGGTGTTCTTTCTTGTACAACTGTCATTATACACTGTGTTGTCTCTTGTACAACTGTCATCATACACTGTGTTCTCTCTTGTACAACTGTCATTATACACTGTATTCTCTCTCGTACAACTGTCATTATACACTGTGTTCTCTCTTGTACAACTGTCATTATACACGGTGTTCTCTCTTGTACAGCGCTCATTATACACGGTGTTCTTTCTTGTACAACTGTCATTATACACTGTGTTCTCTCTTGTACAACTGTCATTTTACACTGTGTTCTCTCTTGTACAGCTGTCATTATACACTGTGTTCTCTCTTGTACAACTGTCATTTTACACTGTGTTCTCTCTTGTACAACTGTCATTTCACACTGTGTTCTCTCTTGTACAACTGTCATTTTACACTGTGTTCTCTTTTGTACAACTGTCATTTTACACTGTGTTCTCTCTTGTACAACTGTCATTTTACACTGTGTTCCTCTTTTACAACTCATTTTACACTGTGTTCTCTCTTGCACAACTGTCATTTTACACTGTGCTTTCTCTTGTACAACTGTCATTATACACGGTGTTCTCTCTTGTACAACTGTCATTTTACACTGTGTTCTCTCTTGTACAACTGTCATTATACACTGTATTCTCTCTTGTACAACTGTCATTTTACACTGTGTTCTCTCATGTGAAACTGTGACAATACACTGTGTTCTCTCATGTGAAACTGTGACAATACACTGTGTTCTCTCATGTGAAACTGTGACAATACACTGTGTTCTCTCACGTGAAACTGTGACAATACACTGTGTTCTCTCATGTGAAACTGTGACAATACTCTGTGTTCTCACATGTGAAGCTGTGACAATACACTGTGTTCTCTCATGTGAAACTGTGACAATACTCTGTGTTCTCTCATGTGAAACTGTGACAATACACTGTGTTCTCTCATGTGAAACTGTGACAATACACTGTGTTCTCTCATGTGAAACTGTGACAATACACTGTGTTCTCTCATGTGAAACTGTGACAATACTCTGTGTTCTCTCATGTGAAACTGTGACAATACACTGTGTTCTCTAATGTGAAACTGTGACATACTCTGTGTTCTCTCATGTGAAACTGTGACAATACTCTGTGTTCTCTCATGTGAAACTGTGACAATACTCTGTGTTCTCTCATGTGAAACTGTGACAATACTCTGTGTTCTCTCATGTGAAACTGTGACAATACACTGTGTTCTCTCATGTGAAACTGTGACAATACTTGTGTTCTCTCATGTGAAACTGTGACAATACACTGTGTTCTCTCATATGAAACTGTGACAATACGCTGTGTTCTCTCATGTGAAACTGTGACAATACACTGTGTTCTCTCATGTGAAACTGTGACAATACACTGTGTTCTCCAATGTGAAACTGTCATTATACACAGTGTTCTTTCATGTGAAGCTGCCATTATAAACTGTGTTCTCTCATGTAAAGCTGTCATTACATGCTGTGTTCTCTCATGTAAAGCTGTAATTATGCATCGTGTTCTCTCATGTAAAGCTGTTATTATAAACTGTTTTCTATCATTTAAAGCTGTCATTATAAACTGTGTTCTCTCATGTGAAACTGTGGCAATGCACTGTGTTCTCTCATGTGAAACTGTGACAATACACTGTGTTCTCTCAAGTGAAACTGTGACAATACACTGTGTTCTCTCATGTGAAACTGTGACAATACACTGTGTTCTCTTATGTGAAACTGTGACAGTACACTGTGTTCTCTCATGTGAAACTGTGACAATACACTGTGTTCTCTCATGTGAAACTGTGACAATACACTGTGTTCTCTCACGTGAAACTGTGACAATACACTGCGTTCTCTCATGTGAAACTGTGACAATACTCTGTGTTCTCACATGTGAAGCTGTGACAATACACTGTGTTCTCTCATGTGAAACTGTGACAATACTCTGTGTTCTCTCATGTGAAACTGTGACAATACACTGTGTTCTCTCATGTGAAACTGTGACAATACACTGTGTTCTCTCATGTGAAACTGTGACAATACACTGTGTTCTCTCATGTGAAACTGTGACAATACTCTGTGTTCTCTCATGTGAAACTGTGACAATACACTGTGTTCTCTCATGTGAAACTGTGACATACTCTGTGTTCTCTCATGTGAAACTGTGACAATACTCTGTGTTCTCTCATGTGAAACTGTGACAATACTCTGTGTTCTCTCATGTGAAACTGTGACAATACTCTGTGTTCTCTCATGTGAAACTGTGACAATACACTGTGTTCTCTCATGTGAAACTGTGACAATACTTGTGTTCTCTCATGTGAAACTGTGACAATACACTGTGTTCTCTCATGTGAAACTGTGACAATACGCTGTGTTCTCTCATGTGAAACTGTGACAATACACTGTGTTCTCTCATGTGAAACTGTGACAATACACTGTGTTCTCCAATGTGAAACTGTCATTATACACAGTGTTCTTTCATGTAAAGCTGCCATTATAAACTGTGTTCTCTCATGTAAAGCTGTCATTACATGCTGTGTTCTCTCATGTAAAGCTGTAATTATGCATCGTGTTCTCTCATGTAAAGCTGTTATTATAAACTGTTTTCTATCATTTAAAGCTGTCATTATAAACTGTGTTCTCTCTCGTACAACTGTCATTATACACGGTGTTCTCTCTTGTACAACTGTCATTATACACTGTGTTCTCTCTTGTACAGCTGTCATTTTACACTGTGTTCTCTCTTGTACAAATGTCATTATACACTGTGTTCTCTCTTGTACAACTGTCTTTATACACGGTGTTCTCTCTTGTACAACTGTCATTATACACGGTGTTCTCTCTTGTACAACTGTCATTATACACTATGTTCTCTCTTGTACAACTGTCATTATACACTGCGTTCTCTCTTGTACAACTGTCATTATACACTGTGTTCTCTCTTGTACAACTGTCATTATACACTGTATTCTCTCTCGTACAACTGTCATTATACACTGTGTTCTCTCTTGTACAACTATCATTTTACACTGTGTTCTCTCTTGTACAACTGTCATTTTACACTGTGTTCTCTCTTGTACAACTGTCATTATACACTGTGTTCTCTCTTGTACAACTGTCATTATACACGGTGTTCTCTGTTGTACAACTGTCATTATACACTGTGTTCTCTCTTGTACAACTGTCATTATACACGGTGTTCTCTCTTGTACAACTGTCATTTTACACTGTATTCTCTCTTGTACAACTGTCATTATACACTGTGTTCTCTCTTGTACAACTGTCATTATACACTCTGTTCTCTCTTGTAAAGCTGTCATTATACACTGTGTTCTCTCTCGTACAACTGTCATTATACACTGTGTTCTCTCATGTAAAGCTGTCATTATGTACTGTGTTTTCACATTTGAAGATGTCATTATAAACTGTGTTCTCTCGTGTAAAGCTGTCATTATAAGCTGTTTTCTCTCATGTAAAGCTGTCGTTACACACTGTATTCTCCTCACCAAATACTCATTCCACAAGACTACACCAATCGGACCATTGCTGCTCAAATTATCCTTCCCATGTCGTAAGTCTCAATGTCGTTAGGTCAAAAGGATTGGACAACAAACTTTCATTGTCGCTATCCTCATCAAGTACCATGCTGATGTAAGGCATCATATATCTCACACACAACTTCAGGTTTTTACAATTGTTTATCATTTCAGCTGTCGACTTTCTGACGTATCAAGGCACTATCTTGTACTATCTAGTATTTTAAAATGATTTTCTGAGTATTTTAATCACATAGTTTTGTATTTATTTTTTTTGTTCAGATGCCACCATTTAGTGAAGAAGCTGGATTTAGATGCAAGCGATAACCCAGAGCCATACAATCCAAGTGGTCTCAACAACTTTAAAAAAATTGATTTTTGGGCCACACTTTTGTCAAGTTCTAGTGTTTATTTATTTATTTTTTTAACCTATTGGGGTGCCTCAACGTTTCGTTAACATTGGGCTTCGTCAAGTTTAAATCCTGCCCTGAGTTGGCACCACAAGCAGGGGTGAATTAAACTTTAAACAAAGCAGGTGCTTAGGACATCAACGAAAGGGGACACCACAAAGGGGCGCCAATATTAAATGGAAAAAATGACATACAGATATATATATATATATATAAAATAATAACAAACGCACTCTGTGAGTGTAGACCTCCGCAAAGCGTCATTAAATCGAGCAAGACAAGGTGGATGGGTTATGGTTATGGTTATGGTTATGGAAGGCCTCGGTATCACTGCAAACGAATTAAATTCCATAATTGCTGAACCGCCCGTGCCAGTGAAAGCATCCGAATTAACATCTCATCTCATTGAAGGATCAAAAAAAAAAGAAAGAAAAGTATCCGCAGTCCCCATCATAGCAGTCTCAGCACAGGCTAAACAAGGCAAGGCGAACCCGTACTAAAAGTGAACACAGCCATCTGTTCCCCCGTCATACAATATCATCACTCAATGTAAGCAATCGAAATATCGAAAGACGATTCGGATGAAAAACACAGCTCACGATGTGCACAGAGCACTAAACTCAGTAGCTCTGACAGCAAGCGGACTTGGAATATGAGGAAACTGCAACAAGGAACACCTTTCAGACACAGTCTTTAACGGATCCTGCCGCCTATCCGCCATATTGACCGGAAGTCAAAATGGATGGCTTATCTCTATTAAGTACAGAAGCAGATGTTTTACATAATATTGCTTTTGGGGATCCAATCAAAAACTTTGCAATCTTAAAAAAGTTGGAGAAAACTTTTTAAATATAAAATGGGAATTTACAAAAATAAACATTATTTTCTATCTTACTGTCAGTTTTCTTTAATTTCGAAAAATATAATTTTTTATGGCTTGTTATTGTTTATATTTTGAATTACATATACATATTGGGGTTGGGGGAGACACCAAAATCTTGTTAGTACTTAAGGCTTCTAAGGGTCTTAATACGGCCCTGACTATAAGACATCTTCAGCTGTTTAAAATATTGATAAAAAGTAGATATACTTAAATACACACATAAAATAAATTATATTTTTATAAATTAAAGCAAAAAACCCACAAAAGCAAGACCAAAGAACAATAAATACTAATACATAATTAGACATAATTTATTCTATAGATTCCGATACAGTCAGTGTCGACCATTTACTGTGGTATGTGGCCCATGTAAATCCTCTTCTCAAATCCAGACCTGGGGATCTTTGGTTTCTCTTGGCTATCGCTCCTTATTTCTCAAGAACTGGCCACATCGGTCCCGTTCCCCAAGACCGGATATTAAACCCGCAGAGATGTCACGTGACAAAACAAAGATGGATGCCACATTGGTCGAAAGTTTGATATAATTCTCCACATGGCGCTAATGAGCGGGGGGCGCACAGAAAGACAATTATTGTCAATGTCTCAGAAAGGGAAAATAGCTAATCTTGAAGAATGAAAACAAAATGGGCGTAACTGTGATTAATTTTGCTGTAATATACGAGAATACGCGCGCAAATCTCAGACAATCTTGGTCGGGCGCGCAAGAACGGAAGTCGAATGAGAAATTAAGGGATTAACCGCCATTTTAGAGGTAGCATTATTTAGTAGTACTTTCTTTGATTGGAATCGCTATAAGGAGACAATTAACTAAGTGAAAAGAAAGAATTGACGTGTTTGTAAGCAAAGTTAAAGTACCGTTTGAAGAAATAAACATTAATAAATATCTTGGGATTGCTCTTTATTTTCACTATTTTAAAAACGGTATTATTATCCAATTTCGAAAGAAATAATTGTTATACATTATAGACATGTACGTAATTGGTTATTTTGTAGAACCCGTAGTGTCGGAATGTTTAGTCTATTACTGTTTAAGTGGTCTATGTTTTTTCTTTCTTCTTCCTTTTCATTTTCGTCTTCTTCCACTTCTTCTTGTGTGTTCTCCTGACTACTATTCTATGCCATCGCCCGCCATAAAGAGGGCGTTAAATTTGTTGTGTCGTGATTTACAACAACTTGCGATATCTGCATCTTTTGAATCAACACAACCGTCTTCAGCCCGTGACATTTTGGGTATCAAACTATGTGGTCCGGTGTGCTTCTTTTCTTTTCCCCTTCTTTTTTTTGCCTTTTCAGCTTCTTGTTTTTTCAACGTTTACCTTTCAAGTGACCGTGTGCTTACGCTGTATTACTAGTTTACAACAATCCGCAAAATTGGCTTCATCCAGCCGGACACATCCAGCCGGACACATCCTTCTTCGGCAGGTATTGTTGTTGTTTATTAAGTGCTTAACAACTTGTGACCATCTAGGATCCTTTCTGAGATAATCCTTTCTGAGATAATCCTTTCTGAGATAATTCTTTCTCAGATAATCCTTTCTGAGATAATCCTTTCTGAGATAATCCTTTCTCAGAGTTATCCCAGAGCTCTCGAATCTCACCACCAAGAGACCAGGAGAGGGTACAGTCGCAACACGGGTCCGATGCCAAAGTTCCTATTTATTTAGTGGCATCCGAACCCTGGACTTCTTGTTCAGAATTCAACTTCCTTCCGCTACACCCGGGACCTTTATCATCATCATGTGCCATACCGGTTGGAGTAGGCGATCATGTCCCTCCACAATCTTCTATCTACAGTGCATCGTATCAGTTCTGTTGTTGACTGTTTGCTATGCCATGACACTAAGCTATCTAGTATTTTCTCTCTTTGTCGTCCGCGATCTCTTTTTCCTTGACCTTTTACTCAGAGGAAAAATCTTATATATATATACACACACACACACACACACACACACACACACACACACACACAGACAAGCTTAGGCAAAAGTTTGAAAGGTTTCCACTTCACCTAATAGTGACGTTTAAGGCGAGTTTGGTATTAATGTCCTTTTTTTAAAAAAAAAATTGATTATAATATGTGGTTGATGTGGTCGGTACCACGCCATGTCGACCTACTTTACCTTAAAAAAATCTAGTGTGCCCATTTTCAAAGATTATGTGAACCTTGAACCCGTGTTTATCACAGAAAAAAAAATCAAAATATTTTCACACAGAATCCAAAACAAAAAAAACTTAAGCCAGTCCCAATTTTCAGATTGCGCTAAAGTTGGCTACGCTACAGTGATCCCGCTTTCAGTTTGAAATTTATTTATTTATTTATTTTTTTTTTATTTCTCCGGATGTTACTTTTTTTTGTACGTTTTGATGATGTTCAATTCTCTGTCACAAACAATCAATCTGTTGACTTGTCATCTCTGTAGTGTGTAGCTTATTTGTGACTGTGATATTGTACATAAGAACGTGCATGGTATTATCCAACAGAAAAATGGTATTGTTTAGTGTAGTAGAAGTTCTCTTTGCCGTTCCCCAACTTTATATTTTTAGCGAAGTCCCGAGGAACTGAATTTGGAGTGAATATCACTTTTTTTCTATTTTTTTTTTCACTCAAGGAAACCGTCAGGTGTCTCCCGCCGCACAGTCAGACATTTTCCGAAGTCTCATATTTTTATCGTCCAGAGTGTTCACGTTTTGGTAGATTTGTCCTGTTAATTTTTCCGGGCAGTGGCCATTTTTGACCTATTCTTTGCCATTTCCAACTGCCAAAGTTTTTTTAACGTGCGCAGAATGCACACCGGACCTTCTGTTTTTCACCGTTTTTTTTTCTAGAGCGCTCGCTAGACATCGGATCTCACTACAAAGAGAGGACTATACATCGGATCTCACTACAAAGAGACAAGGGGAGAGAAAAGCAATGTATTCGATTTTATTCATTTTATTTGTCATTTTCCACTGTCTTTGGTGACTTTTAACATGGGAGCCGCAATAGTTCAGTGGTTAGTGAACTGGATTACAAAGGATAAGAGTTAGTGTTCGATCCCAACCGACGGCTTCCGAGGTTCACCCAGCCTTTAATAGGTACCGGATTTTTTTTCTGGGAAAGTAAAGCGGCACGAGCGTAATACAGACCACATTACCCTAAAAATCATGCGCCGAAGGTCTGTAAAATTTATGGTCACTAACACCATATTCCATATACGCCACTTGGCGTGACGGGGGTACTTTAATTTACTTTTTTTGGGTGAGAATCGAACCCGTAACCTTGTTATCCATAGGCTGACGTCTTAAATCTAAACCACCCAGCGTAGTAGATAATCTAAGAGATAGCATGGACTTCGTTTAAGGTCCTTTGTAAATATTCCGTGCGTAGACGCGATTACCACTCATCATAGACCGCAGCTGAAATCCTGTCTTCAGCACAGTGTGAGGGCGCGCAGGGGCAGACAAGCGCTATGCTGTCCTTGACTTGAGTGCACGTGTGCCGGTCGTCTGAAATGACCCTCAGGTTACCGTCTCAGGAAATTAGGCTGAGTTCTTTCCTGGTCATCAGTAGACGTGATTTTAAGGACGGGCAGCGCTCGATGCACTGTCGAAATTTATGCTGGTCAAATTGTGCTCGATAGCTACAGGGGCTTAGTACCGCTATTTCGTCAGTCCATCTCCAGCTACCTATTTTTCCTGAATAGTATCATTACCTCCCTTGAATAAAAATCCTTGCTCCTTTATATAATTGGCGCCTCAATCTCCGAGTGGAGTGGTTAGTGCATTCGCTTTCTGGTCAGAAGGTTTCGAGGTCAACTCCCAGAAATTATGAATTTGTTTTAGACCGACAAGGCTCCGGGGTTCACCCAGCCTCAGTAAATGGATACCAGAAAATTTCCTGGGAAGTAAAGGCGGTTTGGTGTGATACCGACCACGTCACCCAAAAAAAGTGCCGTGGTCATGGAAAAATGTGGCCACTAACACCATTCCTTACCCTCATACCTTCTAGCAAGGCAGGGGAGAGAACTATTTTTTAAATGAATAATCCTTTCTTTTTTGTTACAATTATGAGGAAATCGGATATGCTGGGCCAGAAGGAGTAGATTATGTGGCGCTGTACACTGCGGTACGACAAATCTACGCCTATGTCATGTACTTGTAGAAGCGCACGATGAAGAATAGCGGAGAATAGGTGGGCGAATCGGTAACTCGTCGTGCTCCAAAACGAGAATAACGTAGGTCGAATTACAGTGGTGTGGAATATTGGTTTGCTGCAGTTTGTTGAAATACAAACCCAGACCTGAACATCTCGTTGCGACTGCACTGGACAAGCGTTCATCTTTTTTTCAGTTCTATAAGTTCCACCTGGAGACAGCAGAACTGACATAATGCCGTCATGACGTGAAGCACAGTTGTTTGCTTTAGTATCAATGTAGTATTTTAGTTATACTCATTAAAAATGTATTTACATGTATTGATGAAGATATCTTGAGGAAACTATGTTCCACTCATTCTTGATATTGGTGAAGGTAAAGGTACGAAACTTGAATCAGCAGGCGGATTTTCACCCATATGTGCTCGGCCGTCCATCCAAAATGTTCGGAGACTTCTGTCTAGTGTCGTCTCAAGCATCGTAACTAACGAGCGAGGCGCCATTCTTCATCTTCCCCAGAGTACTACCCTGGTACCCATTTCTGCCAGCAGCTGGGTCGACAGACGGGGTATTTTTTCCAACCACGAGTACAACTCACACTACGTCCAGCGGGGATCGAGCACGGGTTGTCCGAACAGGGGCGGTGGGTGGGGAGAGAGCTCTGGACTAGACATCGGATCTCACTACCCAGAGAGGGCTACACATGGGATTTCACTACCCAGAGATCAGGCAATATATCGGATCTCACTAACGAGAGATCAGGCTAGACATCAGATCTCACTACTCAGAGATCAGTAACGATTTCGGATTTCACTACCCAAAGATAGCTAGAATCGGATATCATTACCCAGAGAGGACAAAACATTGGATCTCACTACCCAGAGATGTCTAGACATCAGATCTCACTACCCAGAGATGTCTAGACATCAGATCTCACTACCCAGAGATGTCTAGACATCAGATCTCATTATCCAGAGATGTCTAGACATCAGATCTCACTACCCAGAGATGTCTAGACATCAGATCTCACTATCCAGAGATGTCTAAACATCAGATCTCACTACCCAGAGATGTCTAGACATCAGATCTCACTACCCAGAGATGTTTAGACATCATATCTCACTACCCAGAGATGTCTAGACATCAGATCTCACTACCCAGAGATGTCTAGACATCAGATCTCACTACCCAGAGATGTCTAGACATCAGATCTCACTACCCAGAGATGTCTAGACATCAGATCTCACTACCCAGAGATGTCTAGACATCAGATCTCACTACCCAGAGATGTCTAGACATCAGATCTCACTACCCAGAGATGTTTAGACATCATATCTCACTACCCAGAGATGTCTAGACATCAGATCTCACTATCCAGAGATGTCTAGACATCAGATCTCACTACCCAGAGATGTCTAGACATCAGATCTCACTACCCAGAGGTGTCTAGACATCAGATCTCACTACCCAGAGATGTCTAGACATCAGATCTCACTATCCAGAGATGTCTAGACATCAGATCTCACTACCCAGAGATGTTTAGACATCAGATCTCACTATCCAGAGATGTCTAGACATCAGATCTCACTATCCAGAGATGTCTAGACATCAGATCTCACTACCCAGAGATGTCTAGACATCAGATCTCACTATCCAGAGATGTCTAGACATCAGATCTCACTACCCAGAGATGTCTAGACATCAGATCTCACTATCCAGAGATCAGGCGAGGGTAAAGCTACGAAGAAACCCCATACTCGATTTTTGAAAAGCTCTCCACCGCCTGCGATGGAAATCGAACCTGCGGCCTTTCTGTTCAGAGACAGATGCCTTGTCCCTGTTCCACCCAGCCTCCACCTTATCAATGATAAAATTGTTTTTAAAAATAGTAAAAATATGGAATAGAAGGTCCATAATTTTTAAATTGAGTCATTGAGATAAGTAAAACAACACAAAGAGCATTAGAGGCAGCTGAGATGTGGTTTATCAGAAGAATGCTATAAATTCCATTGACAGCAACAATTGCATAATTTAGAATATTTAAAACGTACTGGAGAAACTAGAAATATCAAAATAATAAGGAATATACATTCTACATTTATTGGGCATACCATGTGAAAAGAAGGCATTCGGAATACAATAACAACAGGCAAAATAAATGGATAGATATGCAGAACAAAACAAAGAGAAAAAATATTGAACAGCTTATCCAAATGTCGCAGTAAAAGATCACCGACTGAAATTATGACATATATGAAGGACCCAGTGATGTGGGTAGAGATGTTTACCTACGCCAACCGGCATGGCACCTTATAATGATGATAAGTATTGTTAAACTAGACCTGATCATCCCATGATAAAGTTGTATTTGTATCCCATGTTAAAGTTGTATTTGTATACCATGATAAAGTTGTATTTGTATCCCATGATAAAGTTGTTTTTGTATCCCATGATAAAGTTGTATTTGTATTAACGTGAACATTAGTCTTTGTGGAGTATGCTAAACAGACCGATCAATTTATGTTTAGCTTGGCCAAATTGAAAGCGATCAAAGAGGGAAGGCAACCAAGTACTTAAAAATGCAGTGATGATGTCGGATGTGTTGGGCCTAAAATCACATATATCTCAGCTTTGCTGCAAATTATTAAACAACGCATCTACGGCCACTTAAACTCTCTCTAAGGGCGGACGATGAAGTGGGAAAACGTCAGAAATAGAAATAATTGATATATTTCTCCTTCACGTTAAAAACTGTTCGCAATTATTTAAAGCAAATTGTTTAACGATGTCTTAATAGAATAAAGATCACAGGAAATAAACGTGTCATTTATTATGATTGGCGGGTGAACGAATGAGATCACAGTAATATAGTCACACCTTTGATTGGCACTGATTAATCACAACAAACGCCTTTCTTTGTTCTATCATTTTTATTTGAGCAACCCTCGTGCAAGTATGACCTCTATTGGCTTGTAGAAATTGTCATGTCCTTTCTCACACTTTGTTCCAAAACTCCTCTTCCAGAAGATATCTCAAATAAGAGGAGGAAAAAAAACTCTCCTATTTACGTTTATAATTACTAGACGGGCAAGTTTATTCGCTGTCCGAATAACAAAGACGGCGTTGAACGAGTTAATATTGATGTAACTAAAAGCGGTGAGGTAGAAAGGAACGCAATTTTCGCTCACCAGGCATGACAAGGACGAAGAGGATCGACACCCATTCTGAGACGCGAGTGCTTGCAGCGATATGTGACACTACCCCGACATTCTTCAGTGAACCGTATCGGTTACAGAACACCTGGGTTAGTCCTTGGCTGTATCGCATGGCATGGTTCGATACAACACGTGCCAGGATTGCATGCAAGGTTTATACTCCGATTATTTTCATTTGCGGATGTATCGATTTCTGAGTAGAGCCTTGTCGCAATTGTGCGACCAATTAATTATCTCGGGCCTAGAAATGTTGCTTACTTGTGTGTGTGTGTGTGTGCGCGCGCGCGCGCGTGAGTGTGTGTATGTGTTTTTCTTTACCATTATAGAGGAACAAATAGAATAAAAGTTGGAATTTTTTAAATTTAATTAAACAAAATTAAAATTAAACAACAGGCAAAATACAAGGAAAGAGGGATCGCGGACGACAAAGAGAGAATACTAGATAGCTTGGTGTTATGGCATGGAAAGCAGTCAATAACAGAACTGATACGATGCTCTGTAGTTAGAAGATTGTAGAAAGGGCATGATCGCCTACGCCAACCGGTATGGTACATGATGATGATGAATAATTCTATTTATAAACTGAGCCCAAAACATGCGATAGACCTAGCAAGTCGGTAGGCTATAACACAATATTTGGAGCGGGAAAAAATCACAGAATGGAGAGCTTTTACCTGGAAAAGACAGAGAATGTCGTCTAAGTAGATGGATAGACGAAATACCAGAAAAAGTATCTTTATTGTATTATCTCATTACAGAACCGGAGAATATAGGCCGTTTGTCGAGTACAGTCGGCGCGGTATTATCTCATTACAGCGGTCAGCCGGGGTGGGGGTGGTGATGTAGAACCGGAGAATATAGGCCGTTTGTCGAGTACAGTCGGCGCGGTATTATCTCATTACAGCGGTCAGCCGGGGTGGGGTAGTGATGTAGAACCGGAGAATATAGGCCGTTTGTCGAGTACAGTCGGCGCAATATTATCTCATTACAGCGGTCAGCCGGGGTGGGGGTGGTGATGGTGATGTAGAACCGGAGAATATAGGCCGTTTGTCGAGTACAGTCGGCGCGATATTATCTCATTACAGCGGTCAGCCGGGGTGGGGGTGGTGATGTAGAACCGGAGAATATAGGCCGTTTGTCGAGTACAGTCGGCGCGATATTATCTCATTACAGCGGTCAGCCGGGGTGGGGGTAGGGATGTAGAACCGGAGAATATAGGCCGTTTGTCGAGTACAGTCGGCGCGATGTTTTCAAGTCTGATATTTGACTCCACCCACAATTTTAAAATAACCGTAGACCATACCTGGATTCGAACTCGCCGTTCTCCAGTTCTGGAACTCGACATGTTATCAATTCGGCCACCGAGAGACACTAGGAAATGAGCCAGTAGAGAAGAGAAGCGAAAGCTAAAAGTCCACAAACTAATCTTTTTTCTCCATTCAACGAATTTCAACAAATAAGGAAAGTGAAAAGTGAAGACAAAGATTAACGAGTTGAGCAATCTTATTTTCTTTTCTTGGCAAGATACAACATTGTAATTAAGTATAAATATGAATGGATGAAAAATGGTGAGGAATGCCGCCTCGCATCGTGAGTTTCAATGCTTGAAGCGACACTATCCAGAATTCTCTGAGCACTTCTGGATAGGCGGCCGAGTACATAAAGGTGAAAACTCGCGTGCTAAGACACGGATTCAAGTCTCGTAGTTTACCTCTACCTTTATGAATGGATCAATCAACAGTCTGTGAGATAGGATTAGAAATGAAGAAGTGAGAAAATAGCTAGAATTAATATCCGTCATTGAGTACATAAAGAATCAACAGGTCACACGATTTGACCAACAAGACAAAGCAGAAATATCAAAACACAACGAGCCTTCAATCAACGTTGTGAGAACACCAGACCCAAGGGCCGACCACGAAAAGATGCATTCGTGGAATGTTAGAAACACTAGGAAACATAACAGCAGCAGAGGCAAACGACTGCAGATTATATCTCCTCTGGACGCTGAAAGACCAATGAGGAAGAAGTGAAGAAGAAGTAGAGATGATGAACGCACCGTGTCTTCCCCAGAAGTAGGCAAAACCTCAAATCAAGCATAAACAATGTATTGTCATCTTCTCTCCTTCCTGTGGATGTGGCAGCTGAAAATCAGTGGCTAGTGGAAAAATAGTTGGGTTCGATTCCCTGACTAGTTGGCTTCAAGATTCTTCCAGTAGAATTTTGTTGCTGAAAGAAACACGGTAGCGGCGTGTCGTTTGCTGACCACGTTACCAACAAATGTCAACAGTAAAAAAAACAAAAAGGAAACAAAGAAGAATTATGAGCATCAACATCAGATTCTTCTTCTTCTTTCCTTCCTCATTTGCCTTTTATCGTCGAGAGGAGATATAATTTGCGGTCTTTTGTTCTTCTATTGACCCCTCCTATTGTTGTTTTCTAGTATTTCTAACATTCCATCAATCCATCTTTTGTTCTTCTATTGACCCCTCCTATTGTTGTTTTCTGAAAACTTACACTTACCGTCGTCTTTAAAGATGAACGTCGCTGAACGTTGTTGCTTTGGATGGCCTAGACTCACGTGCACTTGCTCAGTCGCACGGCCCAGAACCCGTTCCACGATATAAACTGGCCAGCTCCAGTAACTTGCTCAGCAGCACGCGGAAACACTGTGAGCTTTCTACAAATTAAATGACTTACGCGTCCTTGACAACAGACCGTCGTAAACAAACCGCCATTTTTGACGCGTTCAATAGTGTAACAACAATAATAAGTGATGAAAGAAGGAAATTATAACAAAATGCAATGAATCAAAAGAAGAAAAGTGATTAACATCAAATAGAAAGCGCGCACACTCACATGAACCCTCAAAAAATAAATAAAAACAAACAAATAAACAGGAAATTTCACTGGAAAACAGCACTTATCTGTGAATCTTATGAATAGGCCAGCCAACAGGGCGCCATTGTAGGGAACAGAACCCAGTCGTGGTTAATGCTGAGGTCAACGGTCTCATCTGCGATAACACCGATGAGAAAGATGCAGTCATCTATACAGACGGATCTGTAAGACGACACGAAAAAAGTGCATGGGCATTTACAGCACGTTCGGCAGGCAGAATAGCCAAGGAAGACAGTGGTGCATACGCCATGACCACGAGTAGCATGACAATGGAGGTGATGGCAGTGACCAAGGCATTCAAATGGTTAGAGTCACAAGACTACACCCACGCATGTATACTGAGTGATTCGATGAGCATGATAAAAAAAGTGGAGGCGGGCTTTGTACGCATGCAATGGGTAGAGTCGTTGCAGAAATCAAAAATACGTAAGGTCACCTTTGTCTATGTCCCTGGACATGCGGGAGTACGGGGAAATGAGAGAGCGGACAGGTTGGCTAGCTGCGCTGTCGTTGAGGACGGGCAACCGATGGATCGGGCGGACGTCATCAATGCACTCCGAGATGTGGGAAGAGCACAGGACTTCGACAAACATAGATCAACGTCGCTTCTTCGGATGATGGAAATGGGAGTTAAGATGGGCACAGCCAGAAATGAGAAACTTGGTGGCCGTGTAAGAAGACTTATCAACCAACATAGAACTGGAGTCGTCAGTCGCTGGACACTGGGGGAATTGCTGAGGAGGGGATCTGAGCACCTATGGACATGTTCGGAGTGCAATGATGATGACCCGCAAATAACTCAATAACTCAATTGTTGTTTTCTAGTATTTCTAACATTCCATCAATCCATCTTTTGTTCTTCTATTGACCCCTCCTATTGTTGTTTTCTAGTATTTCTAACATTCCATCAATCCATCTTTTGTTCTTCTATTGACTCCTCCTATTGTTGTTTTCTAGTGTTTCTAATATTCCATCAATCCATCTTTTGTTCTTCTATTGACCCCTCCTATTGTTATGTTTTCTAGTATTTCTAACATTCCATCGATCCATCTTTTGTTCTTCTATTGACCCCTCCTATTGTTATGTTTTCTAGTATTTCTAACATTCCATCGATCCATCTTTTGTTCTTCTATTGACTCCTCCTATTGTTATGTTTTCTAGTATTTCTAACATTCCATCAATCCATCTTTTGTTCTTCTATTGACTCCTCCTATTGTTATGTTTTCTAGTATTTCTAACATTCCATCAATCCATCTTTTGTTCTTCTATTGACTCCTCCTATTGTTATGTTTTCTAGTATTTCTAACATTCCATCAATCCATCTTTTGTTCTTCTATTGACTCGTCCTATTGTTATGTTTTCTAGTGTTTCTAAGATTCCATCAATCCATCTTTTGTTCTTCTATTGACCCCTCCTATTGTTATGTTTTCTAGTGTTTCTAATATTCCATCAATCCATCTTATTATTGTGTATACAAAATACTCGTGGCGGCGCGCGGCCGCACAACTGTTTGACATGGATATTTTAGTTTTTAGTTAATTCGCTAATTTGTTTGCTTTTCAAAACGGAGATAAGGAAAACTTTTCGCATATAAAATACATATGTTCCTTCAATGGAACATACACATCGATTACAGGAAGTTATATTTTTATTCTTTTAAAATCTGTGCTTAAAATCAATTATTTGTGCACAGGAAAGATTCACATTAATCAATACTTAACAAATGTTTTCTTATATACGCTATTATTCTACTATATACCATTCATTATCATCGAGTGCCTTCTCCACAACGAGGGTTGGCTACCGTGGAGCGCCATTCTGCTCTGTCTCTTGCTTTGATGGTGCAGGCTGTCATAGGCTGATTTGTCCATCTTTTGATGATACTCGTCCATGTTAGCTTTGGTCTGCCTCTGCCTCTTTTACCTTGTATTTTCCCCTCCAGGATTACTTTTAGTAGGCTGTTGTGTCGTTTAACATTGCCCAAAAATCGCATTTGTCTTGTTTGAATTGTGTTTAGTAGTTCTCTTTTCATTTTTAGTTGTTTTTAGACTTCATCGTTTGTTTTCTTTTCCTTCCATCCAATTCTACCTATTCTTATATATATCCACATTTCAAAGGCTTCAGTTCTCTGTTCTGTTCTGTTTTCTTGCTTAATGTCCATGTTTCTGCACCATATAGGAATATTGAGAAGATGTAACATTTTGCTATTCTTAGTTTTAGTCACTATATACCATTAGTTTACACAATACTGAAGCTCGAAATTGGGCATTTGTGAATGGCATCATAAATTGAAATCACTTGCATTAAATTCCAGTTTTAAGAATATGAGGAATGTACTAAACTCACGACGATTTCACCCATAAATGTTGCAAAATGTTCTAGATTATAACTAAAATGCCATTTTTATATTAAAGCAAACAGCCGTGGGGAATTCTTGTGCTTTCTTTGTAGACGATGTTTCCTCAACTGGAAGACAGCGCCACCACGAGATCACTGAGCCGTGCAGTTCGCTTCAGATATTTTATAGTCAAAATTTCAACTGAGCACTAAAATAAAGTTTATAAATGTATAATGATATTATAATGAAGAAAGTAAAATAACAATCTAATATTATATACAATAGAAGTGAGAGGTACATAGTAGTAATTAAAGTGCTGTAAAACATTGACAGAAGTGCTTATTAAAGTAACACGCCTCCTAGCAATTCATAATCTACTTCACATATCCATATAATTATTCCTCTGCTTTCTGTAACAAGAGAGCCGCGATAGCTCAGTGGTTGGTGAACTGGACTACAAAGGACTAGAGGTCGAGTTCAATCCTGATCGACAGTTTCCAGGTTCACCCAGCCTTAAATGGGTACCGGTTTTTTTTTCTGGGAAAGTAAAGCGGCACGGTCGTAATACCGAAGACAAAATAATAATAAATGAATATTATTCTAGAGGGAAACTTCCGAGGCGATAATCAGCGAATCAATTTAGAGGAAGAGGAATGTTATTCAAATTATGATTTCTGTGTTGGTTGATAAGTCTTGTTGTACGTCCACTAAGTTTCTCGTTTCTGGCTGTGCCCATCTTTACTTAACATACATCTTCCTCTGAATTGATTCGTAATACCGACCACATTACCCCAAAAATCATGTGTCGAAGGTCTATAAAAAATTATGGTCACATCATATTCCCATATACGCCACTTGGCATGACAGGGCTCCTTACCTTTTTTTTTTCTATCTTTCTGTAACAACAAAAGGAAAGCGTGTGTGTATCTTATAGATGATCCCTTACCATGCAAAGCATACATTAAAAGAGAGAAAGGAAGAATGGCAAGAGACAGATATTATGTATCTCCATCGACACCCGAATGGATCAAGTGGAAGTGAAAAAAAGAAGAAAGAGCATACAAGATTTAATTAAAAAGATAGACCGTTTCATAATTAACAATGAATGTGTTATTGAGATATGTGTGGATTAGCATCATTGCACTCCGAACATGTCCATAGGTGCCCAGATCCCCTCTTCAATAATTCTCGAAGTGTCCAGCGACTGACGACACCAGTTCTGTGTTGGTTGATAAGTCTTGTTATACGTCCACTAAGTTTCTCGTTTTTGGCTGTGTCCATCTTTACTTCCATCTCTTTTATCCGAAGGAGTGACGTGGACTCATGGTTACCGAAGTCCTGTGTCCTTCAGGCATCTCAATGTACATTAACGACTTCCGCTCTATCCATTGGTTGAACCATCCTATCCGCTCTATCAATTGGTTGAACCATCCTATCCGCTCTATCCATTGGTTGAACCATCCTATCCGCTCTATCCATTGGTTGAACCATCCTATCCGCTCTATCATTTCCCCCAACTCTCTCATACCCAGGAACGTAGACAAAGGTGACTTTGCATATCGTTGACTTTTGTAATGACTCGATCCATTTCCGGCTCGCCTCCCCTTTTCTTATCACGCTCATCGAATCACTTAGTATATAGACTTGGGTGTAATCTTGTGACTCCAACAAGATGAATCCCCTAGTCACTGCCATCAACTTCATGATCTTCCTAATCACGGTCATAACAACAACATAAGAACAATGGATAAGACTGTCCTTCTCAAGATAGAGCAACGAAGCAACGCTACACAGCACATACAATACAGGCAAACTAAATCTACAGTCTGTTCTTCATTGAAACAAAGTAACCAAGCAATTTTCAATGTCAAAATGGATTCAGACATCATCGACCACTCGACGTCTACGACGCCTAAGAGACAGCACCCCCACAAAAGACCATAAAATGTCTGCAGAGTACATAAATCGCAAAAACTTTCTAAACATAATATCTATTACTATTTTATTTATCTATATATTATATATGGCCTTTGGCGTCTTGACAGACGGTCGATAGTAAGCAATCATGATAAGTCAGAAGTTTGGTAAAGCATTAGTGTCTCATACTGGGTGCTGCTTTACTGAACATTTTTTCTCGTGGCTGAATTTGCCAATCCTGGACATACAGATCCATCCACAGAACGAGCAAGGTATCCGGTCTTGACTCCTTTCTCTTGCGCCTTATTGTATTATATTATTATATATTATTAGAAAAACAGCTTTCCAAAAAATGAGGAAGATACTATGCAATCCATTTTTGACAATAACAACAAGAAAAAGAGTTCTTAAATGTTATGTAGAGCCAGTATTAACATATGGATGTGAATCATGGATAATAGGACAGCAGACAAGAAAATCACTAGAGTCTGCAGAAATGTTGTTTTACAGAAGAATGTTGAGAATACCATGAACAGCTAAGAAGAGTTATGAAAACGTTCTGAAAGAGGCCAAAGCAAAAAAGAGAGCTATACCCAATATTAGGAAGAAACAATCATCATTTTTTGGCCACGTAATGAGAAGAAAATAGATGGAATATATTGTAACAACTGGGAAAATTGTGGGACGAAGAGACAGAGGGAAGCAAAAAAAAATATATACCAGACAGCTAAAGAAAATGGCTTGGCAGAAGGTCAACAACCGAAATGATAAATAACTGTCGAGATCGAAAGTTGTGGAGAGACATGATCACCTACGCCAGCAGGCCCGGTACTTGATGATGATGATGATGATGATGATATATTATTATATAATATTATATACTATTATATATTAGTATATATTAGTATATTTTATTATTATATATTATTATATACTAGTATACATTATTATATATTTTTAAAATATGTATATTATATTCCTAAATTAGTCCTACCAAGTGCCAAATAAATTTAAATCTATATTACTAAAATACAAAAAAATAGCCCTACCATCGATGGAACCATTAATATAGACTGTAAAAAGCCATATAAAAAGCCACGCATTTCTACAAAGCTACACCAAGCTAAAAGTAGGACCAAATTAGCGGTTACAAATCATTTGCACCATGTAAAAAAAAACATATTAGCAGTTACAAGTTCTTTATATCGTGATACAAATAGATCAATTGGCGGTGAGAATTTAAACCAAAAAAAAAAAAGCAATAAAGAAACTCAGAACTCATGGGCTCTTCGTTGCTTTACCCTCTCGTGGTCTTCGGCTAGCGACACCGATGTCCAGCTATCTCGGGGAGGGCGAAAAACAGGTGGTCCCGTGTGAACGAGCGCACGTTAAAGAACAATTGGCGGTTTAAAGTTGTAAAGACTAGACCAAAATGGTCCCTTTCAAGGCGTAAATTGATAAGCAAATATTTCCCTTTCGGAGACGGATATATAGGGACGAAAGGCGCAGATATTGCGACTTTGCTATAAACTAGCGACACAACCAACATCCACGCCCATGCAACGTACGCTAAGAAGAAAATGATACAAATAAAAGTATCCTAAGGTACAAAAAAAAACATTTTCCCATCAGTTGTTTATCAGATTTGTACGCCACATTACAAATGGAGTCCTACCAGGAAGACACACGTTTACAACAAATATCTATACAATCCAAAATCAACTGGCAAAGACAAAACTTCTACACTACGTTCGCACAATTCAAAACATGACTTACCGGCAGACATAACATTTACACACATCGTTAATTTTATCAGTGTATTATTTTTGTTTATCAGTTCTCGAAGTTTCCCATAATTGTTTATCTTTGTTTATTATTATTTGCAGCCTAAACTACGGTAAACTATCCGTATATTTGTGTTCTTGCCATTTATGATGTATCACCAACTCTAGATAACACGACCCGTTTGCGATTGGACAATCGGTGTGAGCGGGAACACCCGATTAACTGAATATGTAAATTCTTCATCTTCTTCTTCAGTTTCTTATTTTACTTATTGTTTGTGTTGTTGTTTTGTCTTCTTCTGCTTCTTCTTCTTCTTCTTCTTCTTCTTCTCTTCTTCTTCTTCTTCTTCTTCTTCCTCTTCTTCTTCTTATTTTCTTGTTCTTGGTGCTGTTGTTGTTATATTGTCTTCTTCTTCCTGTCCCTCTGTCTCTTCGTCCCTCAATTTTTCCAGTTGTTACAATATATTCCAGCTGTTCTCTTCTCATAACATGGCCAAAACTGATGATTGTTTCTTCCTAATGTTGTAAATTAGCTCTCTCCTTGCTGTGACCTCTTTCAGAACGTTTTTATCACTCTTCTGAGCCTCCACGGTATTCTCAACATTCTTCTGTAAAACCACATTTCTACAACCTCCAGTGATTTTCTTGTCTGTTCTCCTATTGTCCATGATTTACATCCATATGTTAAGACTGGCTCTACATAACATTTATGAACTCTTTCTGTGCTTCTATTTTCAAAATTGGAAAAAATGAACCTTAGTTTCTTCGTGTCAGTACCCCTTCTCTGATCTTTTGTGATAGCGAATTCGGAATCTAGCCCTCTCGAATAACAGCAACAAACAGGAGGTCCCGTGTGCATTCGCGCACGTTAAGGAACCATTAGCCGTTAAATTCGAAAAGAGTATACCATAAAATTTGACCCCTGCTCGGAAAAAAATGTGTCTATAAAACCCTACGCATACTATGGATCCCAGGCTGTGGCTGCGGAGTGACTCGGCGTCAGACAGGGTTCTTCTAGGATTATCACGAGTGTGATAACGGAGCACCTATGGATTCACCTGGTGTGCAGTGATGATGATCCTAGCTGCGATGCTGGCGGGCATCTTGGCTCCAGTTAAATGAGTTCTCTAGCAGCTCAGTCTCAGGTTGCGTTAAGTCGAAGATATGTATCAATGTATTGCTGTAAAGTTGGGAGAAAAGTGGACAGACAAATATAAAAGTGTTTATTGCAGCTTTTCTACATCGAAGACAGTAATTAAAGTAAAGAGCCCCGTCACACCAATGGCGTAGAAGAAATATGGTGTTAGTGACGATAATTTTTACAGACCTTCAGCAAATGACTTTTGGAGTAATTAATATGAATTTGGATTTTTTAATGATTTTCGGCATTACGCCCGTGCCGCTTTACTTTCCCAGAAAAAAATCAGGTACCCATTAAAGGCTGGATGAACATGAAAGCCGTCGATCAGCATCGAACCCGACACCTTGTCCTTTGTAGTCCAGCTCACTAACCACTGAGCTTTCGCGGCTGTCAATCGAAGACAGTACACAATTAAAAACCTTTCGGCCACATGCCTTCAACAGTATGACAAGCCATCAAACACACACAAGGTGATTCCATCGATAGATTTCCACATGGCTTCAACAGTATGACAAGCCATCAAACACATATAAGGTGATTCCATCGATAGATTTCCACATGGCTTCAACAGTATGACAAGCCATCAAACACATATAAGGTGATTCCATCGATAGATTTCCACATGCCTTCAACAGTATGACACGCCATGAAACACATGCAAGATGATTCCATCGACAGATTTCCACATGGCTTCAACAGTATGACAAGCCATCAAACACATGCAAGGTGATTCCATCGATAGATTTCCACATGGCTTCAACAGTATGACAAGCCATCAAACACATATAAGGTGATTCCATCAATAGATTTCCACATGGCTTCAACAGTATGACAAGCCATCAAACACATGTAAGGTGGTTCCATCGATAGATTTCCACATGGCTTCAACAGCATGACAAGCCATCAAACACATGTAAGTTGATTCCGTCGATAGATTTCCACATGGCTTCAACAGTATGACAAGCCATCAAACATATGTAGGGTGATTCCATCGATAGATTTCCACATGGCTTCAACAGTATGACAAGCCATCAAACACATGTAAGGTGATTCCATCGATAGATTTCCACATGGCTTCAACAGTATGACAAGCCATCAACACATGTAAGGTGATTCCATCGATAGATTTCCACATGGCTTCAACAGTATGACAAGCCATCAAACACATGTAAGGTGATTCCATCGATTGATTTCCACATGGCTTCAACAGTATGACAAGCCATCAAACATATGTAGGGTGATTCCATCGATAGATTTCCACATGGCTTAAACAGTATGACAAGCCATCAAACACATGTAAGGTGATTCCATCGATAGATTTCCACATGGCTTCAACAGTATGACAAGCCGTCAAACACATGTAAGGTGATTCCATCGATAGATTTCCACATGGCTTCAACAGTATGACAAGCCATCAAACACACACAAGGTGATTCCATCGATAGATTTCCACATGGCTTCAACAGTATGACAAGCATCAAACACATGTAAGGTGATTCCATCGATAGATTTCCACATGGCTTCAACAGTATGACAAGCCATCAAACACATATAAGGTGATTCCATCGATAGATTTCCAGATGGCTTCAACAGTATGACAAGCCATCAAACACATGTAAGGTGATTCCATCGATAGATTTCCACATGGCTTCAACAGTATGACAAGCCATCAAACACATATAAGGTGATTCCATCGATAGATTTCCACATGGCTTCAACAGTATGACAAGCCATCAAACACATATAAGGTGATTCCATCGATAGATTTCCACATGGCTTCAACAGTATGACAAGCCATCAAACACATATAAGGTGATTCCATCGATAGATTTCCACATGGCTTCAACAGTATGACAAGCCATCAAACCATCTTCATTGTCATTATCATCATCATCATCATCATCATCTTCTTCTTCATTACCATCATCATCATCATCATCATCAACTTCTTTTAAATCTTCCTTTCTTCATTTTCCTTTCATCGTCCAGTCGAGATAGAATTTGCAGTAGTTTACTATTTTCTTAGCTCAAAGCCAGAAGAAGAGCTTAAATAAGTCAAAGAAAGTAGTGTTTGTTCTTTTAGGGAAATAACTCTCTTACAGGACTAGCTAAAACATTATTTTATTGGTTAATTTGAAATCTAAGGATATAGTATAAATCCTATGGTTTTATAAGAAACCTATTGTTGTATAATTAAGTAACCTATTGTTGTGTAGCTGTCTTGTTATATAAGTAACCTATTGTTGTAAAATTAATCTATTATTATATATGTAACCTATTGTTGTGTTGCTGTCCTGTTATATAAGTAACCTATTGTTGTGTAGCCGTCCTGTTATATAAGTAACCTATTGTTGTGTTGCTGTCCTGTTATATAAGTAACCTATTGTTGTGTAGCTGTCCTGTTATATAAGTAGCCTATTGTTGTGTTGCTGTCCTGTTATATAAGTAACCTTTTGTTGTGTTGCTGTCCTGTTATATAAGTAACCTATTGTTGTGTAGCTGTCCTGTTATATAAGTAAACTATTGTTGTGTTGCTGTCCTGTTATATAAGTAACCTATTGTTGTGTAGCTGTCCTGTTATATAAGTAACCTATTGTTGTGTAGCTGTCCTGTTATATAAGTAACCTATTGTTGTGTAGCTGTCCTGTTATATAAGTACCCTATTATTGTGTTGCTGTCCTGTTTTATAAGTAACCTATTGTTGTATAATTAACCTATTATTATATATGTAACCTATTGTTCTATAAGTAATTTGTTAGGACTCGGTAGCTTAGTTGGGAAAATCACCCGACAGGGCTACGACGTTCGGACAACCCGTGTATATTCCCGCTGGAAGCAGTGTGAGTTGTACACGTGGTTGGAAAAAAAAATACATCCGCGGTCGCCCCAGCCGTTGGCAGAAATGGGTACCAGGGTAGTACTCTGGGAAGGTGAGGAATGTCACCATCGTGAATTTCGATGCCTGAGGCTACACTATCCAGAAGTCTCCGAAAACTTCTGGACAGGCGACCGATCACATATGGGTGAAAACTGGCGTCCTAAGACGCCGACTCAAGTCTCGTACTTTACCTTTCTCTTTAAACTATTATTCACTTGTAAACAAAATTCAAGATCGGCACCTCAACTACATGTACACGTGGGCAGGCTCCCCAGACTGCTGAACACTTACTTCAAGACTAAATATAGTAGACTGAGAAAAATCCATTGGCCCATAGGTACAACACTATAGACAAAACTACATTGGCCACTGCAAGAATTACAAAAGACAGTAAAATTTGTGCAGGAAACGACGTTGCAGATATAGACAATACTTGAGGCGAACGAAAGATAAATAAACTATAATTTTATAAGTATCATATTATTGTATAAGTATCCTATTATTACATAAGTATCTTATTATTTTATAGGTATCCTATTATTACATAAGTATCTTATTATTTTATAGGTATCCTATTACTGTATAAGTATTCTGTTCTTGTATAAGTATCGTGTTGTTACATAAGTATCCTATTGATGTATCAGCATACCTATGTTAAATAGTATCCTAATGACGAATAAATAATCTATTGGTGCATCAGTATTCTATTTTGTAAAGTATGCTATTGTTGTATCAGTATCCTACTGTTGTATATGTATGCTATTGTTGTATCAGTATCCTACTGTTGTATATGTATGCTATTGTTGTATCAGTATCCTACTGTTGTATATGTATGCTATTGTTGTATCAGTATCCTACTGTTGTATATGTATGCTATTGTTGTATCAGTATCCTACTGTTGTATAAGTATGCTATCGTTGTATCAGTATCCTACTGTTGTATATGTATGCTATTGTTGTATCAGTATCCTACTGTTGTATATGTATGCTATTGTTGTATCAGTATCCTACTGTTGTATATGTATGCTATTGTTGTATCAGTATCCTACTGTTGTATATGTATGCTATTGTTGTATCAGTATCCTACTGTTGTATAAGTATGCTATCGTTGTATCAGTATCCTACTGTTGTATATGTATGCTATTGTTGTATCAGTATCCTACTGTTGTATATGTATGCTATTGTTGTATCAGTATCCTACTGTTGTATATGTATGCTATTGTTGTATCAGTATCCTACTGTTGTATAAGTATGCTATTGTTGTATAAGTATCCTACTGTTGTATAAGTATGCTATTGTTGTATAAGTATCCTACTGTTGTATAAGTATGCTATTGTTGTATCAGTATCCTACTGTTGTATATGTATGCTATTGTTGTATCACTGTATGTATTTACACGTGTCAGAGTTCTGTTCTAATAAAGGTGTTCTTGTCTCAAAGATAAGTGAAAAATGTCATAACACCAAATTTGCTTGTGGATGAAACGCTCGTGTTTCACAAGGCGACAAGTAGCAATAATAAATTTTAGTTAGCTGAGTGGCAGTGTTCCCTAGCGTTTGTCTTTTCGTGGCAAGGCGCTGTGCCACTGAGTAAGGGTGCGATCCTGCCTTGGTTCATATTTTTTTCTGTTGTTGATTATTTGTCATTTTTTCCGAGTGCTGTAAACATACCTCTTCCTCTGAATTGATTCGCTGATTATCGCCTCGGATGTTTCCCTCTATAATAATATTCATTTATTATTATTTGTCTCCAGCAATAATGAAACAAATCAATACACTTTACTGGACTGTATGCATTACTTTTGAAAGAGAGGCGAAAATAAATAATACAAAATAAAGGACTGATCACAGCTGTTTGATTGTCATCTCAAAGTGACTTTTTTAGTTCTAGTCTTGTACATTTAACTGCGTATGTGGATGAAGATGTCCAAAGCCTAGCACATTCCACTACACATTTTTAAAACTATTTTATGGGTGTGGTTCCAGTTCTTGGTACAAGAAAGGACAGGGACTGTCGCAGTTGTAGTTTTCAGTGGTTTAGACTGGAAATAATAATTAATCAGCAGATAACGTCCTATAGTATCTGAGCTGGGTTGGGCAGCGACTAATAGATGATTGGGTCTATCAGTGAACTAAAGTGGATTCCAGGCCGTGCTACGGAGCTCGTGTGCGTGGGCCAGGATTCTGCTCGGATTTTCTCGAGAGGGATAGCGAAGCACCTATAGGTTTGTCCAGTGTGTGGTGACGATGATCCTTACGACAAAATAAATGCGTTAATTAAAACATAAAGATTGGAATCCACCTCCCTATGGTGAACATTGAAACAAGACAGTTTGAAGTGGGAAGAAAACCCTGGACCGAGAAATGGCAAACTGAAGTGAGATGTCAAGGTCAAGTACGAGACTTGAATCGGAGTCTTAGCACGCTAGTCTCCCCCCATATGTACTCGGCCGCCTATCCAGAAGTGTTCGAAGATTTCTGGGTAGTGTCACTTCAACCACAGAAACTATCAACGCGAGAAGCCATTCCTCACCTTCCCAGAGAGCTACCCTGGTACCCATTTCTGCCAGCGGCTTGGTCGACAGTGGGAGTATTTTCCCCAACCACGAGCACAACTCACACTGCTTCCAGCAGCAATCGAAAACAGGTTGTCAGAACGTCATATGTATTATGCCTAAACGTGCATTTTTTTGGCATATTTCTGTAAACCACAAAGAGAACACACACAATCATTTAACATAATTTAAGAGTAGGCGAAAAGGAGGAGTAGAAGTCTCACGAAGGCAGAAGAGAGAGTTAATAATTAATACTCAGGAGGACTGGAGGCCTCGGTAGCCTAGTTGGGAAAACCACCCTACCAGGCTACCGACAACCTGTGTTCAGAACATGTAGAGGCTGCAGTTAAAGGTGGTAGTAGGATCATGAAAATATTACGTAGGAACTATGAGTTGTGTAAAAATGTGTGGTTGCTCTTTCTGCTTTTATGAGATGATTCTTGATCTGTGTATGGAGGACTGGTTGGTCTCGAGGCAAGACGTCGGCCTGAAGACAGAGAGGTTGTGGGTTCAAATCCTGGCTGCACGAGTTGGAATTTTTATTTATGATTTCTCTCTGCGGCAACCACCCCTGGTCTCAGCAACCACCCCTGGTCTCAGCAACCACCCCTGGTCTCAGCAACCACCCCTGGTCTCAGCAACCACCCCTGGTCTCAGCAACCACACCTGGTCTCAGCAACCACCCCTGGTCTCAGCAACCACCCCTGGTCTCAGCAACCACCCCTGGTCTTCTATGCCAGACCCGGCTTGAAACGTCAATTACTTATTGACGGAAACAAATATGAGCACCTCCGAAGACGGAGTTATCTGCTGCTGCGGCGGGAGACCCCTGTGCACACGGCTACCAGGTAAAAATGGATTAACACGTAATATTCAGTTCCTAGTCTCTAGGGACTTCGTCAGAGGTAAAAGCTGGCGAACGCAAATAAAAAAGCTCTGTGCTCTTTTGCGCGGTTTTAATGTATGAATCAGACAAAATAAAAAAATAAACTCATAATCAAAAGTTGAAGTTACAAGCAGGAATATAGTATTTGATGAAATCTAAAAAGTCAGGAAACAAAAGAGGGGGGGGGGGAAGGGGGTGTAGAAGTACGACAATAGGAAAAATAGGAATTTGGTATCGGAAAATACCTTTAAATAAGAATTTGGAATAGGATTAAAAGAAAATAAAATGTAGGAATATGTAGGGATATAGAGGAAATAAGAATTTGGAGTACTGTAATAGAGGAAACTCGTTGGCTGTTCGGTTAATCTGTTCGCTACCTAAACACATGGGTCAGGAATCAATTCCCAAAAAATGGTAGATATTTTTTGACCGACAAGGCACTGGGATTCACCCAGTCTCTAAAAATGGGCACTAGAGATTTTTTTTCTGTAAAGTAAAGACGGCCTAACGTGATGCCGACCACATCACGGAAAATTATACCTTGGTCATAGAAAAATATGTTAACTAACACCATACTCTTCCTAAACCTGCAAGGTACGGAGTAAGCCTTTACCTACTTTACTTCAATACAGGAGAGGACAAGTAGGATTAGGGCAACAGAGGCAATAACAAGCATGAGTAGATATCGCTATGGAGGAAATCAGAATCTGGCGTATTGTAATAGAGGAAATATGGGCAGGGAAATTAAGAAAATAGGAAGTAAAACAGAGCAATAAATTAAATCTTAAGTAGGAGTAGAACAAATTAAGGAAACAGAAGGCAAGAGAAATGCAACAGACGAAATAAGAAATAGAAGTAGGGCAAAATAGGAAATGGTAGTAGGACAAGAGAGGAAATATTAAACAGGAGTAATGCAATGAAGGAAATGGGAAGAAGGAGTAGGGCAATAGAAAAAAAAAAGGAAGTAGGAGTAAGGCAATACAGGAAATAGGAAGTAAGCGTAGAAGTAAGGTGTTAGATGAAACAGAAAATAGAAAATAGAAAAAGCGCAATGCAGAAAATATGAAATATGAGTAGGACTAGAGAAGATAAGAAATAGGATTAGGATTAAAGAGAACATATGAATTATGAGTAGAGCAATAGACAAAATAGAAAATAAAAAAGAACAATAAAGGAAGCATGTATTGGGAGTAGGACAAGTAAAGGAAATTGTTGATTTTCGTCGCCAGCTGACGAAGTCCTTCGAGTCAAGGAACTGAATTTTTCGTGTTAATCCATTTTTCCCTGGCAGTCGTGTGCACATGTGTCCCTCGCCGCACATGCAGATAACTCCATCTTTTGAGGTACTCGTATATTGTTGTCTATAAGTAATTGACTTTTAAAAGCCTGAGACCAGGGTGGTTGCCGCATAGAGAAATCGCGAATAAAAATCCCAACTCGTGCAGCCGGGATTTGAACTCACAACCTCTCAGTCTCGAGACCGGCATCTTGCCTCAAGACCAACAAGTCCCTAAATAAAGGGAATAGAAGACAAGAGTTGGAAAACAGAGAAAATAAGAATTTGGAGTAGAGAAATAGAAGAAATATGACATTAAAAAGAGCAATAAAGGAAATATTAATTAGAAGTGGAGCAAATGAAGGAAATAAACTACGAGAGCAGGGTAGTTGAGAAAATAAGAGGAAGAAGTAGGCAAATCAGGAAGTATAATGCCAGAGGAGGCAATGAGTGAAACAAAAATTTTGAGTAGAAAATGGGGAAACAAAAAGTTTGAGTAGAAAATAGAGGAAATAAGAAGTAGAGTTAGAAAAAAAGAGGAAATAAGAGTGAAAAAATGAGTGGAAATAAGTTGGAATAGAAAATAGAGGAAATAAAAAGTAGGGGTAGAAAAAAAGAGTTAGAAAATAGAAGAACGTTGGAGTATAAAATAGAGAAAAGAAGTTGGAGTGAAAAAAAGAGAAGATATAAGTTGGAGTAAAAAATAGAAGAAATAAAAATGTGGTGTATACAATAGAGGAAATGAGAAGTTGGAGTGAAAAAAAGAGAGGAAATAAGAATTTCGAGTAGAAAACAGAGGAAATAAGATGTTGGAGTAGAAAATAGTGGAAATTAGATATTGCAGTAGAAAATGGAAGTAACGAGAAATTGGAGTACAAAATATCCAGGAAGTAAGAAACTGGAGTTTTAAATAAAAGGAGGAAATAAGAAGTTGGAGCAGAAGTTAAAGGAAATGAGAAATTGTAGAAGAAAATAGAGGAAAGAAGAATTGGTGTTGAAAGCAGAGTATTGTCCTGTTTTTTGTAAAGCTGTCACCATAC
This sequence comes from Megaustenia siamemsis, assembly GCA_032433765.1. Taxonomy (NCBI): domain Eukaryota; kingdom Metazoa; phylum Mollusca; class Gastropoda; order Stylommatophora; family Ariophantidae; genus Megaustenia; species Megaustenia siamemsis. The sequence continues at coordinate 76,628,301 of JAVIAB010000108.1, forward strand.
TTAGGAGGAACGTATATTACACCCTACCTTACTTTGGACGAGCGTATATTACACCCCACCATACTTAGCAGGAACGAATATTACACCTCACCATACTTAGGAGGAACGTATATTACACCCTACCTTACATTGGACGAGCGTATATTACACCCCACCATACTTAGCAGGAACGAATATTACACCTCACCATACTTAGGAGGAACGTATATTACACCCTACCATACTTAGGAGGAACGTATATTACACCCCACCATACTTTGGAGGAACGTATATTACACCCTACCATACTTTGGAGGAACGTATATTACACCCCACCATACTTTGGAGGAACGTATATTACACCCTACCATACTTGGAGGAACGTATATTACACCCCACCATACTTTGGAGGAACGTATATTACCCCCCACCATACTTTGGAGGAACGTATATTACACCCCACCATACTTTGGAGGAACGTATATTACACCCTACCATAATGTGGAGGAACGTATATTACACCCTACCATACTTTGGAGGAGCGTATATTACACCCCACCATACTTTGGAGGAGCGTATATTACACCCCACCATACTTTGGAGGAACGTATATTACACCCCACCATACTTTGGAGGAACGTATATTACACCCCACCATACTTTGGAGGAACGTATATTACACCCCACCATACTTTGGAGGAGCCTATATTACACCCCACCATACTTTGGAGGAACGTATATTACACCCCACCATACTTTGGAGGAACGTATATTACACCCCACCATACTTTGGAGGAACGTATATTACACCCTACCATACTTTGGAGGAACGTATATTACACCCTACCATACTTTGGAGGAACGTTGATTACACCCACCATACTTTGGAGGAACGTTGATTACACCCTACCATACTTTGGAGGAGCGTATATTACACCCTACCATACTTTGGAGAAACGTATATTACACCCTACCATACTTTGGAGGAACGTTGATTACACCCTACCATACTTTGGAGGAACGTATATTACACCCCACCATACTTTGGAGGAACGTTGATTACACCCCACCATACTTTGGAGGAGCGTATATTACACCCCACCATACTTTGGAGGAACGTATATTACACCCCACCATACTTTGGAGGAACGTATATTACACCCCACCATACTTTGGAGGAACGTATATTACACCCCACCATACTTTGGAGGAACGTATATTACCCCCCACCATACTTTGGAGGAACGTATATTACACCCCACCATACTTTGGAGGAACGTATATTACACCCTACCATAATGTGGAGGAACGTATATTACACCCTACCATACTTTGGAGGAGCGTATATTACACCCCACCATACTTTGGAGGAGCGTATATTACACCCCACCATACTTTGGAGGAACGTATATTACACCCCACCATACTTTGGAGGAACGTATATTACACCCCACCATACTTTGGAGGAACGTATATTACACCCCACCATACTTTGGAGGAGCCTATATTACACCCCACCATACTTTGGAGGAACGTATATTACACCCCACCATACTTTGGAGGAACGTATATTACACCCCACCATACTTTGGAGGAACGTATATTACACCCCACCATACTTTGGAGGAACGTATATTACACCCGACCATACTTTGGAGGAACGTATATTACACCCTACCATACTTTGGAGGAACGTATATTACACCCGACCATACTTTGGAGGAACGTATATTACACACGACCATACTTTGGAGGAGCGTATATTACACACCACCGCTTGTTCCCTGCTATAAGCTTTACCGCAACATTGCATTTATTTGCCTACTCCCCCCACTACCATACGTTGTTGCAGATAACTTTACGAAAAGTTCTTTCAGTGTAAAATCAACGTTTAACTACAAAACGGTACATTAATTCTCAAAGACGTAATGTCTCGACGCTCTCAACGTTACAAAGACCAACAATGCATCGCTATTTCGCTAACTAGGTATCTTATCATCGCATCCGGGCAACCTCTAATTATTTTAAAAAGTCCACTTAAGTGGGAGGACAAATTTCCGTCTTAGCCGGATAATCGGATCTATTATAACACTCAGTAATAAGTCTATGAAGGTAGTGATCACAGCGATAATTATATTTGAAACAGAATATTATTATTGCTATGTGCTATCTCGTGTGAACGACCAATATAATTATAGCAACAATTCAGAAATGTTTGTGTTTTCATTTCTAAATCGATTTTTCTGTGTCTCGCAATTTTTTTAAGAAGTTTTTTATTTTCTATTTTAGTGAAAACTGACATACAGGTGTGTGTCTGTGTGTTTGTGTGAGTGTGGCTTAAGAAATATTTTTTTTTTTAATGGGTTCGATGTATGTGTGTATTTATGCTTTACGTAAAAGCAAAGACCGTTAGAAATTCAAGATAACAATTATTATTAATTATTATTAATTATTATTAATTATTATTAATTATTATTAATTAATATCATTTTACTAATTTATAATTAATTAATCATCAACTTCTATATAAAATTTATTATTTTATTTTTCGTCGCGTCTGGTATTTTGTTTGTTCATTATAGATTCCCTGAGAACATGTTTTCACAATTACAAAAAAAAAAAAAAAAAAAAAAAATAACTATTCCCCTTATATTTGTTGTGCTATTAATATGTGATGGTATATGTGTGTGTGTATAAATGGATGTTCGTGTGAATGAGTTAACGTAAATGAGTGTGTCATTTGAGATTTTGACAACAGAAAAAAGTGAGAGGAAAAAAAAAACTGAATCGTTGCCAGGAGTTCTGAGAACTTTGAAAACTGGAGGAAGAATAATTCAGTGACATATTTGACTATTGTATTATATTTTATAAAGAAACATCTATTTTAAGCTTATAATTAGATTATTTTCTTGATGAAGATGATGATAGTGACGACGATGAAGGTGAAAACTGCAGATAACGATGATGATACATGTGAAGTTTTAAATCGTGTTATTAATATATGAATGTTGATGGTGATGAGATTAATTCTGTTGGTGATGACTTGAACGGTGAAGAGATAACTTTCAATGTTATCAATATATTTTATGATATCTGTGAAAATGTTATTGCATGTAATGAAAGCACTCTCGTGATTGTATTGGTGATAATCAGCATCATGTGCCGTGTCGGTTGACGTAGGCGATCATATCCTGCCATAATCTTCTATCCATAGTGCATCATATCAGTTCTGTTGTTGACTGTTTCCTCGCCATGACACCAAGCTATCTAGTATATTTTCTCTTTGTCGTCCGCGATCTCTCTTTCCCTGTATTTTGCCAATTGTAACCAAGTATTCCAATTTTCCTCTTCTCATGATGTACCCGAAAAACGTAGATTATTTCTTTATGATGTTTTTTTATGAGTTCCCTTTTTGTGTTGGCCTCTTTGAGAACTTCCTCGTAGATCATTTTAGCTATTCAGGGAACTTTCAACATTCTTCAGAAATCCAATTTCTGTGGCCTCTAATCGTCTTTTCATTTATTTGTCTACTTACTGTCCATGATTCACTCCCATAGGTTAGAATGGGGTCTATATATAGCACGGATAAACTCTCTTTTCCACTTCTACTGTCATCGACCTGTTGCACAAGATGTTTTTCATTTTCTAAAATGCTGCTCAGGCCTGTACTATTCTACTTTTTACATTTTAAAAAAATTTCTGTGGAGCATATTCGAACTGATGTTATTATTGTGCCCAAGTATATTTGAGGCTCTGCACTTGTTTCAGATTTGTCCTGTTTATTATTTATGCTTAACGATTGTGATGCTTGTTTGTTGATGATGATCCTGATGATTATTGTTGTGGCGATGTAATGGTGTTGATGAAGATACAATAATGATGATAGTGCTGTTTATGATTGTCTCTTTCTTTTTGGCATTCCAGATCCCTCGTCATCGTTAACTGACGTTAAGTGGGCGTAGATGCGTTGTGTTGCGATTTGCAGTATAACTCTGATATTTGCGCCTTTTGACCCAACACATCCGACTTCAGCATGACATTTTTGTTGTCTTCCATCTTCGATCCCTAATCGCTTGGCCAGACAAGACAGGTTAGTCTGTTACTGGAGACCTCACGGAGAGGTGGAGCAGGGTCAAGGTGGTTCTTGTTCACCTATCCTGGATCAAACCATCAGCTGTGGGTCGCTGACAACTTCCAGCTCTTCTGCTGTGAGGCGTTCCTTCGCTTCCGGTCCACCCGTCGACATGTTTCGGTTAGTGGAAACTGCATAACCACTTACTGATCGACCTTCGACATATTCTTTATCACAGCGGTAATTGTTCTACATGTTTGAGGCAAAACCAATAAATACAATATGGAGAATGAACGCACACAATTATACTTTCTTCTTCTTCTTCTTCTTCTTCTTCTTCTTCTTCTTCTTCTTCTTCTTCTTCTTCTTCTTCTTCTTCTACCTTTTCAGTTCCCTGAGGAGCATAGGTTTTCAACAAACACTTTCCACGCCGTTCTGTTTCTTGCCATTCTTTTAAAATCATTCCATGTCTTCCCCATCATCTATATCTCTGGTTCCATCTATCCTCTCCAAGAATATCTCGGTCTTCCTGTTTGTCTTTATCCATGGGGGTTCCAAAAAAGGAATTACACATTGGTAAGTATTTATTACGTCAGATGTGACATCATCATGCCAACTAGGTATGTCCACTGTCGCAGCTTAAGCGTGTTCAATTTAAACAGTTCTAGTCTATGTAAAACGTGTACTATAGACCACTTAGGTAGAGTAGTGGTAGCTCGTTGGCTGTCGACAGAGTGAACGTAGGATTGAACCGCAGCCTAACACTCTTCACTCGACCAACAAATTGATACCTGGTCCAATAAATTAGGTCACTGCCTTCATCCCCTCACCTCCGAATGCTGAAGCCAGAACGGTGAACTGCAGCATACTTTCCACTACTCCTTGACATTACTGTTACTCCTGCCAGGGGGCATTGGTAGCCTTGTTGGGATCTGGGTTACCGACATTCGGACAACCCGTGTTCGATTCCCGCTGGAAGCAAACAATGCAGTGTGCATTGTACTCGGGGTTGGAAACAAATTACCCCCCCCCCCCGCGGTCGACCCAGCCGCTGGCAGAAATGTGTACCAGGGTAGTACTCTGGGAAGGTTAGGAATGCTGCCTCGCATCGGGAGTTTCGATGCTTGAAGCGACACTATCCAGAAATACTTTACCTTTACTCCTGCCATCCTTAAAACTAATACACTTAACATGCACCGATGTTACTTGTTGCTGTTTCTATAGGGCTATAATTATACTATTACCCGTGTGATCATTAAAGCAAATATTGCTAAAGACGGCGCACTCGGCATCATCCTCGTTGCCCTTTTCTTTTGTACCCGAGAGTGTTTCCATTCCCTGGCCACATTATTGCTATCCCAACAATAGACCGGTTTCATAATCGACAAGTTACGTTTGCCCTTTCCAGTGCAAACATTACAGGCGTGGGTATTAAGTTCCAAGAATTTTTCTTGCGACGAAAATATCGGCGACAGGGCGCAGCTGTAGCTAATTTGAATTTCGAACTCAGCATGAGCTGAGCACGTGCGGCACATCCAGCTTTGATCTGGCTCACAGATGGTGACTTTCGAGGAATTTATTGAGGAGAACCACTGGAAATGACCGTGGAAACACAGCGACCAGCGAACGGGATTTCCCGGAGCGCTACCTGGAAACTTCTGCATTCCCAAGTCGGGCTATTACATTGTGGGGATTACCGAACCCCGGACGCCGACTACGTCTCTCGGGCAAGTCTTGTTTTCGTCTCTTTTCATGAGAACTAAACTATTCTGTCAGAGAACACAGGGTGTCCATGTTATCTGAGAGTGCAAGACAATCGAGTTTAAGCGCCCGTCTTTAATATAACGGATAAAAAATAATAAAGTTTGATTGAATCGTTTCGTAGAAAAATTATTGTAAAAAAATATCAATGAAAATATGAGGAGAAAATAAAAAGTTCTTCGGTGTTTTGTAGAACCTGTCTTTACGTATGAAAGTGAATCATGGACAATCAGATAACGGACAAGAAATCCGTTGAAGGCCGCATAAATGTTGGTTTGTGGAAGAAATCTCAGAATACCGTGGACAAATAATAATGATAATAAGGACGATTATAAAGAGACCCGATCAAAAAGAAAACTTCAAAGAAAGGGCAGATCTCGACTTCCGAAAGGATGACTGGAGGTATGTAGATAGAGAGAAATGGAGGAAGTTAAATAAGTCTGTCTGTGGTGTCCTGGCGACTACCAGGATATGGGATGACGAAGAGGAACAGAAAAAATAAGAAGGTCGAGAAGATGAAGAAGAAGGTGGAGGAGGAGAAGATGAAGGAGGCAAAGAAGGTGAGGAGGAGAAGGAGTGGAGGAAGGCGGAAGAGGCGGTGAAGAAAATGTAGGAGGAGGAGTATGAGAGGGAGGAGGAGAATGAGAAGAAAAAGGAGGTGAAGAAGAAGATGATGATGAGAAGATGATGATGATGATGAAGATGAGGAAGATGATGATGATGATGAAGAAAAAGTAGAAGAATAAATAGACGAAGATGAGAAGAAGAAGATTATGATGATGAAGGAGAAGAAGAAGATGATGATAAAAGAAGAGGCAGAAGAAATTATAAAATCAATTCTGGCTATTATCTAGAATAAAATAATCCTTATTTGTCGGCATGTAATTAGGAGGTAACAGCCGAAAATTAGTGTTTAACAGGGGAAACTGTGGATGAAGAGACAGAGGAAGCAGAAAACTGTAGAAGAATATTGAAGATATTGTTTGGTAGGAAGTTAACAATGGAAATGGTAACAAGAAGATTGAAGATATTGTTTGGTAGGAAGTTAACAATGGAAATGGTAACAAGAATATTGAAGATATTGTTTGGTAGGAAGTTAACAATGGAAATGGTAACAAGAATATTGAAGATATTGTTTGGTAGGAAGTTAACAATGGAAATGGTAACAAGAAGATTGAAGATATTGTTTGGTAGGAAGTTAACAATGGAAATGGTAACAAGAATATTGAAGATATTGTTTGGTAGGAAGTTAACAATGGAAATGGTAACAAGAAGATTGAAGATATTGTTTGGTAGGAAGTTAACAATGGAAATGGTAACAAGAATATTGAAGATATTGTTTGATAGGAAGTTAACAATGGAAATGGTAACAAGAATATTGAAGATATTGTTTGGTAGGAAGTTAACAATGGAAATGGTAACAAGAAGATTGAAAGTTGCGGAGAGAGACTTAACCAACTACACCAGCAGCTACGGTAATAATAATGATATACCATCATCATCAAGTACCGGGTCTGCTGGCGTAGGTGATCATGTCTCTCTATAATTTTCGATCTCGACAGTTATCTATCATTTCTGTTGTTGACCTTCTGCCAAGCCATTCTCTTAAGCTGTCTGGTATTTTCTCTCTTTGCTTCCCTCTATCTCTTCGTCCCTCAATTTTTCCAATTGTTACAATATATTCCAGCTGTTCTCTTCTCATTACATGGCCTAAAAATGATAATTGTTTCTTCCTAATATTGGAAATTAACTCTCTTTTTTGCTTTGACCTTTTTCAGAACATTTTCATTACTCTTCTTAGCTGTCCATGGTATTCTCAACATTCTTCTGTAAAACCACATTTCTACAGACTCCAGTGATTTTCTTGTCTGTTGTCCTATTGTCCATGATTCACATCCATATGTTAAGACTGGCTCTACGTAACATTTAAGAACTCTTTTTCTTGTTTCTATTGTCAAAAATGGATTGCATAGTATCTTCCTCATTTTTTGGGAAGCTGCTTTTGCCTGAGCCATTCTGCATCTCACCTCTTTTGTACATCTTCCGTCTGAGGTTAACAAAGTTCCCAAATATTTAAATTCATTTACCTGTTTTAATATTGTTCCACTTGTCTTTATTTTGCACTGAGGTGATGTCTTTTTCTTTGTTGTTACCATTACTTCTGTCTTTTTGCTAGGCTGAGTTCTTTATTTTTGCTTTCTTTCACTATGTCTAACATTTCTTGTAACTCATTTTCACTCTTAGCGATTAAGACTGTATCATCAGCATACCTTAGATTATTTATATTATGACCTCCAATTGTTATTTTAGGCATGCTCCTTATGTATCTTAAAATAATCTCACTATATATATTAAACAAATCTAGTGACAGCACGCAACCTTGCCTAACACCCTGTTTTATTTGTTGAAACATTCCCAATTGGTTTCCAGTTCTTATGGCCGCTGTTTGTTGCCAGTACATGTTCTTTATTATTATTGTATCTTTGCTGTCTATGTTTATGCTTTATAAAATTTTGATTATTTCATGATTATTAATGATGTATAGATAAAGTAAAAATAATGATTCGCGTGACTGGAAGTATAAGTAACATAATAAATAAACAGTAGGTCGATATCAGAGCAAGCTTCCTCATTAGACAATTTTAGACTGTCGTCAGCTTCTGTTTTAGCCCTTCAAATGGGGCGTTGAAGTCGTAAATTATGATATCACTCTGTTTACGTTGAGATGTAATAAATGCACCCGTCGATCCAAAATATTCAACGACAGAACATCATTACTTATGGGAATTTAGCCTGTCTTACCTGGGACAAAATTGTATGTTTTCAGATTCTCTCTTACTTAGACCAAAATAGGTAGCCTGTCTTCAGATCCTGACTTACTTGGACCAAACTAGTTAGTCTGTCTCCAGATCCTGACTTACTTAGACCAAAATAGGTAGCCTGTCTTCAGATCCTGACTTACTTAGACCAAACTAGTTAGTCTGTTTCCAGATCCTGACTTACTTAGACCAAAATAGGTAGCCTGTCTTCAGATCCTGACTTACTTAGACCAAACTAGTTAGTCTGTCTACAGATCCTGACTTACTTCGACCAAAATAGGTAGTCTGTCTTCAGATCCTGACTTACTTGGACCAATATAGTTAGTCTAGATTAGGGGGCCTCGGTATCATAGTTAGAAAACCACCCAACTTGACTACCGACGTTTGTACAACCCGTGTTCGAGTCCCTCTGGAAGCAGTGTGAGTTGTACTTGTTGGAAAAAAAAATACCCTGCGGTTGCCCCAGCTGCTAGCAGAAATGGGTACCACCAGGGTAGTACTCTGGGAAGGTGAGGAATGCCGTCTCGTATTGGGAGTTTCAATGCTTGAAGCGACACTATCCATAAGCCTCCGAACAGTTCTGGATAGGCGGCCGAGCACATATGAGTGAAAGCTGGCGTGCTAAGACGCCGCATCAAGTCTCGTACCTTTACCTTTACCTTCACCTTCACCTTCACCTTTACCTTTACCTTTACCTTTACCTTTACCTTTACCTTTACCTTTACCTTTACCTTTACCTTTACCTTTACCTTTACCTTTACCTTTACCTTTACCTTTACCTTTACCTTACCTTACCTTACCTTACCTTTACTTTACCTTTACCTTTACCTTTATCTTTTACTTACACTTACGCTTGCCTTGACCATTATCTTTGCCTTTACCCTTACTATACCTTTACATTTATCTTATCTTATCTTTAACTTACACTTACCTTTACCTTTCTTTACCTTTACCGTTACCGTTACCGTTACCTTTGCCGTTACCTTTACCTTTATCTTACCCTTACCCTTACCTTTACCCTTACCCTTATCCTTATCCTTATCCTTATCCTTATCTTATCCTTATCCTTATCCTTATCCTTATCCTTATCCTTATCCTTATCCTTATCCTTACCTTTACCCTTACCCTTACCCTTACCCTTACCTTTACCTTTACCTTTACTCTCCAGATTCTGACTTACTTCGACCAAACTAATTCCAGGGCTACGAATGGAAGGTGGAGCAAGATCTTGATTTTCTCTGCTTCATTGACTCTACTCTAATGCAATCGATCAGCTCTGTGTCGCTACCCACTCCCAACCCATGCGAAGTATTCAGGTACCAGTTTGAGAACCTCTGCAGCATGTACATTTTTGTGCTACAGTACAGACGCCACAGGATATTATAATTATCAATTTATTATATGGTCAGTGACCAGGAAATAAGGAATGAGCCGGAGGAAAAAAAAAACATTGGGGTAAAAAAATCGTAGTGCAACAAAATTACAAAAAGAAAATTTAATAAAAAAAAAACACACACACATAACCTAATGCAGAAATGGCAATAATTACATTAATAATAATAATATAAAAATCATAATTAATAATTAAAATAATGCAAGATCTGAATAGAAAAAAAACCTAATTATTTTTACTAGTGCTTGTCTTACCACTAAATTGAGCATCGTTAAAAATACATGCTTTAAGAACAAAAAAATAACATAGAGACAGAAGCGTAAGATAAATACTCCTGATTAATGATTAATAATGTCAATAGTTGAGTAAATTGGTTAAAATTATATGTAAGGAAAAACTGCAAAATTAAAGCGCTAATTGTGAGAGTAAAGTATTGACTGTTTACTGTCACTGTTGTGATACATTCGCAATTTTAATTGACACATTTTGTTGATCGATTGTCTGTTGTTGTTTGATTATACAAATTGCTTGTTGAAGTAATAATTATTGCTTATCAGATTGTTAGTTAGAATTGTTTGCGTCTTTTCTTCTGTTTGGCTCGTCTTTTGGGGATTTGTCACAATTTTGTGACAAGATCGTAGATGATATAAATTAATTGGTTGAAAATGTTGGGGTAAATAATTACAACAATAAATCTTCCGGTCAATATGGCTGATAGGTGGCAATGAACAGTTGAGGTACTGTCTGAAAAGGTTCCTAGTCGCAGTTTTCTCATATTCCAAATCCGGCTTGTTGCAGGAGCTACTGAGATTAGTGCTCTGTGCACACCGTGAGATGTGTGTTTCATCGGATGGTGTTTCTATATTCAGAATGCTTACGATGAATGATGATATCGTATGACGAAGGACAGTGCAGTTGTTTTCACTGTCGGTGCCACTATGCCTAATGTTTTTGGCGTGTGCAATGTTTGCTACGATGGGGACTGCAACTGCTTTTCCTTGTTTGGATTTTCGATGAGATGTTAATTCTGATGATTCCATTGACACGGGCGGTTGAGCAATTATGGATTTTTATTCGTTTGCAGTGATACCGGGGCCTTCGATTAAAACTATAACTACGTCATCCACGAATTGTTTTAAAATTCGCTTTCGGTGCAAAGACACAGAAAAGAAAATGGACGGAAAGCAATCCTATCCTATCATATCCTATCCTATCCTATCCTATCCTATCCTATCCTATCCTATCCTATCCTATCCTATCCTATCCTATCCTATCCTATCCTATCCTATCTTATTCTTTCCTTTCCGTTTCTTTCCTTTCCTTTCCTTTTCTATCCTATCCTATCCTATCCTATCCTATCCTATCCTATCCTATCCTATCCTATCCTATCCTGCCCTGTCCTGCCCTATCTAATCCTATCCAATCCTATCCTATCCTTTTATATCCTCTCCGTTCCTTTTATTTCCTATCCTTTCATATCCTTTCCTATCCTATCCTATCATATCCTATCCTATCCTATTCTTGGAACCAGTTTGATTACAGTCAGAAATTCCCCATATCCGCTCACCACTTGTCACAGTATTTGCTAAAATGTATCAGTAAATTATGGTGATACGGTCGCTCCGTCCACGTCCTACTCGACTGCACAAGCGACGATTCCAAACCTCCTTTGGTTTAAAGGAATCTTACGACATGTGTATCAGGTAACAGCTGCTCTACTTCTTTTCCCCTCTCACCGTGAGTCAGTAACATACAGCTGACTCCTTGCGTCCGTGTCAGGGAGATAAAGCGGATCAAGCCTCTACTTTATTTCCTTGTGGTGCATTTAACAACAGACAGACCAATCCGGCCATGCCAGAGGGGATGTAACAATTTTATGCCAAAGCACCATGTTCTCGACAGAAAGACGCAAATAACGACACAACCAAACAGCGCCAGCGTAACGTCATTTTAAGAACGGACGATGAAAAGGAGCAGTATTTGGGAGTACGCCACTTATTTCCCGCAGCAGGATAATTATCGCTTTTGTTTCCCACAATCGTTGATCATTCTCCTCCATCTACCACAATCTCGTTCTTCTTTCCTTCTTCATTTGCTTTTCAGCGTCGAGAACAAATATAACTTGCGGTCTTTTGCACTGTTTTTTTTTTTTTTGGTCTCTACCGCTATTATGTTTCTTACAATTTCTAATATTTCATCAATCCATTTTTTTATGGTCGGCCCTTGAGTCTTGTGTTATCGCGTCCATTATTTGTAGGCTCATTGTGTAATTTTCAGATTATTGACCATTGTTTCGTTTGTAAGCGTTAACTCTTAAATCAGGGCAAAAATGTCTTTCTTAGCTTGCAGGTAATAAGGAAGTACTAACATCAATGAAACACACATCGCCCTCATACTGAAATGTAGCTTTAATTAATACCGCAAAGTTCGCAAACGTTTTTCTCCCTGTCCTCACTTTCCAGCATGACATGTTTGAGTGTTTCCTTTAAATATTTCACATCCTCCGTGCTGGCGTACACTGCACCGACTGGCGTTAGTCGTCATAGATCAACGCAATCACCTCCCTCGCATTATCCATCAGTTTAATTGTTCTATTTTTGTCTAACGCGTGTCAGATCGTTTACGATTTATTATCTCACTCTTCTCTTCCCCCCCCTCTCTCTCTCTCTTTTCTATCTCTTTTCTCTCTCTCTCTTTCTCTCTCTCTCTCTTTCTTTTTCTGTCTCTCTCTGATTATCTTTTTTATCTGTACATTTTTTTTACCGGGGACAAGGACTATAAACTTCAACAGTAGAGAAGACTGGCTCAATGGATGAGCCATGGGACAAACAGGGAGAGATCTATTTAAATATGGACAAGGCCAAACCCCCATGATAACATAAACAGTTTAACCAGAATAAACCAAACCCCCATGATAACATAAACAGTTTAACAAGAATAAACCAAACCACCATGATAACATAAACAGTTTAGCAAGAATAAACCAAACCCCCATGATAACATAAATAGTTTAACAAGAATAAACCAAACCACCATGATAACATAAACAGTTTAACAAGAATAAACCAAACCCCCATGATAACATAAATAGTTTAACAAGAATAAACCAAACCCCCATGATAACATAAACAGTTTAACAAGAATAAACCAAACCCCCATGATAACATAAATAGTTTAACAAGAATAAACCAAACCCCCATGATAACATAAACAGTTTAACAAGAATAAACCAAACCCCCATGATAACATAAACAGTTTAACAAGAATAAACCAAACCATCATGATAACATAAACAGTTTAACAAGAATAAACCAAACCACCATGATAACATAAACAGTTTAACAATAATAAACCAAACCACCATCTTGAGACTGAGAACCGGTCATGTACCATAGAATAACCACCTCAATAGAATACAAGGAAACCAAACTCCGGCTTGTTCACTCTGTGAACACCCACATCTATAGAATTCAAAAAACACCAAACTCTAGCATGTGTACTCTGTGAACACCCACATCAATAAAATACACCGAAAGCAAACTCCAGAATGTCCACTCTGTGAACACCCACATCAATAAAATACACCGAAAGCAAACTCCAGAATGTCCACTCTGTGAACACCCACATCAATAAAATACACCGAAAGCAAACTCCAGAATGTCCACTCTGTGAACACCCACATCAATAAAATACACTGAAAGCAAACTCCAGAATGTCCACTCTGTGAACACCCACATGAATCAGTAGAACATCATCTTGTTGGCTGTCTATAGCTCACTGACATCAGAGCAACTCTACTTCCTCAAAGACCTGATAAATGGAAGACTTTGTTCGGAACTACAAGGGAACTCAGAAATACCTGCAGATATTACTTGCATTGGGCCGAATGGCGTTACCTTGCAGGCTTCTGGCTCCATAAGAACAATAACAACACGGAGGGCTAGCTCAAGTACACATAACGTAAGCTATTGGAATTGCATGAATGTATCTAAGCTTTTCCAAGCCGGTAAGAAGTGCATGAAAGACAAACCTTTAACTCCGTACACACTTTAGTGTCTCCAATTAAGCTCTTTAAACAAACTGAGAATTAAAATAAAAGTATTTACAACCTTGATAGATGTTACAACAAACTAAGGCACTAGAGTCGACAGTAGCAAGGCTAATGGCAACACACGTAGTTAAGGTATCGGAAAGAGAGAAAAATACATCTTTTTTTTTATTCCCACTTTTACTACTTATTCTTCTCTTTCCTCTTCTCATTATTCTTTGGTTCTTTGGTTTTTTTTTATTATGGAAGACCCCCAGTATCACTGCAAACGAATTAAAATTCATAATTGCTCAACCGCCCGTGCCAGTGGAATCATCCGAATTACTAACTCATCTCCCAAACAAAGAAAGGTAGCTGTAGTCCCCATCATAGCAGTCTCAGCCCACGCCAAAAGACATAAGGCAAAACCGCACAGAAAGTGAACAAAGCCAACTGTTCCCTGTCATGCGATATCATCATTCATCGTGAACAATCGGAATATCGAAACATGATCAAAACGTATGAAACACACAGCTCACGGTGTGCACAGATCACTTAACTCAGTAGCTCCTGCAACAAGTCGGACTTGGAATATGAGGAAACTGCAACAAGGAACCCTTTCAAACATAGCTTTCAATGGTTCCTGCCGCTTATCCGCCATATTGACCGGAAGTTCATGTCCTCCTGAAAATGATGATCGTCATATTTTTTTTAATGTATAGCGCTTGATGATGTTTTGACATCGTTTTTGACTCCAATACTGAACATATAAAACACAGTTAGTCGTCATATTATCCCCGTCGCACATCAAACAACAGACAGTATGATTAGCGTATGGCCGGTCTTGGGATATACGATGAGCCATTATGATGACGTAACACATATAACAATGGCTGCGCCCATAGATTCCTGATTACGCTAGTGAATGCAGCCTACAACGAACGAAACACGGTATGCAGCATTAGGTTTTATTCTTTTTAGTGGCGATGCATGACTCCTTCAATAACAATAGTGCAGAAACAAAAAATATATGACGGTGCAACCAACAGTATCAAAGATAATCAAAAGAAGGCGGACATAGGTCGACAAAATGATAGGAATAAATATCCATAAAATCTCATAAATGAGACACAACAGGAAAAAGAAAAAAAAAGGCCCACCTCATGAGATACTGAGAATACTGACTGACAAGAGGGTAAAAAATAGCAGGTACAGACTCTCTCACTGAGATTGAAAAGCTCATGCAGAATAGGAGCTTTTAGTAAGGTATACTACAAGCCCTGTGTGATGGCACTTGAATTATTAGACAGAAAAACATATTTTAGTTACATTACTAAACATATGACAATACGTGGTTTGATCTTTTACATGGCAAGAAAATAGACTACTTGCAATATGGTCCAGTGTAACCATGCATAATACAACAACTAGGACAACAAGTAACTTTAAGTCAGAGCTTTTTTAACATAATTTTTTTGGCTCATTAAAGAATGCATTACCTAAACATTGTCTGTCTTTTTATCATTATTCTTTATGTTCTTTTACTACTTCCTCTTGTTCTTGTTCCTCTTCCTGTATTTCTTCAATTTCTTTTACTTCTTTTCTTCCTCATCATCTACTATCACATCTTCTCCTACTGTTTACACTGTTAGACTTCACTCTAAATAAGAAAGAAAACATTGGTCAGCACAAAGTTGTACAACATGCCACGGCAAGTTAACTTCCACAAGAGCCTTCTCTGTTATCCAATGTTAGTGTTTCGTCAATAACTCTCGCCTTTCTCTCACTTCTTTGATCCAAAACACAGAGCAAGGTAAGAACATATGCACTGGCTGCACCTTTCCTGCTATGGAACCTACCATTCCTATGGTCTGACGGAACTTCAGGGGCGAGAACTATACCTCTTTCTTTGAGATTGTTATGTTTCCTACTGTTTCGAATATTCCGTCAATCCATCTTTTTCGTGGTCGGCCTTTGGGTCTGGTGTTCTCGGGACGTTTTTGAAAGCTCGTCGTGTTGTGTTTTGATCTTTCTGCCTTGCCACGTGACGAAACCATTTTATCTTTTTTTTTATATATATATATCATTTGGCGGGGGTTATTCCTAGCTTTTTTTCTCAGTTCTCAATTTCCGATCTTATCTCTTAGACTGTTTCCTGTCATTTGTCTAACATATTTTATCACAGAAAAGGTCGTTTTCTTATTGTTCTTGTATCCATGGTCTAAGTCTAGACTATACAATTAATTGACAAATGTTAAATGCTTCTTGGAGTCGTTGGATATGGAGAACAAATAGAAATAACACACCAGCAATATCAAGTAAAATAAAGTCAAAGTTTGAAGATAAAAAGACACAAGAGAAAAGATTCAGCAGCATAATTTTGCTGGCTTACCCTGATGTCTGACATGCCATCTTGGTTGAATCAGCTTTAAGAGAAGCTTAACAGCAAGAGACTCTGGCAATAACTACCGAAGACCGGTGCTAGCGTAGTTACTAGTGGGGATATGTGTATGTATGCACGCGCGAGAGTGCGTGCAATTAAAGAAGTACACACAATTTTGTTTTAAATTAGGATGTCGATAATGAGGCTTCAAAAGATTGTTTTTATTGTAATGATGCTGTTGATGATTACAGCGATGGTAATCAAACATTTAGCACAAATGGATCTTTTCATCATTCTACAACTTCTTACGTGAATTTGCTAAAAATGAAACACACATAACCATCTGGCATATTACACAAATATTTTTGGCTTCGCAAATCGTTTAAATATTTTTTTTCCTTAAATGACCAGTTTTACTTTTACCTTGCAAGCCGCTGGCACACGTGGCATAAATTAACTTTACTCTCTGGTCCATTACAGACTTCATCAGCCCTCGACATCAACCTCGGTTACGGAGGGAAGATGTTAAAAATGGCTGAAGCTCAAATACATCCTAAAACTAGCCCCATAAAACGGTTGTCTGCAGGCTCATATTATTGCGGCCTGTCAGTTTCCATTAGTATAAACAGAACCATAGCCGATGTTAAAACGCCGCGATATTTAACAAAAACATTTCCCCGCCTTGTTGATACCATTCATAATTTCAAACGGGTCTTGTTGTTGGGCATAGAGCTATGGCTATTGTAATGATTCATTAAACATCGACCAAATCTTTGTTTGTCTGTCTGTTTGTCTGTCTGTCTGTCTGTTTCTTTTTTTTTGCGCCCACCAGATTTATATATTTAGCGAAATCCCCAGAAAGGCAATTCTGGAGTGAATATCACTTTCTTATATTGTTCACACTGATAACCACTTGCTCAGGTGTCCCCCGGCATATAGGCAGATATTCTCCGACTTCAGAAATACTCTCATATATATTTTTATAATAGAGTTATAACATTTGTTATAGATCTCTTTTGTTATTAATCGTGCCCGGGCGGCGGTCATTTTTGGTCTGCTCTTTTCAATTTCAAACTGCCATTTGTGCTTTAGCGTGCGCGAAGTGCAAACAGGGCCACCTATTTCTATCAGTTTTCCGAGGGTACTACACACAACCCGGAAACCAGGGAAGAGTAAAGCCACGAAGAAACCACGGATTTTATTTTTTGTAAAAATATTTTCCACCGCCTCGTGATGGGTATTGAGACCGAGACCTTTTTGTGCAGACACTTTTGACTTACCTCTGGACAATCCAGCTCTCCCGTCGACCCTCTGATTAATCAGAACATTATCTGCATCGTCCACGTCAAGGTAAAGGTAAAGTAAGAGACATAAATCTTAGCCCGCGAGTTTTCACCCATATGTGCTCGGTCGACTATCCAGAAGTGTTCGGAGACTTCTGGATAGTGCCGCTTCAAACATCGAAACTCACGATGCGAGGCGGCATTCCTCACTTTCCCAGAGTACTAACCTGGTACCTATTTCTGTCAATGGCTAGATCGACCGCGGGGGTATTTTTTTTCCAGCCACGAGTACAACTCACAAGCTTATTCCAGCGGGAATCGAACACGGGTTGTCCGAAAATCGCAGTCCAGTCGAGTGGTTTTCTAGTTTAAGTAAATTTTGAAACAATTTTTATAATATCGCAAAATAAACGGAACAAACTAATTTTGGTTAAAGTTGCAGCAATAGCGTGTGTCCACGAAATAATTCCTTATATTTCCTTTTTATTAACTGTAGAAGTGCTTTTACTTTCTTTAAAGAGACATTAGCATGAAACCTGATCATTTCGACAGTCGAGCCCTAATAGTTCTTTTACCTGTTTGACGTAAATATCAGGTCTACATTTTATTATCCGTCTATTATATACTAGGGGAAGTCAGGTCAGGTCCTGCTACTGCATGCAGTAAACAGTACAACCTGTGGCTGTCCTGCTGCCTTGCAGGTAAGCTCGGGAGAGTAAACGGCAAAGGGAGGGTACCCCGAAGTGAAACAACCCCACTGCCTTGTGGGTGAGATTTTTTAGTCAAAGACTAGCGGAGCCAACCGTAAACAAACCGACGGAAGGCACCGTCGTAACTTCTTTGTACAATCATGAATCGCCACATGTGAATCATGGACAATAGGACAACAGACAAGAAAATCACTGGAGTCTGTAGAAATGTGGTTTTACAGAAGAATGTTGAGAATACCATGGACAGCTAAGAAGAGTAATGAAAATGTTCTGAAAAAGGTCAAAGCAAAAAGAGAGCTAATTTCCAATATTAGGAAGAAACAATTATCATTTTTTGGCCATGTAATGAGAAGAGAACAACTGGAATATATTGTAACAACTGGAAACATTGAGGGACGAAGAGACAGAGGGAAGCAAAGAGAGAAAATACCAGACAGCTCAAGAGAATGGCTTGGCAGAAGGTCAACAACAGAAATGATAAAGAAATGTCGAGATCGAAAGTTATGGAAAGACATGATCACCTACGCCAGCAGGCCCGGTACTTGATGATAATGATGATACACTAGGGAGCCGCGATAGCTCAGTGGTTAGTGAACTGGACTACAAAGGACAAGAGGTAGGGCTCGATCCCAACCTACGTCTTCCGGGTTCACCCAGCCTTTAATGGGTACCGGATTTTTTTTTCTGGGAAAGTAAAGCGGCACGGGCGTAATACCGACCACATTACTCCAAAAATCATGTGCCGAAGGTCTGTAAAATTTATGGTCACTAACACCATATTCCCTATAAGCCACTTGGCGTCACAGGGGCTCTTTACTTTACTATTATATACTAGGCATTCAGTTGTTTCCTCAATCACAGCTCAGGGGAATGGGTGGTCTAAAGCAAAGACATCAGCCTTGAACAAGAATGCCCCAGGTTCGAATCCTACCACAGGCGGTGAGAATTTTTCTCTTTGAATTTGTAGTTTCTTCTTGGCTTTACTGGACAGTCGTCTCTGGTCAGTGAGATACGATATCTATTCCTTTCTGTTAAAAGCGAAAAGAAATAAATTCCATATGTGTACACTTTGAGCACGTTAAAGAACTCATGGCAGTGGCAAATAGAAAGAGTAGCCCAAAAATAACTGATGTCCGGTCAAAGGTTGTAAGCAGTTAGACATTTGCCTACATTGAAGAGAAATAGCAGAGACAGAGAATGAACTACAAGAGATGATAGACATAATAGTTAAAGAAGCAACAAGAAAGGTCTCAGTCTGAATAGTAGAAAACAGAAGTAATGGTCATATCGAAGAAACAATCATCACCATCATGCAGCATAAAAATAAACAGGACAATTCTGAAACAAGTGCAACGCGTCAAATACTTGGGAACAATAATAACATCAGCTGGAAGCTGCACCTCAAATAAAAAGCAGAATAGCTCAGGCCAAAATTGCATTTCAGAAAAGGAAAAATATCTTATGTAACAAATCTATGTCAATAGAAGTGAGAAAGAGAGTTCATCTGTGCTGTATAGAACCAATTCTGACCTATGGAAGCGAATCATGGACAGTAGACAAACAAATGAAAAAACGGTTAGAGGCCACAGAGATGGGATTTCTCAGAAGAATGTTGAAAATTCCCTGGACAGCTAAAAAGATAAATTAGGAAAATCTCACAGAGGCCAATACAAAAAGGGAGCTCCTAAAAACATCAGAAAGAAACCATCAACATTTTTCCTGGCACATCATGAGAAGTGGAAAGTTGGAATACTTGGTTACAATTGCAAAGTAAAAGGAAAGAGAGATCGCGGACGACAAAGAGAGAAAATAATGAATAGCTTGGTGTCATGGCATGGAAAACAGTCAACAACAGAACTCATACGATGCACTGTAGATAGAAGATTGTGTAAGGACATGATCGCCTACGTCAGCCGGTATGGCACATGATGTTGATGATAATGTTGATGATGGTGGTGATGATGATGGAAGACTAAAATATGTTGCCGACGACAAACGCATCCATGTATACTAACAGAAGAACATTATGAGGACAAATAAAGAGATCAAATGTAAATGGAACAAAATTATAATTGCGCGGTAAATTTGACACAAATTACATGTCAATTTCTCTATTTTGTGTGCACTTTGTTTGTGCTCTTTTATTCCCCATTACCCTAGTGTGACGATACTTGTGACCAATTACCATATCTTGTTTCTCTTCATTTTCTTGAACAGATCATTTCACTGACGTCATAGAAGATAGAAGTGAATGGATGTGGCTCTGAGTTAAATAACTTGTTTTTTACTTGTTAATTGCCATTTATTTTCTCCTTCTTGCTTGTTTGTCCAACTGTAGATGTAGACTGCTGTATTATGTATTGTTCAGTTCGGCAGTATATCCGACATCTTCATGGCATATCTTTAGACCGGGTTTGCCTTTAACTCACAAGGCCAATTTTGTTGTTTGGTTCCAGAATCAACAAATTGGAGTAGAACATTGTCAACTTTAGTTCTTTGACTCTGACAGTATACATTTCTGATAAGCATCAGCTCATGCACTGCGTCTTGTGCCCTCTTTATTTAGCTTCGTTGGATAATGACAAAAAACATCGTTCTTTATCTTTTACTTCAGTTGTAACGTTCACTGTCCGGGCGACTACTCTTCCTCCTCAATAGATCCTATAGTTATTCTAATAAGCGTTGATGCGTTGTATCTTTAGTTAACATTTTATGCTGCGACATTTACGACTCCTTGCCCGACTCATCCGATTCCAGTACATGATTTTTTTAGTACCATGTAGCTTTCCTTCTTTGATTTCTCTTTGGTTGACCAGACTGGTCATATAACAACCTGCACCATCAAAGCAAGAGATAGAGCAGAATGGCGCTCCATGGTAGCCAAACTTCGTTGCGGAGATGGCACTCGATGATGACCAGACGGATAACTGGGATATTGATCAATTCCTGCTCATTTACCTTGATCCCAATAAAGTCATTAGTCAGTTATAAGTCGGCGAATAAAAGAATAGAAATGGCAGAACACAGCTACTAAGTTTGAACAAAGGGAAAGTACCAAACAAACACCAGTGGGCAAGCAGATAACATACAGACGACGGTGCTGGATAGGGCACACACTGCGGAAGCCAACAGAGAATACAACACGACAGGCCATTTCAGGATTCGTGGCAAGGCGCTGTGCCACTGAGTACGGGTTCGATCCTGCTTTGGTTCATATTTTTTCCGGTTGTTGATTATTTGTCATTTTTTTCAGAGTGCTGTAAACATACCTCTTCCTCTGAATTGATTCGCTGATTATCGCCTCGGAAGTTTCCCTCTATAATAATATTCATTTATTATTATTTGTCTCCTTTCAGGAATACCAAGGAGAGGAGACAAAGTGGAAGGACAAAATATACGTGGAGGAGACAGGCAGATGTAGAAACAAAGTGGAAGGACATAATATACGTGGAGGAGACCGGCAGATGTAGAGACAAAGTGGAAGGACAAAATATACGTGGAGGAGACAGGCAGATGTAGACAAAGTGGAAGGACATAATATACGTGGAGCAGACCGGCAGATGTAGAAACAAAGTGGAAGGACAAAATATACGTGGAGGAGACAGGTAGATGTAGACAAAGTGGAAGGATATAATATACGTGGAGGAGACAGGCAGATGTAGAAACAAAGTGGAAGGACATAATATACGTGGAGGAGACCGGCAGATGTAGAAAAAAAGTGGAAGGACATAATATACGTGGAGGAGACAGGCAGATGTAGACAAAGTGGAAGGACATAATATACGTGGAGGAGACCGGCAGATGTAGACAAAGTGGAAGGACATAATATACGTGGAGGTGACAGGCAGATGTAGACAAAGTGGAAGGACATAATATACGTGGAGGAGACAGACAGATGTAGAAAAAAAGTGGAAGGACATAATATACGTGGAGGAGACAGGCAGATGTAGAAACAAAGTGGAAGGACAAAATATACGTGGAGGAGATCGGCAGATGTAGACAAAGTGGAAGGACATAATATACATGGAGGAGACAAGCAGATGTAGAAAAAAAGTGGAAGGACATAATATACATGGAGGAGACCGGCAGATGTAGAAACAAAGTGGAAGGACAAAATATACGTGGAGGAGATCGGCAGATGTAGACAAAGTGGAAGGACATAATATACATGGAGGAGACAAGCAGATGTAGACAAAGTGGAAGGACATAATATACGTGGAGGAGACAAGCAGATGTAGAGACAAAGTGGAAGGACATAATATACATGGAGGAGACAAGCAGATGTAGACAAAGTGGAAGGACATAATATACGTGGAGGAGACAAGCAGATGTAGAGACAAAGAAGGTTGGGAAGACATGTAACGATCTTAAAATAAACAGGAAAGCTTGGAAAGTCTTTTTCTTGAAGACCTGTGCTCCACGGGAAGTTGATAAATAAACACAGCCATTTATTTTTTAAAAATGTATGAGTACGTGATGTCAAAAGACTGACTAATTCGGAGTGGCAAGCAATCATGAACCGGTCTGGTTCCAAACATTTAAGTAAAATGTTTCATTGTTGACAGAGCTGTACACAAATAAACGTAAATATTTATAACACAAAAAATGCCATTTTGCTTCTTTAAATGGAATAAGTCACCGGCCGTCTACGGCAATATTGGCCAATCAGAAATTTCCTAGTCTAGATAGAGTGTTACGTGCGCGCGCCAGGGGTCGCTGTCTTGTCTGTCGAGGCTGTGGAACTCTGGGTACAAAACCTCGTTTTTCTGGCGCCAGTTTGCAGGACCAGGTTTGATAAGCAGAACACTGGAAACTTCTTTTTGGCAAAATTCTAGAAAATTTAACTAATTTTGCTTGATTTTCACCCTATCTTCGTTATAATCAGATCTCCTAACAACATTTTTTAAACAAGCTTGTGTGTCGATAAAACACACACACCAGGGGGCGCTGTGTCTCGTGACCTTTTAACGTTCATAACTTCAGGATTAGCTTGCCCCAGTGGTTCACAAAGTGAGGATGGGAGGGGATGTTCGTCTGTATGGGGGCTGAATAGAACAGATCATAATGAGGGGCATAATTGATGACTGTAGATGGTGGAACTAAGTAGGAAAAAAGATGATAATGAGTTATGGGAATAATGAAGTGATGATGAGATATGGGAATAATGAAGTGATAATGATGATGAGATATGGGAATAATGAAGTGATGATGATGATGAGATATGGGAATAATCGAGTAGTGATGATGAGATATGGGAATAAAGAAGTGATGATGATGAGATTATGGAATTGATGAAGTATTGATGATGAATTGATGGAATTGATGAAGTGCTGATGATGAGCTTATGGAATTGATGAAATATTGATGATGAGTATATGGAATTGATGAAATGCTGATGATGAATTGATGGAATTGATGAAATGCTGATGATGAGTGTATGGAATTGATGAACTGCTGATGATGAGTGTATGGGAGTGGTGAGGTGGTAATAAATTAAAATGTAGAATCAATGAATCGGTGATTTATATCGATGGTATTAGCAATAAGTTAATATAAAATTGTCATAATCATAATGAAATCATGATTTGGAGCTGTGAATCAGTAAAGGCATGATTTGGAGCTGTAAAATCATCAATAGATTCATGATTTGAGGCTTTCAGATCAGTGAAGTCAAGATTCGGAGTTGTAAAATCAATAAATTCATGATTTGGGGCTGTCAAATCAATAAAATCATGATTTGGAGTTGTGAGAACAATAAAGTCATATTTTAGAGCTACTGACATTTATTACGCACAAATCGACTTATAGCTAACTGCTTCTGCTAGGATTTTTAAAAACCATTCCAAATGCTACTCAACCTCAATGTAAAGTCAAGTACCCCAGTGGGTATGGAAAAATCCTGTATCTGAATATAGAATCTAGTGACTCGGGCAGATGGTGCTCGTAAACCTGGGAGGGCCGACCATCTAAGGGCAGAATCCCCCTACAGAAAAGATCACCTGCTGCCTTGCAGGAAGATTGGGGACAATCAAAGGCTAGGGAAAGCAAACCTGAATAAAATGCTGGCTGAAATCGGATGCACTGGGCCACTGGCGCAGAACACAGTGCAACGTTTTTAACGGGTGTTCAATCAGAGTGGATCTGGCAGACTCTAATTGTGATGTTCTATTTGTAACACACCTAACCTGACAGCTGAGTTCATGTGAGGAGCTGGAATCCTACTCTGATTGGGTCCTGATCGCAGAGAGAGAGAGAGAGAAGTACCCCAGTCACGCCAAGTGGCGTATAGGGAATATGGTGTTAGTGACCATAATTTTTACAGACCCGGCACATAATTTTTGAAGTAATGTGGTCGGTATTACGCCGGTGCCGCTTTACTTTCCAAGAAAAAAATCCTGTATCCATCTATGGCTGGATGAACCTGGAAGCCGTCGATCATGATCGAACCCGAAATCTTATCCTTTGAAGTCTAGTTGACTAACCACTGAGCCATCGACTTCTATGTGGTAGACCTCTAACGGGACAAGCAGTCTGGTCAAGCGAGTTGGAAAGGAAACCCGGTACCAAAATGACCGTTTAGAAGGAGAAATGTGCTGGGCCGAAAAGCGCAGAATTGCTGTAAACAATGCGTGGCCGTGCGGCTAGAACCACTGCTCCGCTGGCTGAAAAGCCGACGTTGGGTGTTCGAAGCCCGTGGTAGACAGAAAGGATTTTTTCTGTCGGGGGTGAAATAAAAATCCTGAGTCTCACACGTCGTGGCGACTGCTTGACCAAGCGGCCTTTATCCCTCTGGTTCTATCGCTGCCCCCCGTCATACACCAGCAATGGTACTACGTAACGTAAAGATAGTTTGTTTCTTTTTAATGACTGAACCTATCTATGCCTATTTAACATCTTTTTTTTTTTAAGAGTGGACAACGAAAAGAGGTCATCATTGTGTTAACGATGGAGAAGGTGAGGTAAAATAAACACAAAATGGTATTGAACAGTTGAACTAACGGAAAGACAAGACAAACTACAACGTTACGACAAAATCCTTCAACGGGAGAGGACAAAGTTAAGAAGTTACATTTGTTTATTTGAAGCTGTAAAGTTAATGATGGTGAGAGGGAGTAGCTATTTGGGTCAATGTACAGCTGTCTTATCTGGTGTCAATGTAAAGTTATCTTATCGGGTGTCAAAGTAAAGTTATCTTATCGGGTGTCAATGTAAAGCTGTCTTATCTGGTGTCAATGTAAAGTTATCTTATCTGGTGTCAATGTAAAGTTATCTTATCGGGTGTCAATGTAAAGTTATCTTATCTGGTGTCAATGTAAAGTTATCTTATCGGGTGTCAATGTAAAGAAAGTTGTCTTATCTGGTGTCAATGTAAAGAAAGTTGTCTTATCTGGTGTCAATGTAAAGAAAGTTGTCTTATCTGGTGTCAATGTAATGAAAGTTATCTTATCGGGTGTCAATGTAAAGAAAGTTGTCTTATCTGGTGTCAATGTAAAGAAAGTTATCTTATCTGGTGTCAATGTAAAGAAAGTTGTCTTATCTGGTGTCAATGTAAAGAAAGTTATCTTATCGGGTGTCAATGTAAAGAAAGTTGTCTTATCTGGTGTCAATGTAAAGAAAGTTGTCTTATCTGGTGTCAATGTAAAGAAAGTTATCTTATCGGGTGTCAATGTAAAGAAAGTTATCTTATCGGGTGTCAATGTAAAGAAAGTTATCTTATCGGGTGTCAATGTAAAGAAAGTTGTCTTATCTGGTGTCAATGTAAAGAAAGTTATCTTATCTGGTGTCAATGTAAAGAAAGTTGTCTTATCTGGTGTCAATGTAAAGCTTTCTTATCTGGTGTCAATGTAAAGAAAGTTGTCTTATCTGGTGTCAATGTAATGAAAGTTGTCTTATCTGGTGTCAATGTAAAGAAAGTTGTCTTATCTGGTGTCAATGTAAAGAAAGTTATCTTATCTGGTGTCAATGTAAAGAAAGTTATCTTATCGGGTGTCAATGTAAAGAAAGTTGTCTTATCTGGTGTCAATGTAAAGAAAGTTGTCTTATCTGGTGTCAATGTAAAGAAAGTTATCTTATCTGGTGTCAATATAAAGAAAGTTGTCTTATCTGGTGTCAATGTAAAGCTTTCTTATCGGGTGTCAATGTAAAGCTTTCTTATCTCTTTTAAATTGTCATCTTTACTCCTTTCAGCTGCATTGCTATTCTCAACATTCTTCTGTGAAAACGCATTTCTTCGACTCCTGCGGATTGACTGGTCTCTTGTCCAAGATACACTGCCATATGTCAGGACTTATTCTGTATTCATACATTATCCTTCCGAGTTGAAAAGCACATAGAGCTGAAATCATAATTCTCTACCATTGACGATTTGCTGCTGGTTCTTTGAGGTCTTGGTTGTCTCTTGG
This sequence comes from Megaustenia siamemsis, assembly GCA_032433765.1. Lineage (NCBI taxonomy): Eukaryota > Metazoa > Mollusca > Gastropoda > Stylommatophora > Ariophantidae > Megaustenia > Megaustenia siamemsis. The sequence continues at coordinate 76,655,130 of JAVIAB010000108.1, forward strand.
TCTCATGGTTCAGTCTTTCCTTGTTGTTGTTCTGCATTGTGATTCTCTTGGTCTCATGGTTCAATCTTTCCTTGTTGTTGTTCTGCATTGTGATTCTCTTGGTCTCATGGTTCAGTCTTTCCTTGTTGTTGTTCTGCATTGTGATTCTCTTGGTCTCATGGTTCAGTCTTTCCTTGTTGTTGTTCTGCATTGTGATTCTCTTGTCTCATGGTTCAATCTTTCCTTGTTGTTGTTCTGCATTGTGATTCTCTTGGTCTCATGGTTCAGTCTTTCCTTGTTGTTGTTCTGCATTGTGATTCTCTTGGTCTCATGGTCTCAGTATTTCCTTGTTGTTGTTCTGCATTGTGATTCTCTTGGTCTCATGGTTCATGTCTGCATTGTGATTCTCTTGGTCTCATGGTTCATTGTTGTTCTGCATTGTGATTCTCTTTCTCATGGTTAGTTCTGCACATGGTTCACTGTTCTGCATTGTACCAGATGGTCTCTCATGAATGTTCTGCCGGTTGGAAGTCTTTCTTCACTGATTCTCAGCACATGAGTCTTTCCTTGTTGTTGTTCTGCATTGTATTTCTCATGAGTCTTCTTTGTTGTTCTGCATTGTGATTCTCTTGGTCTCATGGTTCAGTATTTCCTTGTTGTTGTTCTGCATTGTGATTCTCTTGGTCTCACAGTATTCCTTATTGTTGTTCTGCATTGTGATTCTCTTAGTACCAGAGTCTCCACATGAAGGCTTCACTGATTCTCAGTCGATGTACCGGATTCTTGTTTTGAGTCAGACAAGGCTGTGTTCTGTCACCGGACTTGTTTTCACTTTACAGCGAATATATTATGAGATCAATAGTAGACAAAAAAGGAATTGAAGTCAACGGTCACAACATAAATAATTTGCGATATGCGGATGACACAGCCTTAATAACAGAGACAGAGAACGAACTACAAGAAATGATAGACATAAAAGTAGAAGAAAGCAACAAGAAAGGTCTCAGTCTGAATAGTAAGAAAACAGAAGTAATGGTTATATCGAAGAAACAATCATCACCATCATGCAGCATAAAAATAAACGAGACAAATCTAAAACAAGTGCAACGTTTCAAATACTTGGGCACAATAATAACATCAGATGGGAGATGCACCACAGAAATAAAAAGCAGAATAGCTCAGGCCAAAATATCATTTAAGAAAATGAAAAATATCTTATGCAACAAATCTATGTCAATAAAAATGAGAAAGAGAGTTCGTCAGTGCTATATAGAACCAATTCTGATCTATGGAAGCGAATCATGGACAGTAGACAAACAAATGAAAAGACGATTAGAGGCCACAGAGATGGGATTTCTCAGAAGAATGTTGAAAGTTCCCTGGACAGATAAAAAGACCAATGAGGAAGTTCTCAAAGAGGCCAACATAAAAAGGGAGCTCTTAAAAAACATAAGAAAGAGGCAATCAACATTTTCTGGGAACATCATGAGAAGAGGAAAGTTGGAATACTTGGTTACAACTGGCAAAATAAAAGGAAAGAGAAATCGCGGACGACAAAGAGAGAAAATTCTGGATAGCTTGGTGTCATGGCATGGAAAACAGTCAACAACAGAACTGATACGATGCACTGTAGATAGAAGATTGTGGAGGGACATGATCGCCTACGCCAACCGGCAGGGTACATGATGATGATGATTCTTGTTTTGATTCGTCTCTTATCAGTTCGTTTGAAATGTACTCATAACCCCCATGAAATCTGTTTGTTACTTGAAATTGTCAACAAAAACGTAGAATAATCTTCATTCTTTGGTATGCAGCCTTTGTCTGGACTACTTCACACCTCATCCTTTTATTGCATATTCATTATTTGAAAATATTACCTTTCCTTTACTTCTTCTACTTTTCCCTGCTACTGTTGCCTTACAGCGTCGAGGACATATTCCGTAATTCCCAAGCGCCAATGTGTTTTAATTCGTTGACCTGCTGCGGAAGAAAATACAAGCTATGGAGATGTAATATTCATCATCATCATCAAGTACCAGGCCCACTGGCGTAGGTGATCATGTCTCTCCACAGCTTTCGATCACGACAGTTATTTATCATTTCTGTTGTTAACCTTCTGCCAAGCCATTCTCTTCAACTGTCTGGTATCTTTTCTCTTTGCTTCCCTCTATCTCTTCGTCCTTCAATTTTCCCAGTTCTTACAATATATTCCAGCTGTTCTCATCTCATTACATGGCTTAAAAATGATGATTGTTTCTTTCTAATATTATAAATTAGCTCTCTTTTTGCTTTGGCCTCTTTCAGAACGTTTTCATTACTCTTCTTTGCTGTCCATGTAAAGTTATCTGAAGGTTTTGGGCCTCTCTTACTGGGATCATATCAAGAATGAACAAGTTCGCACAAGGATACAACAAGCAATTTGAGTATATGATGATCCATTGATTATTGGGACAAAAAAACGCAAAATGAAATGGTTTGACCACGTATCTCGAAGTTGGGGTCTAGTAAAGACCATTCTGCAAGGAACGGTAAAGATCTATGAGGAGAGGTCATCATCAAGTACCATGCCTGCCGACGTAAGTGACCATGTCCCTCCACAACTGTCGATCTTGACAGTTATTTATAATTTCTGTTGTTGACCTTCTGCCAAGGCATTCTCTTAAGCTGTCTGGTATCTTTTCTCTTTCCTTCCCTCTATCTCTTCGTCCCTCAATTTTTCCCATTTGTTACAATATATTTCATCTGTTCGCTTCTCATTACATGGCCACAAAATGATGATATATTGAGAGGTAGAGAAATGAAACTAATGCCAAAAAGTAAATAAGCCTCGACATAGCAGTCCTTATGAATGACTGAAGATAGTGAGAAATGGTGAAGGTTGACGAAGGTCTGTCAGCAGTGACCCAACGACCACAAGTGTTATGTGCCAAAGAAGAAGTCTTGTTATAATTATATCCAATTTACCTTAAAGAGGCCTCGGCGGTTGAGTAAAGGCGGCCTGGCGCTATACCCACCCCATCACCCAAAATTTTCGCAGCCATAGAAATATATGGTCATCAACACCATCCGCCTACCTAGCAAGGTAGGGGAGGGAACCTTTACTTTTTACTGTACTTACATTTACCACAAGTGGCATATCGGGGAAGTATTTGTATTTGCTATCACCATTACTTCTATCTTTGTAATGTTGAAGCTAGGATCTGTTCGTGTGTGTTAAAGTTGCCATAAATAGGAAAAATGTACCCAAAATCTTTAAAATCTCGACGATAAAAATATGAGAACATTTCTGAATTTGGAAACGATCTTGAAGACGAGGTGTCCAAGGGATATAAAACTGTCTACAGACTAAACTCAAAGAGCAACACAACACGGCTTTGACAAGGAGATGTATTCTGATTAGCAGTGTTTACTGGCATTCACTCGATGACTAAAGGAATACACCGCTTCGTCATCCGCCCTTTAAAGGACGTTAAGGGGACGTATCTGCGTTGTGTTGTGGTTTGCAGTATAACAATAATATTTGCGCCTTTCGGCCCAACACATCCGACTTCAGCACGACATTTTTAAGTATCGGGATGTCTTCCAACTTGATCCCTACTCGCTTGGCCAGACTAGACAGGTTAGTCTGTTACTGGGGACACCGCGGAGAGGTGGAGCAGGGTATGGATGAATCTGTTTTACCGATCCTGGAATTCACATCTATTAGCTGTGTGTAGCTGACAACTTCCAGCTGTGCTGTTGTTAGGCGCGCCTTCGCCTCCAGATTCGCAATTAATGTGAAGAAAAACACAAAACGGACTAAAAAGAGAGCGGCGACTCATAGCTGGCTTTTGAAAGAATCAGTGAAGTAAATTTATCAAAATTCCCAAGATTAAAAGAGCAGTTTGGCCAAGCTATTAGGCGTCGATTGGAGAAAGCAAAAACGGTACCCATTTTACGGCCTGAAGTCGAATGTTGTGGGATGTAAGACGCAGAATGTGTAGTTTGGTATTTTCCCGACACAGCGCCCATTTAGCGTCATTCTAGAGACGGACAACTAATGGGCGTAATTGCCATGCGTAAAAAGAAGAAGAGAGCACGGACAGGCATCGAGATGATAGTTTGCAATTATTATTTCATAATTTCTTCTTTCTTTTAATAGCGCTTTTATTATTTATATATATTTTTGGAGTACGTTTTATGCATTAATTTTTTTCTCTATTTAAATGAAAACTGTAAAGATATATTGGAGGTAACCAGATCTTTGCAATTACTTCTCTAGAAGTTGATGTCCCATTTTATTTTATATACAAAGCAAGTTAATGCAACAAATGACCAATGACCTTCAATGCGGGTTGTTTTTAAACTCAATCATGTGACTAAAGGTTTGTCACGTGATCTGCCCTCCCATCGCCGTCTAGTCACAGCAAGCCTCCTCTGCCCAGCAGCCATCTTGCCGGAAATGTGATCCGCCCCACACTGCGCATGTCAGTGCTCTCCCGCCGTTAATTATTTCCTGTATTGTTCCAGTCTCTGCTTCCATTTTTCCCTCGTTCACTTTTCTTTTTGTCTATTTCGTTGCCTTCTTCTCTTTCACTCGTTCACATTTACATTGCGGTTGTGAGTTTCTCAAGAGATTTATTCTCTTAAAAAATAACTGTTTCTGTTTATAAGGACTTGAACGGGGTCCTTCTCGCTTCCATTTTGAACTCTCCCCAATTAAGATAAGCCCTCGAGGTGTGGATTCAGTTGCTTTGGCTAAAGACATGAAACAAAAATACCAATTTCCTCAATTTCCTTTTGTCCTATTTCTCATAACGATAAATAGATGCCACATCTGAAATGAAGTAAATAGAAATGATGATTGCCAACATTTTTGAGACATCTGTTTTAATAAATTAGAAGAGGGCTCAAGGTTGGAGACATTGTTATAGAGGTAAGGGGCTCTACGCTCCTGGCACCTGATATCATCTCATGGTTATCTTCATCCCCCCCCCAACCCACAAAGAATGGGACATCAACTTCTATTTTTATCTTCATTACTTTTCCCAAATGGGAGCCGCGATAGCTCAGTGGTTAGTTAACTGGACTACAAAGGACAAGAGGTAGGGTTCGATCTCAACAGACGGCTTTCAGGTTCACCCAGCCTTTAATGGGTACCGGAATTTTTTTCTGGGAAAGTAAAGCGGTAAGGGCGTAATACCGACCACATTACCCCAAAAATCATGTGCTGAAGGTCTGTAAAAATTATGGTCACTAACACCATATTCCCTATACGCCACTTGGCGTGACGGAGGCACTTTACTTTTTTTTACTTTTCCCAAATACTTCTTTTGACAAGCTTTTTAATAACAATAAAGTCGCCATTAGAAAACGGAAGTTCTTCAATCATATCTCAACACTCTTCTCTACTCTGATCATGCCCTGAAAATTGACAATGTCTATTAACGTTACTGGACTTTGACCAATCGGCGAACAACAGAGCTGGTCCAGACCCCACTCCACCTTCCGGCGGTACTCCTGCAAACAGACTATTCAGCCAGGCCAAGCGAGAAGGGATCGAAGAGGAAAGGTAAACCCGGTATTACAAACTGTCAAGGTTCAGTCGGATGTGCTATGCCGGTAAGTGCAAATATAACACTAAAAGAAAAGGGAAAAAAGTAAGGAGCTTCGTCGCGACAAGTGGCGTAAAAGGAACATGATGTTAGCGACCATATTTTTTACAGACCTTTGGCACATGATTTTTGGGGTAATGTGGTCGGTATTACTTTACTTTCCCATAAAATATACCTGGGACCCATTAAAGGCTGGGTGAACATGGAAGCCATCGATCAGGATCGAACTCAACCTCTTGTCTTTTGTAATCCAGTTCCCTAACCACTGAGCTATCGCGGCTACAAAATATAACAGGATAGCTGTAAAACACAACAGAGGAAAGCTACGTCCACTTAACGTTCTTTTAAGGACGGATGATGAAGATAACTATTCAATCCTTTAGAAGTTATTGAGTGAATGCCGGAAAGATAAAGAATGAAGATTAAGGAAACAGAAATAATTTTAAAAAAAAACAAAGCATACAACAAGATTTAACTGCTTGACCAAAACAATCCTGCAGGAAATAGAACAGTGAACTATCATCCTCATCATCATCTTTGGGTGCCGTCTCCACATTGAAGGTTGACTACAATGGAGCACCATTTTACGCTGTCTCTTGTTTTGATAGTACACGTTGTCATGGGTTCATCTATTTACTTTTTATGTTATCAGTCCGCGTATGTCTTGGTCTGCCTCTGCCTCGTCTACCTTGAACCTTCCCTCCCAAGGTGACCTTCAATGGGATAGTGTGTCTCGTCACATGTTAAACACACTTTTCGCTGTACACTATGCGGTGTCCAAAACAACAGCGAACAGAGGGATAATTCAAACAAATTCAGAAGCTGGCACATACAAGCTCAGAGTGTAGAAATAGCTTAAATACATCATTCTGGTGTCACATGAAAACCTTGAAAATGAACTAAAGTATCAAGTAGACAATTTGTGCACGATTATAGAATCTTTAAGAAACACTCGCCATCTGGCTCGGTATTTGGCTATATCTCTTTCAGAAATTAACTCGTGATGACCAGTCCTTCTACCAAAATAACAGACCAATTGTTCTTCCACTACTTGATAATTATTAACTGATATTGTAGAGCATGTCAAGTCCGTATGTTCATGACATTTATTAATCATTGAGGAAGTGAGGACTGCTGAATTCGCCAATTTCTAAAGGAACTGTAGGATTGCTTTAGTTTATTCATTCTTCTAGTTTATGTGATATGATCTTTATCATTGATCTGAGGTTGTGCTGGCATTTGTGTTCACGTGTATATGACAATTGTACTGGAGTTGTGAAGTGATCATGTGTATGGGACCATCATCGTCATTATACTGAGAGTGTCTTCATTCCTTCTTTTCTCCCTTGCATCCATCCTTCCTTTCTTTTTTCATTGCTTTCTTTCTTTCGGTTTTTCCTTCCTTCTATTCTACTTTATTTCTTTCTTTCTCTGTTTCTTTCTTTCTTTGTTTATCTCTTTCTTTGTTTCTCCCTTTCTTTCGTTCTTTCTTTATTTCTTACTTTCATTCGCTCTCTCTCTCTCTCTCTCTCTCTCTCTCTCTCTCTCTCTCTCTCTCGTTCAAACACTTCATTATGTGAAGGAAATTTCCATTAATGTTGAGTTCACATAATCAGCGTTGTTCAACTGTCAGGGTTGATAGTGTTGTCCTGAATCAGTCAGATCAACATCCAAACACGATACAGCTGGAACCGTGAGCAATAAGAATGTAAATATCAACTCAAATGCAATCACGGCTCTGATTCACATAGAGAAGTGTTCTCGGCCGCTATTTTTTATTGCCACCAACTTGTTTGCCATTTTTGGCGCAGCATCATCTAGAGACATGTTAAAGTGTTTGTGAGTTTGTTTGATTAATATATAGCGTTCATTTCCTCTTTGCTGGAAACTGTCATTGTTTCTATTCTACTGCCAGTTTGGTTGTGTCAGGCTGTGGAATCACCGTGTCTTGTTTGTGAAAACTACAATTCAGCTCTTAGCATCATCAATCTGTATAGATGGAAGAAAGAATGAATAAAAGAACAAATGAATGAATAATTGAATTAATTAATTAATTAAAGAAAAAAAGATAAAGAAAGAAAGAAAGTAAGAAAGAGAGAAAGAAAGAAATAAAGAAATAAAGAAAGGAAAGTAAAGAAAGGAAAGAAAAGAAAGAAAGAAGGAAGGAAGGAAGGAAGGAAGGAAGAAAGGAAGGAAGGAAGGAAGGAAGGAAGGAAGGAAGGAAGGAAGGAAAAACGAAAGAAGAATTAAGGAAGGGAGAAGGGAAGGAAAGAAAGAAAGAAAGAAAGAAAGAAGGAAAGAAAGAAAGATAGAAAGAAAGATAGAAAGAACCGGTTCAAACCCAGTGACGCATATTGAATATAGTGTTTGTGTTTACATTTGTGTTGACATTAAATATATTTGTGCTAAATGGTCAGTATTACCCCAGTGCAGTATTTATTTCCAGGAAACATCAGATACCCATTTAGGATCACATACCGTCGATTCGGAGCATAAAGATAGAAAGAAGGAAAATTTACAAGAAATATAAAGTATAAGAGGAAACCAGACTTCCCCATTCCCATTCTATTGGTTGACAGCCAAGCGCGCGTGTCTTTGACAAGTCTCTATTGGCTCACACCGCATGCCTGGCGCGCTCTTGCCTGGAGACTTTCTCAATCGACAGTTTCCACTGGGTTATGGCTGTATTCAAGGGAAATGGAGGCCTCTTCCGTTTAACGTTGATGGCAGCTCTAAATGTATAGCCAGTTTAGGAGAAGGTAAAGAGTCTCTTTAGAGAGTAAAGAGAGGAAATATAGTAAAGAGAGGAAAGGGAGTAAAGAGAGGAAAGTGAGTAAAGAGAGGAAAGAGTGTAAAGAGAGGAAAGAGAGTAAAGAGAGGAAAGAGTGTAAAGAGAGGAAAGATAGTAAGAGTGTAAAGAGTGTAAAGAGTGTAAAGAGAGGAAAGAGAGTAAAGAGAGGAAAGAGTGTAAAGAGAGGAAAGAGAGTAAAGAGCGGATAGAGAATAAAGAGAGTAAAGAGATAGAGAAAACTATCAGTAATGACTGGCACATAGCTCAGATACATTGAGAGTAATACAAAAAATGATGCAACAATTATATATATACATATAATTATTAATCGATTTTTTCCCCTAGTGTGAGCATCAAGACTATACTCTTATATTGCTCAATAACATTCCGATCTTCTCCTTTATAACTCAGTATATCAGCTGAGATCACGAATTCTGTAATACCTGTCTACGAAGGCCCCTGGGTATTTTAAAAAAAGTAAATTATCATGAGATCATCAAAAATATAATACGATTAATGGCAACATAATTCCAGAACTCAGATACTCAGATGACACAGTCCACCTCTCAAACAAAGCAGAAAAATTAAAAGAGACAATTGAGTGTATTTTTTTAAATAAAATTACAGTTAAGAGCAAAACCTCTATCTAAAGACACAGAAAACAAAAATAATGTCCACTGAGACAAAACAACAAGCCAACCCAAAAACATCAGCAGTGAAGAACTTGAAATTGTAACAAACAATGCATGTCAGGGATCTGTAGTAATTAACAATAGAGAATGACAGAAAGAGATCAAAAAAAGGTTAGCAATAGCAATACAAAAAATTAAACGCTATGAAGAACATGCGACACAAAAGCAGCAAGGTAGTAAAATTAAACCTACAGAGGACATGTATCTTCCCGATAGCAACATACGGTTATGAATCAGGGACAGTGTCAGAAACAACAAGGAAGAAAATCTGATCATTCCAAACAAAATGTTTACAGAAAAATCAGTAAGACACCTTGGATAATGAAAAATCAGTAAGACACCTTGGATAATGAAAAATCAGTAAGACACCTTGGATAATGAAAAATCAGTAAGACACCTTGGATAATGAAAAATCAGTAAGACACCTTGGATAATGAAAAATCAGTAAGACACCTTGGATAATGAAAAATCAGTAAGACACATTGGATAATGAAAAATCAGTAAGACACCTTGGATAATGAAAAATCAGTAAGACACCTTGGATAATGAAAAATCAGTAAGACACCTTGGATAATGAAAAATCAGTAAGACACCTTGGATAATGAAAAATCAGTAAGATACCTTGGATAATGAAAAATCAGTAAGACACCTTGGATAATGAAAAATCAGTAAGACACATTGGATAATGAAAAATCAGTAAGACACCTTGGATAATGAAAAATCAGTAAGACACCTTGGATAATGAAAAATCAGTAAGACACCTTGGATAATGAAAAATCAGTAAGACACCTTGGATAATGAAAAATCAGTAAGACACCTTGGATAATGAAAAATCAGTAAGACACATTGGATAATGAAAAATCAGTATGACACCTTGGATAATGAAAAATCAGTAAGACACCTTGGATAATGAAAAATCAGTAAGACACCTTGGATAATGAAAAATCAGTAAGACACCTTGGATAATGAAAAATCAGTAAGACACCTTGGATAATGAAAAATCAGTAAGACACCTTGGATAATGAAAAATCAGTAATACACCTTGGATAATGAAAAATCAGTAAGAAACCTTGGATAATGAAAAATCAGTAAGACACCTTGGATAATGAAAAATCAGTAAGACACCTTGGATAATGAAAAATCAGTAAGACACCTTGGATAATGAAAAATCAGTAAGATACCTTGGATAATGAAAAATCAGTAAGACACCTTGGATAATGAAAAATCAGTAAGACACCTTGGATAATGAAAAATCAGTAAGACACCTTGGATATTGAAAAATCAGTAAGACACCTTGGATAATGAAAAATCAGTAAGACACCTTGGATAATGAAAAATCAGTAAGACACCTTGGATAATGAAAAATCAGTAAGACACCTTGGATAATGAAAAATCAGTAAGACACCTTGGATAATGAAAAAACAGTAAGACACCTTGGATAATGAAAAATCAGTAAGACACCTTGGATAATGAAAAATCAGTAAGACACATTGGATAATGAAAAATCAGTAAGACACCTTGGATAATGAAAAATCAGTAAGACACCTTGGATAATGAAAAAGAGCAATGAAGACATTAAAAAAAAAAAGAAGTAAAAAGCTCCCGTCACGCCAAGTGGCGTATAGGGAATATGGTGTTAGTGACCATAAATTTTTCAGACCTTCGGCACATGATTTTTGGGGTACTGTGGTCGGTATTACGCCCGTGCCGCTTTACTTTCCAAGAAAAAATCCGGTACCCATTTAAGGCTGAGTGAACCCGGAAGCCGTCGGTTGGGATCGAACCCTACCTCTTGTCCTTTGTAGTCCATTCCACTAACCACTGAGCTATCGCCTAAAGACATATTTAAGGGTTTCATAAAATAATTCAATAACAAAAACATTAAAAAGAATTGGCTAATAAACACCATTAAACAGAGGAAATTAAAATACTAAGGCCAAGGACACAGTGGGCTGGGAAGAATAATAATGGAAGGTATGATTCCTGGGCGACAGATCAAGGACAGACCAAAAACAAAAAGGGTGGTTTTAAGACATCAAGGAGACCTTGAATTTGACAGAAGAAGTGTGAGACCTGGCTAGAGATAGATTCTTTCCAACGGGTTGTGGTGAATGCAATATTCGGTAGGAGATCTGTCTAGAGACATAAATTTTTTTTCCGACGGACTGTGGTGAATGCAATACTCTGTAGGAGATCTGGCTAGAGACAGAGATTCTTTCCGACGGACTGTGGTGAATGCAATATTCTGTAGGAGATCTGGCTAGAGACAGAGATTCTTTCCGACGGACTGTGGTGAATGCAATATTCTGTAGGAGATATGGCTAGAGACAGAGATTCTTTCCGACGCACTGTGGTGAATGCAATACTGTAGGAGATCTGTCTACAGACAGAGATTCTTTCCGACGCACTGTGGTGAATGCAATACTGTAGGAGATCTGTCTACAGACAGAGATTCTTTCCGACGCACTGTGGTGAATGCAATACTCTGTAGGAGATCTGCCTAGAGACAGAGATTATTTCCGACGGACTGTGGTGAATGCAACGTTCTTCACTGAACATGCGACCTGATAATGATGCTAATTGATTAATGAAACAGAGTATAGATTTTATATTTCTACTTTTTTTTTCTCTCTAATAATTTGACCCAGACAGAGACGTTTAAGATCGTCATTATTTTCTTGTTTAACCAGAGAACTTCTTTGTTTCGTCCATATCCGTTAAAACTAGGTGCTCGGCCTCAACTAGATTTTCGATCAGAGACCATCAGAAGGGAAGAAAAGATCAATTTCAACGTTCTTAAATGTGTTTGAAGCGGGTAACTATCTTCTTGTTGGGAGAGCGAGTGAGTGTTATGTGTATGTATATACATATATATATACATAGGTTTATGTGAATGTGTGTGTGTGAAGGAGTACACCTCTTCATCATCCGCCCTCAAAAGGGCGTTAAGTGGGTGTGTCTGCGTTGTGTTGTGGTTTGCAGTATAACTGTGATATTTGCCCATATCGGCCCAACACATCTGACTTCAGCGTGACACTTTTGAGAACCGGGTTGTCTTTCCACTTCGATTCTACTCGCTTGGCCAGACTAGACAGGTTAGTCTGTCACTGGAGGCACTACGGAGAGGTGGAGCAGGGTCTGGATGGTTCTAGTTCACAGATCCTGTCTCAAGCCATCAGCTGTGGATTGCTGACAACTTCCAGCTTTGCTGCTGTAAGGCGCTCCTTCGCCTCCGATGACGATGATGAAGAAGAGAAAGGGGATAGTGATGATAGTGATGAAGAAGAAGAAAAGAAGAAAGAGAAGAAAAAAGAAGAAAAAGAAGAAAAGAAGAAAAAAGGAGAAAAGAAGAAGTAGAAGAAACAGCCGATGACCCTTGGATTGTGAAAGAAAAGACTCCTTTCTTTAAGTCATCTCTATTTTTAAAAAAAGTGCCCCGTCACGCCAAGTGGCGCATTAAGAATATGGTGTTAGTGACCATGATTTTTACAGACCTTCGGCACATGATTTTTGAGGTAATGTGGTCAGTATTACGTCCGTGCCGCTTTACTTTCCCCCAAAAAAATCCTGTACCCATTAAGGCTGGATGAACCTGGAAGTCGTCGATCAGGATCGAACCCGAGCTCTTGTCCTTAGTAGCCCAGTTCATTAGCCACTGAGCCATCGTGGCTCCCAAGTCTTCTTTATGTTCCTAGTATAAACTTAAAAAATATATATATTTTGGAATCCACTTGTTTTATTCTCTGCTACATTCTACTCAACACAGAAGCAGACCATAATGTGGGTCTCCCATTAATTTATTTATGTCTCTCTTTGTGACGACATGAAACCATTCGATATTGGTTTTTATTATTTTCTCTTTGAACAGAGAGTGCAGATATTACTCAATTATTCATGTTTGTTTCCTTGTCCTAACACGGGCTAATAATCCACTGATTTATGTTTATTCATTTATCAATGTAACTACCAAACTTTTATTGATGAAGGCAAATATTTAAACAAAATATATTTTCTAACAATTTGATTTAGTCTTTTATACGTTCCTTCCTCCACTCACTCTCTTAATCATTCTAATCTCACACGTTTCTCACTCACAAACATCGATCAGTCACACGCTTTTTCATTTATTTACATATCACTTAACTCTCCTATTCTTCACTTCTTTACTCACTCACTCACATATACGTTCACTGAATCACTCACTTTCACACTGCAACATTTTCTCATTCGTTCAATCATTCCCTATACGCTCTATCAAACATTCAACAATGACATTATCCCCCCCCCCACCTTCCCTAACATTATTTCTTCTCACTCACTGAAATCCTCATTGCTTTCATCAAAAGTTTATTAACTCACTCGGTCATTAACGCATAACTCACTCAACCACTAACTCATTAACTCGTTTAACCACTAGCTCAAAAACTCATCCAACTACTAACACATTAACTCACTAAACGATAACTCATTAATTTGCTCAACTACTAATTCATTAACTCACAATCAACCACTCACTCAATATCTCACTCAACCACCAACTCATTAATTTGCTCAACTACTAATTCATTAACTCACAATCAACCACTCACTCAATATCTCACTCAACCACCAACTCATTAATTTGCTCAACTACTAATTCATTAACTCACAATCAACCACTCACTCAATATCTCACTCAACCACCAACTCATTAATTTGCTCAACTACTAATTCATTAACTCACAATCAACCACTCACTCAATATCTCACTCAACCACCAACTCATTAATTTGCTCAACTACTAATTCATTAACTCACAATCAACCACTCACTCAATATCTCACTCAACCACCAACTCATTAATTTGCTCAACTACTAATTCATTAACTCACAATCAACCCCTCACTCAATATCTCACTCAACCACCAACTCATTAATTCACTCAACCACTAGGAAGCGAAGGCGCACCTCACAGCACCAGAGCTGAAAGTTGTCAGCGACCCACAGCTGATGGTTTGCGACAGGATATGTGAACCAGGACCATCCAGACCCTGCTTCACCTCTCCGTGGTGCCTCTAGAAACAGACTAACCTGTCTAGTCTGGCCAAGCGAGTAGGGATCAAAGAGGGAAGACAACTCGGTATTCAAAAATGTCATGCTGAAGTCGGATGTGTTCGGCCGAAAGGCCCAAATATTACAGTTAAACTGCAAACCACAGCACAACGTAAACACGCCCAATTAACCTTGTTTTAAGGGCGGATGACGAAGAGGTATATTCCTTTAGTCATCGGGTGAACGCAAGTAAGCAAGCACTCAACAACTAACTCAATATCTCACTTAACCACTAAATCATTAACTCATTAACTCACAATCAACCATTAACTCATTAACTCACAATCACCCACTAACTCATTAACTCACTCCCACACTTGTTTACACCTCTTACAATTTCATTTTCTTACAAACTAAACTCCCTCTCTCATTCACTTTAATCACGTAAATGTTCATCCACTCACACTTTCACTCACTCTTTAACCAAAATCCACAATGTCCCTCCCATACAAACAACCTCACAACTAACCAACTCACGCAATCTCACATACACACTCACACCACTCACACACACGCACACAAGTACATACACTAAATAACACGCCCCTCCAAAACAAAAGGGAAACATCGCGGGAATTCCCACAGCGCTTGTTAATGAGCTCGCTCTGCGCGGATTTCGTTGTCATGGTTACAGGAAACATTGTCAGAGGGTGGTCGGGAATCCCCGTTGTTCCGGGTACTTTTCTTGGCCGAACGGAAGACAGAAGATGTGAAATGCTTGAATAAATGATAGATGAAGGTGTTTCATGAATGAAGATACGCACGAGAGAAAAGGAGTGTCAGAGAATTGTGAATAGTAAATAGTCGTCCTGAATTTACTCGGGAAAAAATACATTAATAGTTTTTGTGCTTGCCAGTAATTTTTTTTTTAGTATTTAAATACGTTTTAGCTCACATTTATTTTTACCCCAAAATTGGAAATAATAAGTGGAGAAATAATACTTGAAAAGGGAGGGAACTTGAGTAAATGGTTGTTACTTTTCTTCGGTTGATTTTTTCCTTCTAAAATTAACTACAGACTAGAGGGGTCAGAAATAAATGGAGAAGACATGAACATCGAATGATGCAAGCACAGTGCTGCACAGTTTGATACGTGACTCAAAGAAAGGTCACCCCGAAACGGTTGTATAATATATTGTGTTGCAGTGTTTACAACTTTTGGCTCGACAATTCTGATGTCAAATTGGC
The DNA here is from genome assembly GCA_032433765.1 of Megaustenia siamemsis. Taxonomy (NCBI): domain Eukaryota; kingdom Metazoa; phylum Mollusca; class Gastropoda; order Stylommatophora; family Ariophantidae; genus Megaustenia; species Megaustenia siamemsis. The sequence goes on from JAVIAB010000108.1 coordinate 76,670,468, forward strand.
GATTTCTTGGGACGATTGTGTCTTCCTTCTGGGATTCGAACTCACAGAGTGAGGGCAGAAGTCTGTGTCTGTGCGCGGCACGAGGAGGTTGAGCGGGATCTTGGTTATTTAGAGTTTTTGATTGACGAAAACCCGTGTAGAGGGTTAGTGTGGAATCTTGGTTACTTAGAGTTTTTTATTGGCGAAAACTCGCGTGGCGGGTTAGTGTGGAGTCTTGGTTATTTAGAGTTTTTGATTGGCGAAAACTCGTGTGTGTGTGGGGGGGGGGGTTAGTATGGAGTCTTGGTTATTTAGAGTTTTTGATTGACAAAAACTCGTGTAGAGGGTTAGTGTGGAGTCTTGGTTACTTAGAGTTTTTGATTTGCGAAAACTCGCGTGGCGGGTTAGTGTGGAGTCTTGGTTATTTAGAGTTTTTGATTGGCGAAAACTCGCGTGGAGGGTTAGTGGAGTCTTGGTTATTTAGAGTTTTTGATTGGCAGAGACTCATGTGGAGTGTGAGTGGGGTCTTGGTCATTTAAAGTTTTTAACTAGCAACGTCTGAGTGTCTTACATATTATAGTTCCCATGGGGGAAGGAAAGCAAACCGTCGGCATTCCGAATCACTAGACCGATAGGTGCTAAACACAGTGCAACATAATTGGTTGATAAACAATTTAGTAAGAAGTTTTTATCCAATTGCGTCACTCTTAATCGGTGACTGTAAAATGACATCTCGGAACTGTTAGACGGTAGAAGGGTTAATATTTTCTCATTCTTTTCCATAAGCAAATCGACACAGCTTTCAACTAAACGCCTTGTGGTGTTAGCAGGGCTAGTTGCAAAGTCGCTCCTTTTGCGCTGTTCGCTGTCTCCTTCCACGTGATGCGCTAAGTCTGGACCAAACTTCATATTTGTTTCCATTGTTTCCTGCCATTGTGATCTTATTCTGTTTCTCATTCTATTTTTTGCTGTTGTTCCTTCTTTCTTCACTTTGTCTTGTACCAGTTCAAGCGTCGAGAGAAATACAAAGTTGTGGTTATCGCCCTTTTGACGGCTTCAATCATTGTAAAGTGAAGATCTACAACGGTTCTTTGTTGCTGTCTGTCCATCTTACTCTGGGTATGCCTCTTGCTCTTCTCCCTTCTCCCTTCTCCCCTTTTAATACATGCTTTGTTTGGTTAGGAAGGATTCTTTGTAGATGGGCAAACCAATTTATTTGTTCTTTCTCTATGTAGTTTCATCACCGAGTGCCGCCTCCACATCGAAGGTTGGCGGCTACCAAGGAGCGCCATTCCGCTCTGTCTCTTGCTTTGATAGTGCAGGTTGTCCTCGGCTGTCTTGTCCATCTTTTGTTGTTACTCGTGCATGTTAGTCTTGGTCTGCCTCTGCCTCTATTACCATGTATTTTCCCTTCCAATATTACTTTTAGTAAAGGAGTAAAGGCATCAAGATGCATAGAGATGCGAAGCTGCTGTAAAGCTGATCATATTGACAATATAAAAAAAAAAAGAGGAAGAAAAAGTGGTATGGTAACAGCTTTACGTGGTAATTAACAAAACAAAAGTCGACGTTTCAGCCAATTAGACCTTCAGCTGGAACAACAAACAACAACACAAAAATGTATATAAGGATATGTACACAAATGTAACTACATGGCGATAATATGCTAGATACTCGAAAAAGGAAATAAAAAAAAAGGTTACTTCCCTGTGGTCCAGAGCGTGGTCAGCTTCTGAATGAACTAAAATCAGTGGCGGGCTGACCAACTATATATCTCACTGACCAGGCAGTCAGGTGAGAAGACGGAAGGGTTCTAAAAATATGGGGAGGTAGGTGCAAGATACGTAAAAACTGTGTATATCTAACTGTGTATGTGCACAATGAAAAGATGTGTAAAAAAAAACATGTTTACATAACCATACATGCGTACAAGCATAAATCCGTATATATTACCACAAAGCACACAAAAGATAACCCGAAGGTGTCCAAATGTCACAATACATATACAAATAAATATACATACATGTATAGGTTCGGTAGCGCATTGGGGTAAGAAATGTGTGGTAGGTGCCCTGTGTGTATGAGAGCGATATGTTCATGCCTTGGCTGCGATTTCTGGAGTGACAAGAGACAATACCTTTACTTTTAGTAGGCCGTTGGGTCTTTTAACATGCCCCAAAAACTGTATGTAGTTTATAATTGGCTCAGTGCCTACTCTTTCTCTTATAACGTCAATTCTGATTTGGTCATTTCCGGTTACTCCAAGCGCTTATTTCCGACATCGTTTCCTTGTGGTGACAAGCTTTCTTTTCTGCTTAAACTCAAGTGATCATGTTTGGCATTAGTAGCACATATGTTGGAATGAATATTCTCTGTATAAGATGTTTCTTTGTGGTAACAGGTATTGCTTTATGTTGAAATTCAGTGGGATAGGTGTCCCAATATTTGGTTTTCTGCCGTTGAGTTCTTATTCTGTTTCTCATGTTTTGCCGTTATATTCTTAATCTGCTTCTTCTTCTCATTTTTTGCCGTTGTGTTCTTAGTCTGTTTCTTCTGTTGTTTAAAATGCCGCCTCAAGAAGTCTGGATCTCTTAATATAAGCTCGTTATATTCGAGAGTTCCTGTGTTGGTATTAATCTCTATCGAGTAGTTGTAATTGTCAAAAAAAAAAAATCCTTAATCCTTCACTTTTGCTCTTCCATCACAGCTCACAGTATAGTGATCCTTGTGATGTTTCTTTAAACCTGTTAACTGCAAAAGGTCTGTTCATGTCCTGTGTATTCTTGGCAGGCTTCATTTTCTTTATTTTTCTTGTTTTCCCCTAACGACTATTGACAGCTACGACACTTCATCGCCGCTTTTGGAAAGGCGCTATGTGGGCATATATGCGTTGTGTGGTGGTTTCCAAAAAACTATGACGTGTGTGTTGTTAAGATCATTAACACTGTACACCGGAGAAACCCATAGGTGCTCCGATATCAGCTTCGAGGAGAACCCTGAACCCCAGTCTAGGTATGTTTCTGCTGATCTTAACCCGGGCAGTGGTAATGTTTCATGGCCTACTCTTTTCGATTTTAACCGCCCGTGGTTCTTCTTTAACGTGCGCACCTGCACACAGGACATCCTGTTCATTGCCATTAGTATTCAGTACTCAGTAGATCAATGGAGGGCAAAGTCAGGAAGAAATCACAGATTTTTGTTTCGTTAAATAAATTAATGAAATCACCGCTTGGTGAGCTTCAACCCGGATCCTCTCTGTCCTGAGTTCGACGTCCTACCTTTTATTTATGATTTCTCTCTACGGCAACCACCCCTGGTCTCAGCAGCGAGGCCCCGGCTTGAAACGTCAATTACTCATCGACGGAAATAATGTGAGTATCTCCGAAGACGGAGTTATCTGCCTGTGGGGCAAGGGACCCCTGTGCACACGGCTGCCAGGGACAAACGGATAAACACGCAAAATTCAGTTCCTAATTTCTAGGGATTTCGTCAGAGGTCAAAGCTGGCGAACAAAAAAAAAAAGGTACCTCTACATTACCCACTTCCCCCACCCCTGTTAAGACATTTCTGCTTTTCGGTCAACTTCATCTGACTGGAACTATTGGGTGCCCTCTAGCCTTCCCTCACAACATATTCTCTTGACCAGACGGCTTAGTTTGTTACTAATGGCGGGTTATGGAGGTGGATTGGCTCTGCTCTACCGATCGTGGCTCAGTCAGCTATGAGCCGCTGACCTCCTCTGCGGCTGTGCTAACAAATACCGAAGCCTTGTACTTCATTCGGAAGGTTTTAATAAATAGGAAAATACGCGTGTTGTTTTTTTTTTTTTTTTTGTTACTTGTGTTCGCCAGCTTTATATCTCTAGCCAAGTCCTGAGTAAATCGTGCGTGAATATAACTTTTTTATATTTTTCACACCGTGTGCCCAGGTGTCCCGCGCCATACACACAGACATCCTCCAACATTATAAATACTCTTTCTTTTTTATTTTCTATCGTCGATAGTTTTGACATTATGGGTAGATTTTTGTCTCCTACCTTGCCATGACAATGGCCATTTTTCACCTCCTGTTTTATATTTCCAATTGCCAAGGTTTCTTTCACGTGTGGAAAATGCACACGGGACCTTTTTTTTTTAAAAAAAAAAAATAATAATAAGGTTAGACATTGAATCCAGACTACCCAGAGGCCAGGAGAGGGTAATGCCACAATGTAAACTCAAATTACAAGTAAAATATTCTCACTGCCTGTGATAGAATGAGGGAGCCGCAATAGTTCAGTGGTTAGTGAACTGGACTACAAAGGACAAGGGGTAGGGTTCGATCCCAACCGACGGCTTCCGGGTTCACCCAGCCTTAAATGGGTACCTTTTTTTCTGGGAAAGTAAAGCAGCACGGGCGTAATACCGACCACATTACCCCAAAAATCGTGTGCTGAAGGTTTGTAAAATATAGGGTCACTAACACCATATTTCCCTATACGCCACTTGGCGCCACGGGGGTACTTTACTTACTTTACTGTGATAGAATGCGAACCCTGGACCATGTTGTTCAAAATGTAAGGCCTTTAGACCACCCAGCACCCCTCTCACACTCCCCCCCCCATTATATGTGATTAATGTGTATGAATTATATATATATATAAAAGTAAAGTACCCCCGTCACGCCAAGTGGCGTATAGGGAATATGGTGTTAGTGACCATAAATTTTGCAGACCTTCGGCACATGATTTTTGGGGTAATGTGGTCGGTATTACGCCCGTTGCGCTTTACTTTCCCAGAAAAATATCCGGTACCCATTAAAGACTGGGTGAACCTGGAAGCCGTCGGTTGGGATCGAACTCTACATCTTGTCCTTTGTAGTCCAGTTCACAAACCACTGAGCTATCGCGGCTCCATATATATATATATATATTGTATATGTATATATACACATACGTGTATATATGTATAATATGTATATATGTGTAATATATACATTGAGTTATTGAGTTATTTGCGGGTCATCATCATTGCACTCCGAACATGTCCATAGGTGCTCAGATCCCCTCCTCAGCAATTCCCTCAGTGTCCAGCGACTTACGACTCCAGTTCTATGTTGGTTGATAAGTCTTTTTACACGGCCACTAAGTGTCTCATTTCTGCCTGTGCCCAACTTAACTCCCATTTCCATCATCCGAAGAAGTGACGTGGATCTGTGTTTGTCGAAGTCATGTGCTCTTCCCACATCTCGGAGGGCATTGATGATGTCCGTAATCATGTGTTTTACAATTATTCTTTTGGTCGTTGATATATTCGTTACACCATTCCGACCATTCATTCGCTTCTTCCAGAACTATAGGATGTTTCTTGACAAAGTTTTGTTTGTTGCTTATACAGTTATATACAGTTATATACAGTTATATACAGTTATATACAGTTATTTGCAGTCAACGTCGACTTCAACTGCTTAAATGTCGTATCAAGGCATGAATATAACGCTAGTGTGTGTTTGTGTGTGTGTGTGTGTGTGTGTATGTGTGTGTGTGTGTGCCAGGCATTGTGATAACTTGGAAAATTGAGGGACGAAGAGGTACAGGGAAGCAAAGAGAAAAGATATAATCAGACAGGTTAAAAAAAATGGTTTGACAGAAGGTTAACAACAGAAATGATAAATAACTGTCGAAATCGAGAGTTGTGGAGAGACATGATCACCTACGCCAGCAGGCACGGTGGCACTTGATTAATGACTGATGTCCTTTTAAGAACGGATGACGGATCACTTACGTCTTGACCATTGGACCGGGACACACACACACACACACACACACACACACACGCACGCACGCACGCACGCACGCACGCACGCACGCACACACACACGCACGCACGCACCCCACACACACACACACACACACACAGAGATTGCTTCCCTCTATCTCTTCGTCCCTCATTTTCCCCAGTTGTCATTATTTGTTACAGATGTTCCATTATCATTGCATAGCTAAAAAACCTTTATATTGGAAATTAGCTCTCCCTTTGCTAGGCCTCTTGCAGAACGTTTTCATTACTCTTCTTATCTGTTAAAAGTACTTTAACTGTTCGTAATGCGTTGAGTTGCTACTTGCAGTAAACTTGTGATATTTGATCATTTCGGCCCAACACTTCCGTCTTTAACATGGCGTTTTTTAGTACGAGTTTGCCTTCCCTCTCAATCCCTAATCACTTCACCAGACTTGACTAGTTAGTCTGTTACTAGAGGCACCACGAAGAGATGGAGTATGGTCTGGAAAGTTCTGGTTCACCGATCCTGGCACAAGCCATCAGAAAAGAATGAATGAGAAGGAAATGGCGTCGAATTATTTCTGTTAATGCTCAATATCAAATAGTGTCAGGTGTGATGCCGTGAAACAAGATAGTGTTGCTAGTCTGAAATAGCAGCAACTGGTTTGAAGACTTGAGCAAGACCAAGATTTCGATCAACGGACAAAATGACATACATCCTGCAGCGGTACCGGCAAACAACTGCCTAAGCAGCACGCTTTATATAATAAATACACACACACACACACATTTCTTTCTCTCTCTCTTCATCTCATATCCCTAGTGGTCCTCTATCTCTCTCTCTTCATTCTATATCCCTGGTGGTTCTCTCTCTTTCTCTTCATTCTATATCCCTGGTGGTCCTCTCTCTCTCTCTTCATTTTATATCCCTGGTGGTCTTCTCTCTCTCTCTCTTCATTCTATATCCCTGGTGGTCCTCTCTCTCTCTCTCTTCATTCTATATCCCTGGTGGTCCTCTCTCTCTCTTCATTCTATATCCCTGGTGGTCCTCTCTCTCTCTTCATCTATATCCCAGGTTGTTCTCTCACTCTCATCCCCCATCCCTGATGGTTCTCTATGTATCCCATATCCGTGGTGCGCCTCTCTCTCTTAAATAATATCCCTGATGGTTCTCTCTTTGTCTCTCTTCATCCTATATAACTGGTCGTCCTTTCTGTCTCTCTTACTTCATCCCATATCTGTGGTCTTTAAATCTCTCTCTCTCTTCATTCCATATCCCTAATGATCCTCTCTGTCTCTTCGTCTCATATCCCTGGTGGTTCCCTCCCTCTCTTCATCTCATATCCCTGATGGTCCTCTCTATGTCTTCATCCCATATCCCTGGTGGTCCACTCTCTCTCTCTTCATCATATATCCCTGGTGGTCCTCTCTCTCTCTCTTCATCACATATCCCTGGGGGTCATCTCCTCAACATCCTATAGTAGTGGTGTTCCTATCTCTCTTCATCCCATATCCTTGATGGTAATGTGTCTCTTCACCTATACCCCTGGTGGTTCTCTCTCGTCACCTATATGTCTGGTTGTCCGCTCTCTCTCTCTCTCTTCACATATCCCTGATGATTATCTCTCTCTCTTTCCTTATCCATGATGATCCCCTCTCTTTCTCTTTACCGATATCCCTGGTGATTCTCTCTCTCTCTCTCTTCATACAAATCCCTGGTGGTCCTCTCTCTCTCTCTTCAACTATATCCCTGGTGATTCTCTCTCTCTCTCTCTCTCTTCATAAATAGCCCTGGTGGTCCTCTCTCTCTCTTCACTGATATCCCTGGTGATTCTCTCCCTCGCCCTCCACCAATATCTCTGGTTGTCCTCTCTCTCTTCTTCTTCTCATATCCCTGATGGCCATCTCTCTCTCTCTATTTCTTCTCATATCCTTAGTGGTCTTCTCTATCCCCCTTCACCTATACCTCTGGTTGGCCTCTATCTCTTCATTTTCTCATATCTCTAGTGGCCTTCTCTTTCTCTCTCTCTCTCTCTCTCTTCTTCTTCTCATATCCCTGGTGGCCTTCTCTCTCTCTCTCTCTCTCTCTCTCTCTCTCTCTCTTCTATTCATATCCCTGGTGGCCTTCTCTTTCTCTCTCTCTCTCTATCTTCTTCTCATATCACTGGTGGCCTTCTCTTTCTCTCTCTCTCTCTCTCTCTCTTTTTCTCATATCCCTGGTGGCCTTCTCTTTCTCTCTCTCTCTTTCTCGCTATTCATATCCCTGGTGGCCTTCTCTTTCTCTCTCTCTCTTCTTCTCATATTTCTGGTGGCCTTCTCTTTCTCTCTCTCTCTCTTCTTCTCATATCCCTGGTGGCCTTCTCTTTCACTCTTTCTCTCTCTTCTTCTCATATCACTGGTGGCCTTCTCTTTCTCTCTCTCTCTCTTCTCCTCATATCCCTGGTGGCCTTCTCTTTCTCTCTCTATATATATTCTTCTCATATCCCTGGTGGCCTTCTCTTTCTCTCTCTCTCTTCATCTCATATCCCTGGTGGCCTTCTCTTTCTCTCTCTCTCTCTATCTTCTTCTCATAGCTCTGGTGGCCTTCTCTTTCTCTCTCTTCTTCTCATATCCCTGGTGGCCTTCTCTTTCTCCCTCTCTCTATCTTCTTCTCATATCCCTGGTGGCCTTCTCTTTCTCCCTCTCTCTCTCTCTTCTTCTCATATCCCTGGTGGTCTTCTCTTTCTCTCTCTCTCTTCTTCTCATATCCCTGGTGGTCTTCTCTTTCTCTCTCTCTCTCTTCTTCTCACATCCCTGGTGGTCTTCTCTTTCTCTCTCTCTATCTTCTTCTCATATCCCTGGTGGCAGTCTCTTTCTCTCTCTATCTTCTTCTCATATACCTGGTGGCCTTTCCTTCTCTCTCTCTCTCTATCTTCTTCTCATATCCCTGGTGGCCCTCTCTCTCTCTCTCTCTATCTATCTTCTTCTCATATCCCTGGTGGTCTTCTCTTTCTCTCTCTATCTTCTTCTCATATCCTTGGTGGCCCTCTCTCTCTATCTTCTTCTCATATCCCTGGTGGCCTTCTCTCTCTCTTCTTCTCTCTTCTTCTCTCTTCTTCTCATATCCTTGGTGGCCTTCTCTCTCTCTCTCTCTATCTTCTTCTCATATCACTGGTGGTCTTCTCTTTCTCTCTCTCTCTTCTTCTCATATCCCTGGTGGTCTTCTCTTTCTCTCTCTCTCTCTTCTTCTCATATCCCTGGTGGTCTTCTCTTTCTCTCTCTCTCTCTTCTTCTCATATCCTTGGTGGCCCTGTCTCTCTATCTTCTTCTCATATCCCTGGTGGCCTTCTCTCTCTCTCTCTCTCTCTATCTTCTTTTCATATCCCTGGTTGTCTTCTCTTTCTCTCTCTCTCTTCTTCTCATATCCCTGGTGGTCTTCTCTTTCTCTCTCTCTCTTCTTCTCATATCCCTGGTGGCCTCTCTCTCTCTCTCTCTCTCTCTCTCTCTCTCTCTATCTATCTATCTATCTATCTATCTATCTATCTATCTATCTATCTATCTATCTATCTATCTATCTATCTATCTATCTATCTATCTATCTATCTATCTATCTATCTATCTATCTATCTATCTATCTATCTATCTATCTATCTATCTATCTATCTATCTATCTATCTATCTATCTATCTATCTATCTATCTATCTATCTATCTATCTATCTATCTATCTATCTATCTATCTATCTATCTATCTATCTTTCTATCTATCTTCTTCTCATATTTCTGGTGGTCTATGTTGCACTACCGCCTTATTTCGTCAACTTTTTCTTGTATTTGTATCTTCATCTATTATTTTGCTGTTGTGCGCCTTTGCTCCAAATGTATTAATTCGTACAATATATACTTTTCTGCTTCCATTTTTTTAGTGTGTTCGTTTGTAACTCTGTTTCAAATATTTGTTTAATGAGTAGGCTGTATAGACATAAATATTGCAAGATTGGCATGAATTTAGCCTATTACGAACTGTGAGCATATGTCCGCAGAGGCTCACATCAGAAATAATATATTTGGGGTCTTGAAGAACTTTCCAATACATAAACGTATATTTAGATAACTGGACTTCTTGTGTAAATATAGCAGGGCAGACAGTGAACGAAAAGAAGTGGTAGAAAGAAAGAGCCGAAGAAGAGAAAGTGGAAAGAGAAGTAGGAGAGGAAAAGGAAATTACAGATGATGGAAAGATGGAGAAAAAGGATTTGGAGAAAGGAGCAGAAAGAAAGAAAAAAAAAAATCAGTAGGAAAGAAAGAAAGAATTTAGAAAGAAAGAAAGAATTTAGAAAGAAAGAAAGAAAGAACGAAAGAAAGAAAGAAAGAAAGAAAGAAAGAAAGAAAGAAAGAAAAAAAATCAGTAGGAAAGAAAGAAAGAAAGAATTTGGAAAGAAAGAAAGAAAGAAAAGAAAGAAAGAAAGAAAGAAGAAAGAAAGAAAGAAAGAAAGAAAGAAAGAAAGAAAGAAAGAAAAAGAAAGCTTCTGGCCACTTCTATTTGGTTCTGAACAATTATTTGATTGTTGGCTAACTCAATGTCATTAAGTTATCACCCACATCTACTTTCTAAGTTATCGCGGTACCGCTTCTGCTGCTGTGTGTCAAGAAAATGAAGATTATCCAAGAGTTATCGGTACCACGGGTCGTTAATTACCGCCACACAACTCTGTCTGTACCATCTGGTTATTATATTCAAGCGAATCGGTCTGCGAACGAAAGCGGAAACATTTACAAATGGCTTCTGCTGATGGACACGGTCGATCAGGGCTCGAGGAGCCGCCGAGAGAACTGGGAAGGAGCCACTTATTGAGGGCTTGTCACATCTTCGCCGATTGGTTAATTAGCACGGACGAAGCAAGAAGGATCAGCATTTATTCTGGTTAGTGGCATTGTGGGAAGGGATTGGTTAGCATCCAATATTGGCTATAAATTGTGGCTGGCACTCGAAGGAGATACAAACGTGGACTGTGTGGGGATATTGAAGTGCTTTATCAATCATTTTGTTTACGTGTCAGGCGGACGGAATCAAATGTCGGCATTAGGGTTTCGGACTTGTCAACTTCAGGCTTCATTGGCGTCTTAGAATTTGTAACATCAGACGAGCATCCTGATGATGGTTCAAATAACGGAGGCGATGATGTATGTCATCACAGAACTTAAATTTGTCAACGACTCATAGCTGAGTGACTGCTGCAGGATCAATGATCCAGAACTCTCAGGTTATACTCACTCACACCTCTTCGTCGTTCCCCTATTAACAGACTACCCAGTGTGGCAAAGCGAGATGGAAGAAAACCCGGTACATAAGAAAGTTGAGCTGAATTGTATAAATATTTCAGTCTGTCTTAATTAAAACACATCAGGAACGTAGACCTAGACTCTAGAACGAAATGGCTTCACTGCAAAAAAAAAGGGTGGGGGGATCGTGGGTTACCACGAAAAAGATGGATTGACGGAATATTAGAAGCACTAGGAAACATAACAGCAGGAGAGGAGTAAGTAAGAGCAAAAGACCGCAAATGATATCTCTCCTCGACGCTGGAAGGTAAATGAGGAAGGAAAGAAAAGCAGAAGAAAAAAAAGAAGAAAAGTTATGTCCAAACCATGTTCTTTGCTAGTAGAATTGTTACTTGTTTTAATGTGTAGTTTGGTTCATTTTAACGGTGAATTTTTGGTTAATTATAACTTTGAATTTTTGGTTAATTTTAAAGTTGAATTTTTGGTTAATTTTAACGGTGAATTTTTGGTTAATTATAACTTTGAATTTTTGGTTGATTTTAAAGTTGAATTTTTGGTTAATTTTAACGGTGAATTTTTTTTTAATTTTAAAGTTGAATTTTTGGTTCATTTTAAAGTTGAATTTTTGGTTCATTTTAAAGTTGAATTTTTGGTTAATTCTAATGTTGAAGTTAAGTTCTACGTTAACAAGTACACAGAAGACAAATCAGAAATCGATCTTCCAAGGCGTCATAAATAATGTTAAAGAGGTGCAGTTAGGGCTCCTGTTTGTAGTCCAAATCTCGCAGACAATAACGGCCATTCATTTTCATTGACCCCTGTCTGAAACTTCCCTCTTAATAAAGACGTCTTAATGAACGTCAGGACGTTTGTAGGCGTGACTTTAATTAGCGTCTTAACGCGGTCAAACCACTTGACCAGGTCGAGGATTCCAGGTTCTTTCTCTGCCACCAGGGAGTGATATTAATTGATACCTGGGGTAGTGGGTGTTGGAGAGAAGTGTGGTACGAACGATAACTGTTGACTTAACTCTGTAAGAATTTTGTTCCACTCTTAGCACTGTCTGTTAACTCTACATCAAGGCTCTAGGTGCAGTTCTCAGTGACTTCAATGAGCTGGCTAAAGACACTATCATCTGTTGTAGCTCACTACATCAAGGCTCTAGGTACAGTTCTCAGTGACTTCATGAAGCTGCCTAAAGACACTATCATCTGGTGTAGGTTTCTACATCAAGGCTCTAGGTACAGTTTTCAGTGACTTCAATGAGCTGGCTAAAGACACTATCATCTGTTGTAGCTCACTACATCAAGGCTCTAGGTACAGTTCTCAGTGACAATTCAATGAGCTCACTAAAGACACTATCATCTGTTGTAGCTCACTACATCAAGTCTCTAGGTACAGTTCTCAGTGACTTCAATGAGCTGGCTAAATACACTATCATCTGTTGTAGCTCACTACATCAAGGCTCTAGGTACAGTTCTCAGTGACTTCAATGAGCTGGCTAAATACACTATCATCTGTTGTAGCTCACTACATCAAGGCTCTAGGTACAGTTCTCAGTGACTTCAATGAGCTGGCTAAAAACACTATCATCTGGTGTAGTTCACTACATCAAGGCTCTAGGTACAGTTCTCAGTGACATCAATGAGCTGACTAAAGACACTATCATCTGTTGCAGGTCGCTACATCTAGTAAAACAATAGAACTAAAACTACGAAATGCAAAACGTTATATTTACTCAACATTCCTGTATGGTACAGAATCATGGACATTAATTAAAAGAAAATAGCAGAAAATTGAAGCCTTTGAAATTTGGATATGTAGGACAACGGGTATAATTGGTTGGAATATAAAAGAAAATAAAGAAGATCAGTTTTGAATCAGGTGAAAATGAAAAATAAAAGAATACTTAACACAATTCGAAAAAGACAACTGAAATTAATTTGACTATCAGAAGCGACGCAATTCTCTCCTAAAAGTAATTTTGGAAGGGAATATACAATGTAGACAAGGCAGAGGCAGACCAAAACTAAAATGGACTGAATAACATCAAAAAGGTGGACATGAGCACCTATAACAACATGCACCATCAAGACAATAGTCAAAGTAAAATGTCGCTGCATAGTAGCCAACCTTTGATGGGGAGACAGCATGCAATAAATGAAATAAAATGTCGCTCCATTATAGTCAACCTTTGATGGGGAGACAACATCCAATGAATGAAATAAAATGTCGCTCCATTATAGTCAACCTTTGATGGGGAGACAACATCCAATGAATGAAATAAAATGTCGCTCCATTATAGTCAACCTTTGATGGGGAGACAACATCCAATGAATGAAATAAAATGTCGCTGCATAGTAGCCAACCTTTGATGGGGAGACAACATCCAATGAATGAAATAAAATGTCGCTGCATGGTAGCCAACCTTTGATGTAGAGACAACATCCAAAAAATGAAATAAAATGTCGCTCCATTATAGTCAACCTTTGATGTGAAGACGGCACCCAATGAATGAAACAAAATGTCGCTCCATTATAGTCAACCTGCGATGTGGAGACGGCACCCAATGAATGAAACAAAATGTCGCTCTATTGTAGCCAACCTGCGATGTGGAGACGGCACCCAATGAATGAAACAAAATGTCGCTCCATTATAGTCAACCTGCGATGTGGAGACGGCACCCAATGAATGAAACAAAATGTCGCTCCATTGTAGCCAACCTGCGATGTGGAGACGGCACCCAATGAATGAAAAAAAATGTCGCTCTATTGTAGCCAACCTTCGATGTGGAGACGGCACCCAATGAATGAAACAAAATGTAGCTCCATTGTAGCCAACCTGCGATGTGGAGAAGGCACTCAATGAATAAAATACAATTAATGTTATTAGATCGTGAGATCCTGGACAAGAAGGCTCTGTGTTAGATCTTGAGATCCTGGACAAGAAGGCTCTGTGTTAGATCTTGAGATCCTGGACAAGAAGGCTCTGTGTTAGATCTTCAGATCCTGGACAAGAAGGCTCTGTGTTAGATCTTCAGATCCTGGACAAGAAGGCTCTGTATTAGATCTTGAGATCCTGGACAAGAAGGCTATGTGTTAGATCTTCAGATCCTGGACAAGAAGGCTCTGTGTTAGATCTTCAAACCCTGGACAAGAAGGCTCTGTGTTAGATCTTGAGATCCTGGACAAGAAGGCTCTGTGTTAGATCTTGAGATCCTGGACAAGAAGGCTCTGTGTTAGATCTTGAGATCCTGGACAAGAAGGCTCTGTGTTAGATCTTCAGATCCTGGACAAGAAGGCTCTGTGTTAGATCTTGAGATCCTGCACAAGAAGGCTCTGTGTTAGATCTTGAGATCCTGGACAAGAAGGCTCTGTGTTAGATCTTCAGATCCTGGACAAGAAGGCTCTGTGTTAGATCTTCAGATCCTGGACAAGAAGGCTCTGTATTAGATCTTGAGATCCTGGACAAGAAGGCTATGTGTTAGATCTTCAGATCCTGGACAAGAAGGCTCTGTGTTAGATCTTCAAACCCTGGACAAGAAGGCTCTGTGTTAGATCTTGAGATCCTGGACAAGAAGGCTCTGTGTTAGATCTTCAGATCCTGGACAAGAAGGCTCTGTGTTAGATCTTGAGATCCTGGACAAGAAGGCTCTGTGTTTGATCTTCAAATCCTGCACAAGAAGGCTCTGTGTTAGATCTTGAGATCCTGCACAAGAAGGCTCTGTGTTAGATCTTCAGATCCTGGACAAGAAGGCTCTGTGTTAGATCTTCAGATCCTGGACAAGAAGGCTCTGTGTTAGATCTTGAGATCCTGGACAAGAAGGCTCTGTGATAGATCTTCAAATCCTGGACAAGAAGGCTCTGTGTTAGATCTTCAAACCCGGCACAAGAAGGCTCTGTGTTAGATCTTGAGATCCGGGACAAGAAGGCTCTGTGTTAGATCTTGAGATCCTGGACAAGAAGGCTCTGTGTTAGATCTTCAAACCTGGACAAGAAGGCTCTGTGTTAGATCTTCAGATCCTGGACAAGAAGGCTCTGTGTTAGATCTTGAGATCCTGGACAAGAAGGCTCTGTGTTAGATCTTGAGATCCTGGACAAGAAGGCTCTGTGTTAGATCTTGAGATCCTGGACAAGAAGGCTCTGTGTTAGATCTTCAAACCCTGGACAAGAAGGCTCTGTGTTAGATCTTGAGATCCTGGACAAGAAGGCTCTGTGTTAGATATTGAGATCCTGGACAAGAAGCTCTGTGTTAGATCTTCAGATCCTGGACAAGAAGGCTCTGTGTTAGATCTTGAGATCCTGCACAAGAAGGCTCTGTGTCAGATCTTGAGATCCTGGACAAGAAGGCTCTGAGTTAGATCTTCAGATTCTGGACAAGAAGGCTCTGTGTTAGATCTTGAGATCCTGGACAAGAAGGCTCTGTGTTAGATCTTCAGATCCTGGACAAGAAGGCTCTGTGTTAGATCTTCAAATCCTGGACAAGAAGGCTCTGTGTTAGATCTTCAAACCCGGCACAAGAAGGCTCTGTGTTAGATCTTGAGATCCGGGACAAGAAGGCTCTGTGTTAGATCTTGAGATCCTGGACAAGAAGGCTCTGTGTTAGATCTTCAAACCCTGGACAAGAAGGCTCTGTGTTAGATCTTCAGATCCTGGACAAGAAGGCTCTGTGTTAGATCTTGAGATCCTGGACAAGAAGGCTCTGTGTTAGATCTGGAGATCCTGGACAAGAAGGCTCTGTGTTAGATCTTGAGATCCTGGACAAGAAGGCTCTGTGTTAGATCTTCAAATCCTACACAAGAAGGCTCTGTGTTAGATCTTGAGATCCTGGACAAGAAGGCTCTGTGTTAGATATTGAGATCCTGGACAAGAAAGTTCTGTGTTAGATCTTCAGATCCTGGACAAGAAGGCTCTGTGTTAGATCTTGAGATCCTGCACAAGAAGGCTCTGTGTCAGATCTTGAGATCCTGGACAAGAAGGCTCTGAGTTAGATCTTCAGATTCTGGACAAGAAGGCTCTGTGTTAGATCTTGAGATCCTGGACAAGAAGGCTCTGTGTTAGATCTTCAGATCCTGGACAAGAAGGCTCTGTGTTAGATCTTCAGATCCTGGACAAGAAGGCTCTGTGTTAGATCTCTACCACAAGCGGAAAAAGAGTTTCACTTCTAATCCGTGATTTCTTCATAACTCTACCCTTCCCTTGGTTTCAGTCTCTGAGATTCGATGTCTGGCCCTCTCAGAAAATGCATTAAACGCACGTTAAAGCACCATTGACAGTCAAAAATCGATAAGAGATGCTTGAAAATGGCAGCACCCAGAAAAATTTAGAGGAAATCAAATTTACCCAGAAATATTAAAACTCTCGAAGGTGAAAAAAGAAATGAGAGAACCTCTAACGTCGGAGAATATATGCGTGTGTGACGAGGGACACCTGAACATTGTCAGTGTTCATTATCATCATCGAGTGCCTTCTTCGCAGCGAAAGTTGGCTACCATGGATCGCCATTCTACTCTGTTTCTTGCTTTGATGGTGTAGGCTGTCATAGATTGTCTTGTCCATCTTTTGGTATTACTCGTCCATGTGGTTGCCTCTTGGTCTGCCTCTTTTACCTTGTATTTTCCCTTCTAATATTACTTTAGTAGGTTGTTGTGTCTTTTAACATGCCCCAAAAATTTCATTTGTCTTGTCTTAATTGTATTTAGTAGTTCTCTTTTTATTTTCAGTTGTTTTAAAACTGCATCGTTTGTTTTCTTTTCTTTCAATCCAATTCTACCTATTCTTCTATAAATCCACATTTCAAAGGCTTCAATTTTCTGTTCTGTTTTCTTGTCTAATGTCCATGTTTCTGCACCATACAGGAATATTGAGAAGATGTAACATTTTGCCATTCTTAGTTTCAGCCCTGCTGATATTTGTTTTGTTGTTAGTATATTTTTCATGACATTAAAATTACTTTTTGCCATACCTATTCTTTTGTTTATTTCAATTTTACATTTTCCATCATTGGTTATAGTATGTCCCAGGTAGTTGTAGCTCTGGACTGTCTCCAGATGTATTCCCTCCACTGTGATATTTAATTGTAGGTCTTGAGAATTTTCTTTGTTTATGATCATAGTTTTAGTCTTTTTGATATTCATATCTAGTCCATATGTTTTGCTTGTCATGTTTATTTCATTAAGTAATTGTTGTAGATCTTTAGGATTTTCTGCTAGTAGAACAGTATCATCAGCATATCTTAGTTTATTGATTATCTTTCCATTAATGTTTAGGCCTGGTATCTCTGAGATGTTTTTAAAGATTTGCTCAGTGTATAGATTGGACAAGCTTGGTGATAGGATGCATCCTTGTCTTACTCCTCTTTTTATGTCCATGGGTGTAGAGTTCTCTTTGTTATATTTTATTATTGCGGTCAGTGTTAACATTAGGAAAAATGCCTGCAAAATTATGTCCATTGGGACATCGCTAGAGATGTAAAGCTGAAGTACGGAAACAAAACAAACAAGACAACAGCACTCATTAACAGCTTTCGCATTGAAGCTTTGATAACTGGAGAGCAGTTTATTTGTTGTATTAGTGGTACGTGGTTGTGCGCTTTCTCCAGTCCACAACGTAAAGTCAGTCTCCACTTTAGTCTCTCTCTCTCTCTCCCTGTCACTGTATCTCTGTCTCTCTGTATTTGTCGTTATGTCTCTCTCGGTCTTTGTCTCTACATCTCTCTCTGTATTTGTCTCTACATCTCTCTCTGGCTTTTCCTCGATGCCTGTCTTTGTCTGTCTCTCTCTGTCTCCCCCACTTCTCTCTCTCTCTCTCTCTCTCTCTCTCTCTCTCTCTCTCTCTCTCTGCTTCGCTTATCTCGAATTTTATCCTTTCAATATAATTTTCAACAACTGAATTCTTTTGCTTGCCTAAAAGACAATCATTTATTTTCTTAATATTCTGTATTTTATTTCATACTTTTATTTCTTAATTTTCAGCAGTTTCAACACTTTGTTTTCTGTCCTCCAATTTAATCCCATTCTTTTACACTCCACGTG